>JACEFZ010027926.1:25000-195000 GCA_014155875.1 Cepaea nemoralis
GCCATCTAGTATGTGAGAACCATGTTGAGATGGAGAGACTGCATATGTTGTTGGGAAATCAAATATTATAAGATACGCATTTTGAGAAAATTAAAAAGTAAGTTGATTGGCGAAGGGAAAAAAGCTTTCAAAGCACAGGTGAAAGAGTGCTGTTCTCTTGCCATACATATAAACATGCCATTCAGAGTGAAGGGACGTCCCTAATGCATTCCATAGAAACAAAACATTTGCTTAGAGAGACTTGGGGGTGGGGGTTAGTGAGTTCTAATTCCATTTTGCGAAAAAAAAAAATTTAACTTGCCACCACATTTCAACCGGCCTCTGCGGTATTGGTTATTATCGTGGTGGTTCATGGTCAGGGATAAGTTTGTCTAGTTTTCTGCGCCAGTGTTAGCTGGCTTATCGATTTGCAAAGTTTGTGTCTGTGACGTCAGCTGGGGGATTGGTTGGTTGGCAAATTTTCCTTTGAGTCTTTCTCCTCTGGCGGTTTTTATTGTCAGTGTTGGCTACTTGATCTTGTGCGTGTCACTTGGATAGATACGTTTGGTGGAGAATGGCGATTCGTAGATCAATTTTCCGGCTCCTATTCTTCTTTTGCGTTCCCTCTTGTCGTATCTATCCTCCTCATATTTTGTCCAACACTCTTCAGAAGTTAAGGTTTCTTTGCCTTTCTCTTATTGGCTCAGGTTGTCTTCTCGTGTGTCGGTTTCTTCCTCTGGGCTTTCTTCAGGTGTCTGGTGGGATTCTGGTTTCTCCTTGAGCTGCTTGGGCTTTTAGCTTGCTGTTTCTGATTGGTCTGTGGTTTGGCTCCACCATGCGTTTGATTGACTCCTGTTTTGTGTATTGTCTTTAGAAGCTTTTCGACGTTTTCTTGTTGGATTTCATATAGCGTCTTCTCTGTGTCCGTGTCTTCTGCTGGTTTGATTTGGGTTGGCTCCATTTCAGTCTTTAGCATTTGTCTCTCCGCTTTGATGTCTCATAGAATCTCTTCATTCTTCTTTGTCGTATGCACCATGTGCTTCACATCTTGTTTGATGTTTCGATGTATCTCCTGTATTTCAGCAAGCAGTGTTTCATTGTCGCTGGGTGGTGCCGATGTTTGAAGTATCTTGATTTGTTTCTTTAGCTCATCTATCTGTTCTTGCAGTTGAGATCTTTCCGCTTGTGAGATTCCCTTGGCTGTCTCGCACCTCTGCATTGCTTCCTTATATGGTGTCTTTGTGGTGATGGCGATCTTTAAGACGTCCCTGTGTCTTTGCAGGTACGGACAGCTAAGGTATCTTGCTCCATGCTTGCCAGGCAGTTGGCGCACTTTCTCTTGTTGTTGGGTGCTCGGAAGTCCGTGTTCTGTTTGACCACCAGACACTCATCGAAGGCGTGGTGATCGGCTCAGTATCGGCATATTTCCGTCTTGCTGCGACATGTTGCTCTGTTGTGGCCGGCCCTCTGGCATCTTGAACATTGAGTGATTCTTTGTATGAATCTTCCAGGTTGTTGTACGTTCTGGTTTATCGATACTTGGCTTGGTATCTCGCTAGCCCCAGTCGTCACAACCGCTAGTGTCGTAGGGATCTTTGAGTACGTTAGAATCCGCTCCGCCTTCAATATTCGGATGTGGAGATTCTCTTCTTGTAGCTGCTTTAGGATTTGTTCGTCTGACAGCTCCACTTGAATACGCTTGACAACCCATCTGGCTGTCTTTGAGTCGGTGTTTCCGACTCTGGTATCTTTCTACTCTTTCTTCTTACTCCAGCCTTAACAGCTCAACAGCTTATTCGCCATATCGGAACGAAAGTCTGACATATCGACATGTGCACCGCCTGTCCTGCAAGTCAGTGTCTTGGTACACATCAGTAGAAGTAAGGCCGTTGCTACCAATGTGCCTTGAGCGGACAGTACTTCTACATTCCAGAATAGAAGAGGATAGAAAAAAAAGTACTTTTATAAGCTAGTTTTATATGCGCAATAGAAGAGGAAAGACTAAACCAGACATTAAAGTACCCCTACACTCCAAGGTAGAGAGGATAGAATATACAGGCCATCGGTGCACTTGTACAGAGTGTATGTAAAGTCTCACTACACTTTGCATGTAGAACCGCTGTTTGTTGTCTTGCGAACGGAAAACATACTCTCCAACAAAGAGCTGTTCTATACCCAGCTGAGTTGAGCTAAGAACTGACATCACTGCACTCAGGGCATTGTCATGCGCTGTTCCACATACAAAGTGTAGTGAGACTTTACAAACACCATGAACTTTCACAACAGGAAAGCCTATGAAGATGTGAATGACTACGTATGGTTGTGTTAGTTACGTGTATATCCACTTCAGTGGTTGAATGTTCTTATTTATTTGATCCTTCTTTACATCATTGTTCAGTATTGATTTTCATGCTTATTTCTTCCAAGATAAAGACTCTCCGTGGAATGCACGCATTAACCTCATCATGTCGTACCGTGTCGACGCAGACTTCTTCCTCCCATATGCCAGCCTTAGATTTAGTCCAAAACCTTTGAAAGAAAGGCCCAACTATTGTAAGTACCATTTATTTGTTTTTCTGTATGACATAATCCAAACACTGCAAACAAAAGATCAAACTATGATAAGTGCCGAAGAATTATCTGTGATGAACTGATTTGATGGTGATTGTAAGTGATGAACTGGTTTAATGGACATTGTGGGTGATGAACTGGTTCGATGATCATTGTGGGTCTCGAGGTATGGTGTCCGCCTCGACTTCTACAGGTCTCGGGTTCAAGCCCCGGTGAGGACCGGGATTTTTTCACGTGGACTTCTTGTAAAAAGTTCCCCCTGATCTCTGGGTAGTGAGATTGGACGCCCGTGTGTATTGTTGCTCACGTAAAACAATCCTTGGCAGTTGGAAATCGAAAACGAGTAAATTAACGGCACTGCCCGGGCAAAATTTCGAGTTAAAAATCTAACCATAGTATTTCATGATCCTCGCCGGTGCTACGGAGTTTGTGGACTGAGCTGAGTCACTTCGGACTCAGGCTTGAGTTAGGAGTAGAACGGAGCACTTATAAATTACACCCGTTTGCCGTGATGTTGATCCGTCGACTAAACTAAACTGAACTGGTTTGATGGTCAATAAACTGATTTGATGGTCATTGTAGGTGACGAAATAATTTGATGGTCATTGTGGGTGATGAACTTTTTTGATTGTCATTGTGGGTGATGAACTGGTTTGATGGTCAATGAATTGGTTTGATGGTCAATGAACTGGTTTGATGGTCATTGCGGGTATGTTCAATCTGTGAGAGCGAACGACAGCTGGGGAACACAATGATTTATATTAAAGCTACAATAATCAAAGATTGCCATTTTATTCGTGTTACGCAATGTTCATTACAATTTTATGATGAGCCTAATACAATATGTACACACTATCATCTACTACGACAAGGAAGCAATATACCTCAAGATATCTTCTCTTAAACACCAAACATATTATGAGACATTAGATGATACGAGAGGATTCGCTATCACAAGATAAGATATGCAGTTTAAAAGTATTGATTTCTAAATATTGAGCACAACCCACTACTGGCAACGCCGATCGCATTCTGGTATGAACCTAAGGCCTATCCACGTCAATATGGAAGCACTATACTCGAGTTTCGCCCTCATTTGAGCTCGTCAGTAGTGCATATCCCTGACCGGATCCGGAAACAGTCCCGGATCACGCGTGTGAAGCGGGTGTGTAACCACGCGGCACACACTGGACACACCAAATTATCACAACAGAACATCACAACGCTACCCATCGTAGGCTATGCTCAATTTAGTATCAGTATTGATTACTCAGTATTACTCAGTATTGATTTCTGACAACTAACAGGTTCTGCACCATTTAGTAGATTCGGTTATTGTACACAGAGTTAGAATTAATTTGTAAGAAAACAGAGATGAGGATCGATTGAAACAAGCCAGGAATACCACAATGTATTACCCAAATAAGTTAGTACATGTTTAGGCAAGTGAATCAGTACAACTATCTCGGAACAGTCATAACATCTGATGGAAGGTGCCTGGCAGGTATTAGAACAATAACCTCTATGGCGAAGGCAGCCTTTTACAAGATGGAAACTAGACTGACCAATAAAAATATGTTAACTGCAATAAGAAATATAAGTGTTGAAATGCTATTTAGAACCTAAACCGCCACATGCATGAAAAACACTGACAAATAATAGCAGGCAAATTGAGAAATTTCTAATGGCAGTGGAAGTGTGGTTTCCCAAGAAAATGCAAGGAAACTATTGACGGAGAAAAAAAATAATAATTTGAACACATGCTGTTAGAAAGATTTCTTTTTCTGCGTTTATCCGGAGAGTTTTTTAGGACGTGATTGCGTTGTGCGTGTTTTGTGCCGTTAAGCCGACACATCCGACTTCTGCAGGTATTTGTCGACCGGGTTAAGCTTCCCGGGTGATTCGAGGGACATTCCACTCTCACTGTTGTGGTGTCATCTACATGCTTGGTCCAGACACTTGTTCTACGGCTCTCAGCTGAGAGATATGTCTGAAAGCCTCTCAATCAATATCCCCGGGATGTGAGGGTCATCTTCCGCTGCAGGGAGGTGAGATGCTGAGCCGGCAGCATCTGCAGCCTACCTTGTTCCTTATGTCTGAAATGACGCCAAATGCAACTACTGTCATTAATGGTGAAAAAGCGTCGCAGGGGCACAATGTTGAATATTACAGGGCTAGCAAATCCGTTACGTGGAAAGTCAGAATGGAAAACTCACTAGGTGGGCATCATTGCTTGGCTAGCAAAACCATTATGTGGAAAGTCTGAATTGACGGCTATCTGTATAGATGTCATCTGTAGACTGATCTCTTCTGGTTTCTGGAGGAGCAGCCTGAGGTGGACGAGAGGCCCAGAGTATGGAAGTGAGGCTAAGCAGCCATGTGCAGGACGTGACGATTCCTTGGGTGAAAACAGTACCAGAGCGCTGTGTGTCGGCTCTGGAGCTATGAAAGCCTCCTTGGATGGCGGGGAATGCCCATGGTCTGCCCCTGCCTTCCCTTGAGGGCCGACCGCTATGTCTCCGGCTGAACTGAACGGACCAGTTGGGATGGGGATGACACTACAACAGTGAGAGTCGAATGCCTTAGATACACCCGGGAAGGTTGACCCGGTCAATAAATGTCCGCAGAAGTCGGATGTGTCGGCCTATAGGCGCAAGTATCGCAGCACTGCTGTAAACAGGCACAATGCAATTACGTCCGACAAAACACACACACACACACACACACACACACACACACACACACACAGACTGGATTAACTCAAAAGAAGAAGAAGAATAAGAAGAATAAGCTCTCTGTTTAGTGTTGTGACTGCCTCTCTTCGCTGATGATGTTGATAATCGTGGTGATGGCAGTGATAATTTTGCTGGTTGCGGTGATGATGATGAAGTCGATGTAACGTGTCACGACACACATAAGCCATGCCTGTACTGACAGAAGTGACATTTCCCCACAGATGAGATGGCCAAGAGCAAGACGGGAACAGCAGTGTGGCTCGTTAGTAATTGTAGAACACCATCTAAGAGAGAACAGTACGTCAGGGAAATGCAGGTGCGTTCAATGGTTACCTTGTTGACTCGGTGTCAAGCGCCCCATGTCTTGTTTTATTCTACATAATATATTTGTCTCGTATGGTTCAACAATATTGTGTCTTGATGGGACTCTCTCTAGAGTTGTTTGAATGTGGTTGTATGGTTTTGTGTCTGCTTACCTGTGAGGTCTGGTGGCATCCTAACCCTATACCACAATACCATCTGCTCCACACTTTTGCGTTTTACTTGTTCTCTGTTATTTTCATGGATTTCAAGAGCTTCACCAGTTTTACTCAAGTCATAACTTTTGTTCACCCCTCTATTTATGCACTCTCCCTGTACCTCTTTTTTGCCCAGCCACTCGTTTTGTTATTAGTGAGATTGGTCGTTTCCCCCAGTCCTATTTCCCTTTTATACTTCTGGTCAGCAGACATACGATGAGCGATGCTCTAAATGTGATTTGATGTGTAGGCTCACATGGCTTTGCGGTTGCTAAGTTCAAGAGTTAGTTGCATATCCCTTACAGAACGTCGCAGTCAACACCCGAAATTTTTGCTGTTGTGATATCATGGCAAGTTTACGTTCAGTAATTTGCCATTGCTTTCTGAACGACCAGCACCAATACCATTTCGTAAAAAACCAACGCAAGACGGTTTGCTGTCAAATCGTCTGCAGCTGTGTTTTGAAAGCGGGTAAGCGGAATTACGAGCTGCGTCCGTAACTCCATAGCCACGGAGCAGGCATCAGCTAAGTAGCTGTTGTATATTTTGTAGATGGCGACGGACGGTCGTGTTGTTTTGTGTTCGTTAACTTTTTCGCGTAGGGGATGGATTTATTCATCTCTTGCGTGTAATTGGTGTGCCAGGATGTAAAACCAGGAGTTTCTACTCAAGATCTGCACGGGTGCTACGGAGTTCGTGCATCGAGTGAAGCCATCCTTGAGTGAATTTTCAGCAGCGTGTGTGGTTTTCTCAGTCTGTGTTTACGTTTTTTCAACATGGCGGAACAACGTGTGTTCTTCGAGCGGTCAGCAGTCAACATACCGAAGCGGCGTGGTAGCCGCGCAGGGAGAAAGAAGCAAGGTAAGCATGGTGGTTTGAGGCGTTTTAGACTCAAGTGTCACCGTCTAGGACTCAGGATATCCGTATTCTATATTGGAACTGTGCCAGTGTAAAACAACGGGGCTCTACCAACGGAAAGTAGTTTTTAGATGTGGCAGTTGGACTTCGGAACCAACAACAATATATCCTGGCCTACCACAGGGATCACCATTATCTCCGGTACTGTTCAACGCCTACACAGTGAGAATCACCAGTGAGCAGATCACTGGACCTGGCAGGACATTGTCATATGCCGATGATGTTTTAGTGTATAGTCAGGGTAAGGATAGAGAGGAGGTTGCTGTAGAACTACAAACCGAACTCAATCGCATAAGTACGTGGTGTGATGAAGCTGGGGCAATGGTCAACCCAACAAAGGCAACAGTGACTTGGTTCTCGTTGAATAATCATATTGTCAACACTCCAACACCAACTGTAATGCTGTGTTCAGAGACGGTGGAAAGAACGCAGGCAATGAATCACCTAGGGATATGGTTTGATCGAAGCCTTGCTTACAATGTGCACATAGACCAGGTGATAACAAAGGCCAAGCGGGGTTTGGCAGCGATGCGGGTGATGGCGGCAGCAAACTGTGAGCAGCGCCATCTATGTCTTCTGTACGAGGGGCTGGTCGTGTCTGTTTTGGAGTATGCAATGGCAATCCTGACTCTCAGCCATAAGCAGATAGAAAGGATGGAAAGGATACAGAATGAAGCTATGCGCATTATTCTTGGATGTACAAGAGATACAGCATGCAGGGCGTTGCGCTACCTTCTTGATTTTCCAACCATTGAAGAGAGAATACAAGGTTGCAGGGCACGCGCCTACCTCAGAATTAACGCAAACACATAACATCCACTGCATAGTGAAATTAGGAAGGTGAAGGGCAGCAGGTTAAAAAGAGGACGGTCGTGGATGGGTCAAGCCGAAGACATTCTTCAACAGGTGTGTTCACTTGAGGACTTAGAACCTGGCGAGGAGTGGGTGCAAGTGCCAACAGACTTCTGCACATCCTTTTCAGTTTGCATCCATGCATCCAACTAGATAGAAAATGCAGACAAGAAAATCCCGCTGCTGTTGAGGCTGAAGTACAAGCGTTGATTTTCGAGAATTCGCTAGACGGTGACGCGGTCATCTACACAGATGGGTCGGTCGTCCGACATGTGAGAAGCTCATGGGCCTTTACAGCTCGGGCCGGAGGGAGAATTGTGGAGGAGGACTCTGGTGCTTTCACTGAAACCACAAGTAGCCTGACCATGGAAGTCATGGCAGTAAGTAAAGCAATAACATGGCTCGAGACACAGACATTCACTAGGGCATGTTTCCTTAGCGACTCAATGAACATGATCAAGAGGATAGAGGAGGGGTCGATCCGAAGAGAATGGTTGCTGCCTCTGGAGCGGTCTCGACTGGCAAAGATTAGTTTCATCTTCGTGCCAGGGCATGCGGGAGTACAAGGAAATGAGCGGGCTGACAAGCTCGCATGTGAGGCTACTGTGGAGGGCGGACGCGCCATGGACCAGGCCGACATTCTGAATGCTCTACGAGAAGTAAGACTTTTGCGAGAACCAAGTGATGACTGTGAATCTACAACAATGGCCAGACTGCGAGAGCAGCAAATTAAAAGAGGGGTGGCCAAACAAGAACACTACGCAGGAAGCCAAAGAAGATTGATAAACCAACACAGAACTGGCGTCGTTAGCCGCTACACGTTGCGGGATTTGCTGAGGAGGGGATCCGAGCACTTATGGACTGAATGGTTCGATGTGCAATGAGGATGATCTGTCGACTAACTAACTAACTAACTAATCTGTGTCAGTTTGTTGTATGTGTGCTGGTGAAGGCTCCACCCTCAATGTTCTTTCTGTCATTTGTGATTGTGCTCTTGCAAGTATGACATATCGCACTTCCAGTTTTTGTTGATATGCACACTTTATTTTTACAGCTGTGCTGCACAACCTCCATTATAATTCCTCTTGTTGGTTCAGGAATTTCTATGAAAGCTTATATATATATATATATATATATATATATATATATATATATATATCCCTCCATCATGTGCCATGCCCATAAGCGTTGGTGGTCATGATTCGCCATTTCACCCCATCACCAGATTCGTGGATCAGCTTAGTGTTCTTGTCTTGACCATACCACTTGGCCAAGCCATCCAGGTATTTACTTCTCTGTCTTCACCTTGTTCTCTTCCCCTCGATCTTGCCAGTTGTCACCAAGTTCTCCAAGTTATTCCTTCTCATAACATGCCCAAAAACATTCTGACTGTCTACGTCTAATTTCTCCAATCAGTTTACGATTTTCATTTGTTTCTTGTAGGACTTGGTCATTGATTTTTCTGTCTGTCCATGGTATTCTTTGCATTTTCTATAGAAACAACATTTTCACTGGCATTAGATGTTTTTTCAGCTTGTCCGCTTATTGTCCACGTTTGAAATTCAAACAAAAGTACTGTTCCTATATTGCACTTCAACACTCTTTTTCTCGTTGCACTTGACATCTTTTATTGGTCAGTATATATTCCATTTTTGCGAAAGGCAACCTTTGCCATAGAGATTCCTGTTCTAATCTCTTCAAGACATCTCCCATCAGATGTTATGATTGTTCCAAGATAACTGTACCGATTCATTTGTTTAAGAATATTCCCATTTACTTGTATATTAGATCGTGGTATTTCGTTCTACCTAGTGACTACCATAATCTGTGCCTTCTTACAATGAAAAAATATTCTGGAGATATTACACATCTCTCTCTCACACCTCTCTTAATAGGCTGATATTGACCTACTTCATTATCATTCTTTATGACCGTATGTTGTTCCCAAAATATGGTTTACAAATGTAAGATAAAGGCGTATTTGGCCAAAATATTGGAAGAGAACTGTCTTCATTCCAATACCAAAAAACGTAACCTGAAATTATGCACCAGCTATAGAACTGTTGCCCTGATCAGTCATGCAAGTAAAATTCTACTAAAATTCATAACGCGAAGACTTCGTAAGGAAAATGGAAGAAGAAATGAATGTGTTTCAAGCTGGATTTCAACAAGGAAGAGATCACATTCTCAACATGCGCGCATTCAAAGCTTAGTGGCTTTAGGATCATCACCCTTCAAAATACATTTGGGAAGGTTCTAGAGAAGATAGTCGCTGTCAAGCTGCAAAAGTTCTTGGAAAGGGGGAAGCTTCTTCCAAGAGGCCTGGGGAGCTACAGGCCAGGAAAAGATACCTGGTCAAATGCAGCCACTTTTGCCTTTGATGTTTATGAGGAGTTCCAGAGTAGACAGGAAACGATGGCGGTAGCGCTTGATCTCGATGATGCATACAATAGAGTTCGATATGATATTTTGATGACCGTACTGATGAAGAAGGGGGTCAATCCCTGGTTGGTGAACTGGATAGCAGCCGTCCTACATTCTCGCCGGGTTGCTCTACGTCTGGGTGCATGGACCTCAGAGCCACATATTTTAACCCCGGGACTGCCACAGGGATCTGCAGTCTCACCGGTGCTCTTTAATGTGTATACGAGCAAGATTGCAAACCTAGAAGTACCAGGCGTTGGAAGGATATTAACATTTGCAGATGATATTCTTGCATATAGGCAGGGGAGAGATAGGGAGCAAACAGCCCAGGAGCTACAGGCAACAGTAGACAATGTGATTGACTGGTGCACTGAAATGAGTGCTGTCATCCACCCGGAAAAGGCGGCTGTTTTGTGGTGCTCTCTGGACAACAGGATTGTGAGAGCTGATGTCCCAAGCCTCGCGATAGATGGTAGAAGTGTCAACAGAGAGAACAAACTGAAGTATCTGGGAATCACATTTGACAGGAGCCTGTCCCTTCAAGGACCATGTGGAGACCTGTTGTGACAAGGTCTCAAAAGGGACTCAATGCACTTAAAACTATGGCTGCAATGGACACAGAGCAGAGAATGCTTTTCACACTATACCAGCACTTGATCCTCTCAGTGATTGATTATGGACTAGGACTGCTCACTGTCTCAAAGAGTCAGCTGGTGAAATTAGAGCGCATACAGAACGAAGCGATGCGAGTCATTCTGGGATGCACCAGAGACACCCCAGTAGTGTGTATGCGTTACATCCTTGGTCTGCCGACTGTTGCTGGTAGGCTCAAGGTGATGCAGGCGAAGGCATACCTCAGAGTAGCTGCAGACACAGATCACCCGTTGCATGAGGCGCTGGACGCCGTTAAGGGTCAGCGACTGATAAGAGGGAAATCATGGATGGCTCAGGCGGAGGATACGATCAGGCAGGTGTGCCCCTTGGAGAACATTAGGAGAGGAGAAGAGTGGGTCAGAGTGTCAGCGGAGCAGTCAGACTTGTGCAGAGTTATAATCACATTGAGCCGGGAGTGCAGGGAGTGGCCAGCAGGGGCCACGGAAGTGGAAATCCAGCAACTAATTCAGGATAATGCTCGCTCAGGTGATGTGATTATCTACACAGATGGGTCGGTGTTGAGAGGTAGGAGAAGTGCCTGGGGGTTTTAGCAAAAGCCAATGGTCGACGTTTGGTGCAGGAGAGCCTGGCGTATGATACCACAACATCTAGCTTAAGAATGGAGGTGGAGGCGGTCAGTACAGCTTTCCGCTGGATGGAGAATATGACACACACACACACACATCGTGATTGTAACTGACTCATAAAGCATGCTGAGTAGGGTGAAGACAGGCAAGCTTCGTGCAGAGTGGCTTGCTTCGCTTCGGAAGTCACGGGTGACAAGCATCGTCTGGATCTTTTCTCCGGGGCATGCTGGTGTGCTGGGGAATGAACAGGCGGACAGATTGGCTGGCTCGGCAAAACTTGGTGGAGTATTGATGCATGACAAAGCAGATGTGTTTGCGACCTTGTTGGAGCATGTGTACACCTCGGAGGAGCAAATGGATCACCATGGTCTGGCAAGAATGCGACAGCGAGGGGTGACGAGGGGATCTGGCCGACGATCAACGCTCAGAGGAAAGGCGAGACGGACATATAATCAGATTGCTACTGGTACTATTAGTGTTGGAACTCTTCGCTGGCTGCTGAGGATGGGGACGGAGCGCTTATGGGAATGCTCCGAATGCTGTGATGTCGGTTCCTAAATCAATCAATCAATCAATCAATCAATCAATCAATCTGCTCATTCAGCACATTGTCAGTTTCCTGCTGATCGACTGTTTCTAATAATTCAATTAATCCAGGTAATCCCTGAACCATTTCTACAATTTCCCTCTTACATGCAAATCTGATATACACAGAGTTTATAACGAGAGCTGGTAACATTCGTTTTCGTAACTTGCTCAACAACAATCCAGCTGCACTAAATAAGCGCTCTAATGCCGCTGAGGACACTGGTATGGACAAGACAATTTTCGCACTTGCTGTTAGCAGTGGAAACCAATGTTCATTTCCCCAATAATTTAATGGTTGTGAAGTTGGTTGCCGTAATTTTTGAAACATGATGACTTCATCCTCAAGGTATTTGTTTCTGGGGTCATCAAACTTAAATGTTTTGTTTGGTGGAGGATCAAAAATTAAGTCAAAATCACTTTTTGGCTTTTGTTCTACAATTCCTGCTACTTCACATACAGCAGATAATTCAGAAGAAAGATGTAAATCTTTGATGAATGAAATAACAGTTGGAACAACAGACTTAGAAAAAGCGATCCAATCATTGGCCCATTTATTGGTGTCCACATTCCCTTTCTTCTTAGTAACAACTGACTTGACCATGTCTTCTATTTTGGCTTTAATGTCAACTCCAGTAAGGAATGCTGCAGTAACTGCCAAAGAACTGCCGCAATATGGCCAAAGATTTTCTCCAATAATTTTCTGAAAGTTCTGACAATATTTCTTCACCATGCTTCTGGAAGTTTCTTCGTCAATATCAACAATAACTTTGTACAACTGATAGTCTAGGAGGAAGTATAACAGCAACATTAAATGGGTTGTAGCACCATCAATTTCTAGTTTGTCAAAAAAAGTTTTCAATTTCTCATGTATGTACAGCATTCCTTTAATCTAAACAATATTCGGAATGTTGTTTAAGAATCCTTCATCATCTTCATTAAAGTATTGCGAGTAATTTTTTAAATGGGTATTGAAACGTAGGTAATATGATCTCTTGCGGGCATTTATTAATTTATCCTGTGTCCCACCAAGAGATAAAGAATTGATACACTTACACAAAGAAAAAGGAAGGAAAAAAAGCTTTAAAAAGGTTTTAAAAAAAGTTGCTATGACATGGCTACTGTCCCATGGGAAATACAAATGTTTGCCCGTCCCATCACATCCCATGGGACGTTTCCCATGGGATTCCCATGGGAATTCCATTCCCATGGACAAGCCTGTGCATCCATACCTCAAGAGTTGAATATTGAAGAAGGTTGCCATTAAAGACGATAAAACAAAGAAAATTGCAATATTTTGGTAACTTGAAACGCCATGAAAGTTTGGAGAGAACAATAATGGAAGGGTATATGCCTGGGAAGAGAGGAAGAAGAAGGCCAAAGAAAAGATGCGTGCAGGATGCGGTGGATGATCTCCAGATGGGTGCATCGGAGCGGGACATCTTGATTTTGATCGCTAATTTACATCAGAATATCTCACACTGCAGCCGTCTGTCATTCACACTACGTTGTATACTGCCCCCTTTCGTTTCTCAGTGCCCATCCCACTTGTGGCATTGATATAGAGATTGATCTACCCATACTTCAACACTTATTTCGCTTTCGCTTAAACTTTCCTCACTGTGTCACTTCCTGTCAGCTTGCACAAGGAGCTAAAGGCACACAGTTTGATGTTTGTGCGCTGGGATTCAAAGGTCTGAGACACCTCCCCCCACCCAGCCCCTACCCCACCCCTCTATAAAAGCTATGTTTACTGTAGTTGTACCAATGTCATTTCTCTCACTTGTAACCCTGATCTTGTAAATCTTACCGGTAGAATTTTCCGTTTTTGTTGATTTAGTCGTTAAAATTATACAGCTAGTAAAGGCTGTCCATCGGCGGACATTGCTGTTCTGAGGTGAAGTCTTAGATCTTCTCATAATCTAGACCAGGTCATAACGTGGTGAGGTGGTCAGTTCACTACCTCGCTGCCTTTCCTTCCCATGAACATTATGAACATTATTCTGTACCCATGTTATGAAGCTGCGTCTACCCCGGAGACGTATTGGTGGGATAGAAAATCCTGCCACAGTTGCGACATTAACTCTTGAGAGGTAAACCCATAAACCAAAAAAACTGCAGCTCCTGTTAAAACTATACGTTTACAAAATGTGTAAAGCATACAACTATGTGATGTAAACATATATTTTACTAAATAATCCCCAGAAATACATTGACGTGGACATACTTGGAGGCTGTGGGCGCCCGTGTTCCAGGGACAACAACAACTGTTACGACTGGAATGCCAAATATAAATTCCACCTGTCCTTCGAGAACTCTCTATGCACAGACTACGTCACTGAGAAATTCTTTAAGATATTTGACAATAATATTCCTGTGATACCTGTTGTGAGAGGCGGCGCTGATTACGACAAATATTTCCCCAATTTTACCTACATCAACTCTGCTCACTTTAAAACGCCAAAAGATTTGGCTCTTCATTTAAAAGATTTGGCCGCTGATTTAGACACGTACAGCAGGTACCTGGAATACAAGGACCTGTACGTTCAATCCATAATCCATCAATTATGTAGACTTTGCCCGCTTCTGTATACGCATAAATTACCCGACACGAAAACTTACAATTTAAAAGCATGGATGAATGACGGACACTGCCACAATCCCATGGATTTGTGACAATTTAAATGTATGTATTGCTACAATTCTAAAGATTTTGACATATAAAACGAGGATCTTTTAGAGATATTTCGACACTTAACTTAACACCAACATGTTTTATACTAGCTGTTTCACGAGAAGCCTACAGATATAGCTCACTTAAATGTGACATGATCGTTACTTATATTTTACAGCAATATGTGTTGGATGAAATTCCAGATTTTACTGTCTTTCTAATCAACAGTGGTTTCACCAATCCTGTATGTGTCCCCATACCTTAGCCAATGGTGATAGTCGAGGAGCGTGTTCACGCTACGATGAGAACTGAGTTTATATCAACCCCACCTTTGCATAGATCAATCGGCACTCAATGGGATGTGTGGTGACTCACGTTACAATTAGTTGCATATCCTTAACAGGATAAGTCACAGTCCACCACATCATTGTTACTTTACAAGTTTACGTTCAGTAGTTTGCCATTGCTTCCTGACCTGTCGACACTAATACCATTTTATAACAATCAACGCAAACCAGATTGTTGCCAAATAGTCCGCAGCTGTGTTTCGAACGTGGTATGCGGGATTATGAACTGCGTCCGTAACTCCTCCGCAACAGAGCCGTTAACTCATGTAGACAACACTGGTTTACACACATTTTGGTGCCTTAAATTGTATAGTTGTTCTTGGGTAATTTCGTGTTGCCGATTCCAAACATGTAATCAGTTTTTCCCTATCAGCTCTAGTTCTTGAGATAACTAAGAATGGCCTTTTTAGTAGGGTAATTGTTGTGTACAAGCCGACAGTTAGGTGCCTTCAGTGGCATTTTAGTCAACTCCACCTCCCCTTGGTGTAGACCGGGAAACCATGACGCGAGGTCATGGGCAACGGGGCTCTGCCTTGCCAGGGAAGGGGGGGGGGATTCCCTTGATCAGTTTTTTTTTACCTAAACCTGCGACACGACTAGCAAGCAGGCAAGGGAGTTTCATACTGCTCGTAGAAAAATTAAGAAGTACAATCGGACTGACCCAAAAGGATATAGACCCGGCACTGTTAAAGGACTACGAGATAGATCAGCGATTAAACATGTAGGCACAATTAACATCTGCGGTTTTAATAGTAAAGAGGAAGAACTTATAGAAACAACGGAAGAGAGGAAAATTGGATTGATGGGACTAGTGAACCCCAGAATAAAGGGGGAAGGATTCAAGGAGATTCACCACAGTTATCCGTTTGTCTACTCTAGGGTGGAACAGCAAGAAAGTGCAAGACACGGTGTAGGAATAGTCATTGAACCACAGCTAGCAAGAAGAATATTAGAAATAAAATGCATATCAGAACGACTCATAATGGTGAGAATAAAAGAACAAACAATTACAACGTATGTACAAATATACGCACCACGTAATACACACAAAAATGAGCAATATCGCGAGGAGATCTTCGACGACATCAATGATGTCCTAATTAAAATAGAGAAGCAAGACAACAGCATAATTATGGGAGACTTTAATGCAAGACAAGGACATAACAGAGCGGCATAGAAAAAAACATCTTGGAGCATTTGGAGACTAACAATGAAAAAAAAAAAAAATGAAAATGGAATTAGACTGATAGACATATGCAACCAACACGATCATTTTTATAACAAACACATTCTATAAGCACAAAGACTCACAAATATACACCTGGTATAAATGGAACGACCTAGATATCAAAAGTCAAACTGAATTTATATTAACAAGAAATAACAGAAAGAGAAAATATTAGATGCAGGGGAAGTGCCCAACTTAAGTATAAAGTATAAACCGAGACCACAAAGCAGTTTTTGCCACAATACGAACTAACACAAGAAGAAAGCAAAGACCAGGCAAATACATGCCATGCGAATCAATAAACTTAAAAAACCTCAAAGACGAGGATTATTGTTAATTATTATTCTCATCTCATCTCATCATGTTCCTCTTGCACCTTGCGGTGTCGAGGTGAAGTATAAACTTCGTGAGAGTGCCCGAGTATGGGCTTAATTATTATTAAATTATGAAAAAGAACTAACTGAAATCTTTGTAAAATTACCTATAAAAAGAAAACCAGTGGAAGATTAATGGGAGATGTTCAAATCAAGCATTTTAAATACTGCAAAAATAACATGTGGAACCACGAAGAAACGTGAAACATAGAGAAAGAAAATTGTAAATTGTTGGAAAGCAAAGGTAGAGAAAGCTGTAAAAGACAAAAAGGAAAAATATAAAATGTGAGTGAAGTGCTAAGAGGATCGTGATTACATAGAGTATAGAATAGCAAGAAGACATGTGAACAAAATAGTAAAGAGAAAAAAACAAAAAGACTGGGAGGAATATGGAGAAACCCTAAATAAAAACTACATGGAGGCAACTAGAAACTTCTATAAAAAAGATAAGTGCAATGAGAACAAAAGGAGAACCCTTTGTCACAACATAAATAATTAACAGCGAAAATGGAGAACCAATAAGTGGACAAAAACAAATCCTAATAAGATGGAAGCAGTACTTCGAACAACTTCTCAAAATTCCATCAGATGTCACAGGAATTCAAGAAACCGATGCAGATGTTACCGAAGAACTAGAACCAGACATACTTAAAGAAGAAATTATAGAAGCTATCAGATTAGTCCCATTGAAATAACCACCGAGACAAGATGAAATACCAAATGAACTAATTAAAGCAGCAAGAGAAGTAGGAACAGCATGGCTACATAGACTATTCAACAATGTTAGGGTAGAATTACAGACACCACGAGACTGGGGAAACGCCATAATTATTCCAATTTGGAAAAAAGGCAGTTAAAGAGACTGCCCACAATACATAGGCATTTCCCTTTTGAGTCGCACTGGGAAAATATTTTGCAAAATTCTTGAGAAAAGATTACGAACTATTATAGAATCCCAGCTAAGCGAAACACAACTTGGATTTAGGAAAAAAATTAAGGATGCACAGATGTAATTTTTGCCCTTCGACAACTTATAAGAAAATCAATCTAATTTAATTTAATTAAACACTCTATTTAGCCTTTGTCGACAAAGAAAAAAGCATTTGATAGAGTAGATAGAAACATTAATTAATTAATTAATTAATTAATTAATTAATTCATTCATTCATTCATTCAGTAGAATGTCTTTTGCAGAACCTCGCTCACATAACAACCTACCAGAAAACCTCTCGATCATAAGCAAGATGTCCCGCGTCTGATACACCTATCTGGAGATCATCCGCCACATCCTGCATCCATCTTCCTTTCTTCCCAGGCATATACCCCTCCGTTATTGTTCTCTCCAAACTTTCGTGACATTTCAAGTGACCAAAATATTTCAATTTTCTTTGTTTTATCGTCTTTAATATCCAACTTTCTTCAATATTCAGCTCTTGAAGTATGGATGCATTTGTTCTTTTCTTTATCAAAGATATTCTTAGAACTCGTCTGTAACATTTATATTCAAATGCATTTATGCGCTGTTCAGCTTGTTTAGTAAGTGTCCAGGTGTCACAGGCGTTATGTTGCAATGGGAAAGATGTATGCTCTTAACAATCTTATTTTTGTAGTATTATCTGTCCGTCTCCACAATTTATTCAGTTGTTTTAGTCTTTGAAGAGGAATAGCTATTCGTCTTTAAACTTCTTTCTCTTTGTCACCATTGATGGCAATCAATGACCCAAGATATTCACAATTTTCCACCACCTCCAATATTTCCTCATTAACATATATTTATTTCTCCATAGTAGTTTTATCTGTGTACAGTAGCTTTGATTTTGCTACTTTAAGATACAAGTTGTGATTTTCACTATTCAGTTGGGTTGATGATATTATATTTTCGATACCATTCTGCGTTGTGGATAGTAATACTGTATCATCAGCATATCGAATCTCTGGTATGTCATGATCATCGATATTTAAGGCAACATATATAGCTCCCTGCTTTTATGTTTGTTGTTTGCGCTCGCTCGCTTCGAACTCAAGCGTAGTCTATACACACTATTTATAGTAGCGATGGACTGAATTTTGTGTGTTTATAAAATCTTTGACATTTCTCATTATATTTTCGGCGTACAGATTAAACAAATAGGGGGACAGCATAAAGAACTGACGGACTCCTTGCTTGATGCCAGACCAATCTAATGTCTCGCCATCTATTCTAACCGCTGCTTGTTGGTCTAGATAGAGTGTTTTTATGAGATGTATTAAATTTGAAGGAATACCCAAATTCCTCATGATTTCCCAAAGTTTCTTAAGTTGTATACAGTCAAATGCGTTTGAATAATCCACAAAATATGAGAATAGGTTTACATTAAATTATCTGCACTTTTCTATTATTAAAAGCATGTTGAGTATGTGATCTCTTGTTCCTCTTCCTTGTCTAAATCCAGCTGGAACCACGTTGCTTTCTTTTTCCATTTTCTTACAAAGTCTTCTCATTATGATTTATAGTATAATTTTACTTGTAGATACAAACAAACTGTGAGAAATCCTTAAGAGATATGGAGTGAGTACACGTCTATCAAACCTATGTAGACGCTTATACAGCAATAGTGAATGCATAATAATGTGGCATTCTGGAAACGGATGTTCAAAGAAACAAAATTTACATGAGGACATCTACCGGAATATTTTAAAATCAATTTGGAATTTCAAAAGCATGGACTATTAGGCGACCCAGTAAACTGATGTTAATCCATCACAGGAAATGAAGTCGAGTTTTCCAGTCAAATGAGGTCAAAATTAAATTATGCTTTGGCCTGAACTATCAAGAGACAAAGGTAGACACCGGAGGTGGTAGATATATGGGAACGGACACGTCCAGTGACCTGAAACAATATGACGGAGAGCTATGAACCCAGGCTAGGACGTAGCGGGGCTAGATAAACGTTTAGATGCAAATGTTTCAAAGCGATGCGGTAAGTTGATCGGATGGTTCCCGCGAGACACAGGAAAGACAAGGCCACGTGTCTCGAGAGAGACGCCAATCTAGCTAGAATATATGCACAGGAATCAGGCAGTTGGAGAGATTAGCAGTTTGACTCTGGTGACATCGAGTGTCTAGACTCAACAGCCGTTTGGACCACGAAGGCACTAGCAAATCTGTTCAGGTAGATAAACCTATGGAATAGAAGAAACACGGATTTGAGGAGTCACAAAATGGTGGGAAAAGTCCACTTGAGTTGAAGCACTGCTTGCCACAGGGATCGCTGTTAAGTTGCAATCGACGGCTAAGAGTAGAACAGGACCAAATATTAGCCTAAGCGAAAACACGGTTGTCGGGATCACCAAGAGGACTTATAGTCAGATTGTACGGAAAAGTCAGGTGAATCACACAGGCGAACGATCAATTGCTGTGAGAAATCAACAGTGAAGCCCAGAGGGACAGGCATTAGATAGACGACAGGACCTTATGTAGTCAATTTGACAACCTGGGTAAATTAGTGGTAGCCGGGTGTACTTTCTTGTTATATTCTCCTGATTGTACTGCTTCAGTTGTCTGAGTATACTTGTTCGAATGTATTCCTGTGTTTATATGACTATGCTAGTTTAATTGCATTTATTTAGTGTTGACATTTATGTGATGGTATTTTCTTGATGTTAGTTACCTGACTTAAGTTCTCTAAAGTTGAGTGGTATTGCTTTCACACGATGCTTTTGTAATTTCGTTTGAGAAGCAAATAAACTTGATTTAGTGTCAGATTATTCTTGAGTCCCTAGACTGGCGTTCTGTAGAACAGTGTGTTGTATCTGTGGCCTGTATACTTATGAACTCAAAAGACGAATCAAAGGGTTTCTATAATTAGTAGTCTCCCCCACACCGGAAGACGGACAATCTTTATTCACTCTATAATCTCTTTAATCTTCCTCCTCTATCTTCTCTCATTCTCACCCTTACTCCATGTCTTCGTGATGTCTCAAATTTGGCGCTGCGAACAGGATTTTGCAAAGAAGATTTTGTCTGCCTGCTTCCAAGTTACGGTATAAGACAGATTCACATACAAGGAGTTGTTGCATACATTGTTGTATTTTATTGTATTGTACAGTTGTATACATTGTATTTATTGTTGCTAGTCCGTTAGCTGTGTCTAAGTGAGTGATTGTTCTATTAGGCCTAGTCATCGTATAGTTGGTCAGTAAGCTGTCAGAGCTGTCAGTAGAAGTTCCCAATTAGTCTGTTCAGTTAGGGGCTCTTGGTTTAAGTACACCCGAGGAACCCACTTTACCGCAATCACCCAAAAGGAGCTGACCCAGCGAGACTTAGCCCAGTGAGTGGTAGAAGTAAGTGTTTAACGAAAATTAGAAACATGGCTACCAGAAGCACACGCTCTTCTGTGTTGGCGAAAACAACGACGGGGCGACCGCCTCTGTGCTGGGCAACATTGATTCCCACCCAACACGTGAGGTACGTCACGGTGTCCACCCGAAAAACAATTAATTTTTAGATGGAAGTCTTTCACGTTTGCATGACGCACATGTCCGGGCAAGTGAACAGCTAATGAAACACCCTGCCATTAAAAGATAGGAGTGACAAAATGGCAAACTCTATTCCGTTGCAAGTTGGCGAACGTGTCAGAAAAAGAATGCACAACACAGTGAGAGCGAAAATACAAGACATGTGGTCTGAAGACATGTACATAGTTGCCAGAACCCCCACCATGTCGGGAGGACCGGACGTAATCAGAAAGGATGGAGGAGATGGATCGCTAATTAGGGTAGCCGGTCACGAGCTGCGACGTTGTGTAAACGGAGCAGAGGAAGGGGAGTCAGAGACGAGGTTGGGACTGCCAGCCCAAACCAATGTCGCAGCGGCTGTCGAGGTAGACCAGAACATTCCGAATGAAACGTGCTGGTACATGTTTGAGCCTGGGTACATGAAAAGGCGGCTGTCTGAGAGAATCAGACGTCATGAGAGGAGGTGATAGGACTTCACTTTTAGGATGAGAGCTAATGGATTTAAAGATAGCGAGGACGCTGAAGTACTTTTGGAGGATGGGATTGTGGCAGTCTAGAAACGGATTTTCAGTAAGAACAACTGGAGGGCTCTCAGAACCCTTCACCATAAGATCCGGAGTACGACAAGGGTTTTTCATGTCCCCTCTCTTGTTCATAACCTTTATAGGCAACATATGTAAAGAAACCAGCCAGACAGAGACCACAAGAGCACCGTATGAAGAACAGAACACAGAAGAAGACCATAGGCAAACAACGCATTAAAAAAAAACTTCTATTTGCTGACGATCAAGCACTAATAGCAAAATCAGAAGCTGAAATACAAAACCACATGAATAGTCTAAACGAAATGTGTAAAGAACAAACCAGGAAAGATAGCAATAGTAAAACAGAGATAATGACTCATGGTTACGTCGCCCTGCTACTGAGTGAGTGTATGACGCGACACTATGAGCTGTGAAATTCGTGTGGAATGATTTTACATCTATTCGCTGTCGTTTGCACAGTTAACTGCATGTTCGGAACAATAGCTGGTTGTTGCTGAATTGACTGGTTTGTCTTTATGGCCTACGAGTGCATTTTTAGGAGGCTCATGGGAGTCGTCGCTGGAGCTATGGAGTGGGTGCTTTGTATGGCGCTTTCGGCTGGTCTCCCTGCGAAAACAGACCGGGTTATGTGGGAATAAACCCGGGTTAATGAAGTCTTTCTGGTGACTGCCGATTCCATTGACGATGAATTGTACTTTTCGTGGAGGACTTTTGTGTTGGTATTCCGGCGGCGGCATTATGCACAGTGTATCTGTGCGGGCTGTTGGTTTGCTGAGACTCCTGTCTATTCCACTTTTCACATTGGGCAGTGAGGAGCATTTTGTGTGATAATCACTGGCACAGGAACGGAGCATAATGGGGACGACCCGTTGCCATGAAGTTGGAACCGCGACTAACTAACGACTAACTAACGTACTAACTACCAAACTATCTATCTAACTAACTAACTAACTAACTAAATAACTAACTAACTAACTAACTAACTAACTAACTAACTAACTGACTGACTGACTGACTGACTGACTGACTGACTGACTGACTGACTGACTCACTAACTAACTAACTAACTAACTAACTAACTAACTAACTGACTAACTAATTAACTAAACTAACTAACTAACTAACTACCTAACTAACTAACTAACTAACTAACTAAACTAACTAAACTAACTAACTAACTAACTAACTAACTAACTAGCTAGCTAGCCGGCCGGCCGGCCGACCGACCGACCGACGGACTGACTAATTAGCTAAATAACTAACTAACTAACTAACTAACTAATTAACTAACTAACTAACTAACTAACTAACTAACTGACTGACTGACTGACTGACTGACTGACTGACTGACTGACTGACTGACTGACTGACTGACTGACTGACTGACTGACTGACTGACTCACTCACTCACTGAATGAATGAATGAATGAATGAATGAATGAATTCTGAGATGGATATGAAGTAAACGAAGTGGCACTCACGTCCAGCTTTTATCTTTCGTTTCTCTCGTTCCGGGGTGAATTTTTGACAAAACCGTGACGTCAGAGTCTGGGTCTGAAACACAATCACTCCATCTCTGTTACCAAGGACGAGTCGACTGTACAAAACGCTTCATCCGTTGGGAACAAAGAAACATCTACAGCCTAAGGCAATTGGAATTCTGTTGGTAGTCTAAGATCCTTCATGTTGTGGATAGCATCACCATCAACATCTTCATCGATGTGATGCTCATAAACTCAAAGTACCCTTCGCTTTACCTTCTTCTTCTTCCTTTTTTACTGCTGCTTTTTCTGCTGCTGCTGCTGGTTCGTTTCTGCTGCGTCTCCTCTTCTTCTTTCTTTCTTCCTTCCTTCTTCTTTCTTTCTTCTTCTTTTCTCTTCATTTTTTTCTTCTTTCTTTTCTCTTCCCTTACTTCTTCTTCTTCTTCTTCTTCTTCTTCTTCTTCTTCTTCTTCTTCTTCTTCTTCTTCTTCTTCTTCTTCTTCTTCTCCTCCTCCTCCTCCTCCTCCTCCTCCTCCTCCTCCTCCTCCTCCTCCTCCTCCTCCTCCTTCTCCTTCTTCTTCTTCTTCTTCTTCTTCTTCTTCTTCTTCTTCTTCTTCTTCTTCTTCTTCTTCTTCTTCTTCTTCTTCTTCTTCTTCTTCTTCTTCTTCTTTCGTCTTCCTCTTCGTCCTTCTTTTTTCTTCTTCTTATGAAGTCTAGGGCCACAACCAGGCATCTCAAACCGCTGGTAGGTCAGTTCATGATCAGCTGGATGAATTTCCCTACGGCAGGAAGTGACAAAGTCTCCGCCGCGGAGCAAGCACAACAGGAGGCTTCTGATCGTCAGAAATTCTCCCCCTTCTCAGAATGTTTCGGCTCTTTACCTTCTCGACAATCTTTTGGGGCGTGCCCGCATGGGCCATGGCTCCGGATGTCTTTTTTCTGCCCTGCATTTGAACCATATATCAAGAAGTGGCCAGTCTGACACAAACCCTCTAGTTGTCTTTGGAGACCTGAACACGAGGTTACCATGTGCCCTTTTTCAGTCGATTGCCCATGCACACGACGATTTAGGCTTCGGCGGTCGCGTTCTAGATGGAACCACAGATGAGGAGCATGAAGTTCAACAAGGCCGTTACAGGATCAAGAAGATACAACAGGGCAAGGAGTTTCAATGCCCACTCTCACACAAGGAGGAAATTTATGAGCTCACCCCTCAAAACAGCTGAGACAGAAATATAATGTCAGAAGCATGCCCATCAGAAATGTCTGGTCTACATTGAACGCACTCAGCGCGAGAAGACAAACTATGCAACTGATCATGTTGGTATCCATCCCTCTAAGGTTGTCATTGTTAAGCTGAAACTGGGCAAGGATGGCAAAAAGATTATGGAAAGAAAAGTAATGAGCAGAGTTAAGGCTCTGGCAGAGAAGGGCAAGTACGCAGCGGAGACTATGGAAAGCTAATTGGCGTTTCTTTACATAAGAGTAAGAACAAAAAAAAAAGTATTGTATCACAAGGTGGTTATGATTGACATATAGAAGTGGCTATAGTTGTCTAGAGGATGTCTGTGTGAATGTGATTTTGGCCGACTGATCAACAACGATAAATCAACATCGACGACCAGGAGGCGCACATAATCTTTTTATTGTAACACAACACGTTGGTATACAGTATTTTCCAGGGACAGTCAACAGTGAAATAGTATTCAGATTATAACTTCCTATGTTCAGCACACTTCGATTAGAACATAACACAGTAACTCAAGCAATCCCGCTACTGCCGTTTATCGGCCTCACATAATATACTGTTACGGACTCTTCTCCGTCCATGATTCTAATACTCTCCTCTGAGTCTCCTCTCTCTCGACTCAAATCCAAACCTCACTGGCCCTATACTCGGTGTTTAAAGATCCTCCCGACTGAAGATCCTCCGACTTCGCACTACGGCCGACTGTCCGTGACGTCCGCTGACTTAAACTCAACACTACATAGGCCAGACCTCAACTGTCTGCCTCACAACAATACTATCTGGCTGAAGCTTCCTCTACTTCGCCCCAAAACTCACTGCCCGAAATATTCACAGCCTGCCTTCTTATCCCCGTTTCCCTGGGGACCTACCACGAAGCCTCGTTTAATATCTGTCACCCTACTTTACATTCCTCCAAAATACCCTTTCTAAGTTTCCTAGTCTATTAGTTTTCCAATCACGTTTTACCTTCCCTTGGGTGATTTAACTCTAGACATCTCCGTGAGGTCCTCACCATTAGTTTAGGGCCCTTCCCATTAGCCTGACGATATATAATGACATGTTCGTCCCTACACCATTTACCTATTCTGGGATTACCCTAGTTTGTCGCCGGTTGTGATCTACCCTCCTGACCTCACATCTGCCAATTGCTTTTCTGACCCAATTACTCTTTCTGGTCTGATCAGATTCCTAGTCAGATCATTCACCCCAGTCAGATGCAAACCCACGCTCATTACATATTGTCAAGTCTTAGTCAGATATGACTGAGCTACAGTATGGCAGTAGACAGTACTACCTGCTTTCTGTTTCGACATCCCATAGTGTACCAACGGCTTCAGGCGGAGGAGCGCAATGGGGAGGCTACAAGTATTCCCTAAGGGCAGATCACACACTACGCCCTGATCGACGACTGAATTAGGATGGAAGCTCCGACAGGAGGACAATTAGAGCATTACTTTCCTTATCCAGTGTGGGATGTGGATTTTAATTTATGAGAATATTATGTTAAGTTGTCTAGGGGATTTAATTTGATTCTCTATTATTTAGCCACGGGATGTGATCATAGGAATTCTACCATAAGCACAAGGAGGAAAATAGTTCACTCCTGTTCATAGCTGTATTTATGAGTACTTCTCCATTCCCACTTATCACCCTTTAAAATTTACTATAGTGCTAGAAGACATTGATTGTTCACAACATATAACAACCACTGATGAACACCACATTTACTTGATGTACACATCAACAAATTTTGGACAAACAGTTCAAGTATGAAACAAGATCTGCAGTTACATATATATGTGTAATGAACACTATGCATTTTCAGACAGGCATGGGATGCATTGCATTATTACAATATAGTACCCAGTGACCCCAGAAAAAACCAAGGTTATTACATACAACACAACAACCACAAATTGGGTCTACTTTCATTTTCCCTCATAATTAAGGCAAATAATGATCTAATTAAATAGAACCCAACATATCAACATTTGGTTCTGACACCTTTTACCATTCTCTCATTTTAAAAATAATGAGTTGGTGTCAAAATACTATACCATCTATACCACTGGAAAAAAAAAACTACTGACCTGTTACCTTCAGAAAAAAACCAACATATAAACAGCATTTTGAACTACTAATTAAACTAATTAATAGAGTCATTTATCTCCTGGTGTGCGGTTAAGAGTTCATCTTTGCTGTAGATTAGATCCTTTTCCCATTATCTGGGTACCGAATTAATGCACTCAGTTATGTTCCTAATATTTATCCACTGGTATTGGCTGGTGCAAATCATACTTTATAATCCAAGAATAGAAATTACACCCAATCACATATCCCTCCGCGGGCTAGAATATTCGAGTACTCTGTTGCAGTAGGCTCGGTG
Organism: Cepaea nemoralis; assembly: GCA_014155875.1. Classification (NCBI taxonomy): domain Eukaryota; kingdom Metazoa; phylum Mollusca; class Gastropoda; order Stylommatophora; family Helicidae; genus Cepaea; species Cepaea nemoralis. Next base: position 51,605 of record JACEFZ010027926.1, read on the forward strand.
TCTTTTTGAAATTTGGGGCCTCAGGTTGGTCTAACTTTCCGGAATTTCCACTTAAGCTCTGCAGAAGGTACTTTACCATCTCACCATACATGGTGCCAAGTAGACGTCCATCCAGCTGCTCTGCTTCTAATATCAGAATCCCAATTAATTCCACAAAGATTTTACACCCACCAAGTCGCGAGTCTATAACCCATGGCATTTAGGTTGACATTGGACCAGCAAAGAGTTAGTCGTTATCTAGTCCAGTGTAGAAACTTGTATGACAAAGGCATCTCATGGTAGTATCTGTGACTAGGGCCACAATTGATCTATACCTACATATATCCAAAGATGAATACATCCAGCACAGTAACAGGGTTGCAAACAATTAGATGATTCCTCTTGTTGCAGATGTAGAGACATTTAGCTGCTTTTATATTGTCCTTTTGATGGTGTTCAGGTTTTGGAACCTAGAGGTAATCTGGTTTCGTAGTTCTGTTTCAGAGGATTTTAAGTTTGTACCTTGGTTGTATTGGCTTATGTGGTTCAGTGTCTTCTCCCATTTGTTTGAGTTGGTGTTCATAGCTAGAACTTGGTGTTGCATGACTGGAACCTTATGTTTGACTGTTGCAGCTGTGAGATGTTCTTTCGAAGACTTATCCATTGTGGATATTAACTTGGTAATCCAACCAACAGTTGAAGGTTACTCACTGTTGTTAGTTTTATTAAACTTGTAGTAGGATTGTCCCAGTTTCACTGACTTTGCTGAGTGACAAGGCTTCAGGTGGTACTTCCCAGCAGTAAAGCAGACGATACACTGTTGTCAGTTACTCTGTTGATCTTCATCTTTGTAGATTATTAGATTCAGAAGTCCATCCTGGATATTCCTACTAAAATAGGACTTCCTCAATCCACCGTCAGTTGTCTTCGTATGTATCTCTTTTGCTTGCGTTTGCAGCTTATGAGTGCAGCAGTAAACATTGATGTATTTATAGATCCAGAGCATGGTTAAGCCATTTAGTCCTGACTCACCTTCATCAGGCTTTTAACCCAGGATCCTGATGATAGTTATGAAATGCAGTCCCACCAAAACCACAACTCGCTTCTCGTCTATAGAAAAGGAATGACAAAGAATACAACACGAGCATTAACCTACTGTGTTATGGTAAAAAGTTTACCACACAATTACAAACAAAAATACAAAACAACAAGGGGAGAAGGGAAAGGAGTGGGTGTCCACGTTCCACTGTCCCTCATTGCTGAGTAGAGCCATTCTGACTCTTAATAGTGAGTAAGGTATTTTCTCACTTATATTTTGTTCTGCTGTTACTGGACTATTAGATGAGTGAAGTCATTCTGTCCATCCAACATGTTGATATTGTCTCTCTCATTACTTGAAGAGAATAGCCTATACAGAATCTCTGTGGTTTCTAATGCCGCGTCTTCCTTTCGGCACTATAATCATCCTTAGGTCAAGACTATTCAACATTGGCTTCTTAAGTACTGACATACACATGGATTCTTCTATCAACATCCTCATGTCCCCAAGGGTAACATTAAAATGTATATTGCCACAGGAAAAAGTAACAATCAGAACAGAGAAAATTCTCATTCCAGAAAAAAACATACATGTACATTTCTCTGATATTAAGTACATGATAATCATACATAATAATATTAATCATACAATTTAATGCCAGAGCTAATGGTTTTTGGACTTTCTTCAGGAGTTAATCCATAAACTAAAACATACATTGTTTTCCCCCACTGCGTACAGCACATGGGGATAGTAACCGCTGTTGATATATTTTGCCAATGACTTCTATTATTCGGAGTGTATTTATTAGAATAACTTATGCCATATGGTCCAGTATTCTGAATATTGCAAGCAATTTATTCACATCAATCTTCGCTGTTCCTACTACAGTGATGTCATGTGGATTGAAGGTACATCCTATCCGAACATTCATTTATATCACGCGTTTACTTTAATTGTTTTTGAATTTATATTCTCAAACATGGCATGTCCCTAGCAATATTTTATGAAATGATTACATGTCCCTCCTCATATGGAGTGGTTACTAATCTGTTAACACAAGGATGGTACTAAAATTTATCACTATAGTTCCAAGTTACAGATTATGATGTGGCGAAGTATTTTATCCCCTGACTAAGAGTCAGGAATATGCGTAATCATTTGTATGTCCCCACATGGATAAAACACCTTTGAAACTGCACTTTAGAGTTCAATCTCTACAGTACATAGATTATTTGCAGATTTCTAAGCATAAATAGTGAGATATTGTTCACAGTGCATAGAAGTTTTAACATAGGAATATGAAATTGACAGACACAAGTTCTCTACTGAAGTATGAATCAGGAGTCTGCTACTACATTGAGAAAATGCCTAGAAAGTGTTTTTGACCTGAGTTTGATACTCTACGGTACACATATTTCTAGGTTATAAGCACTATTAGTTAGATATAAGTTCATAATGCCTATAAAAGATTTTAACATAGGGATGTGAAATTATAAGACAGGAATAATTACAGCATGGTACCAACATGTGCTTCATTGGTAAACATCATCCAGCCTGGTTTAAGAGAATTGCTGACTTATTATTCTAACTAATTCTTAATTAAACATACTGGTCTATTTAATACATAAATACATCTTAATAATGTAGATATAACATACCAATAGCTGAAGAAAATCATGGTTTTAAAAGGCAAAAATACCTTTCCCCACACGGGGAAAGAAACCCCACACGGGGAACGCACGTCTGTTTCCTTTCTTGGTCTGAACTAAAATGGCTACTTTAGTCTTTGTTTTTCAATCAGTCGACGACTGTTGGCCAGGTACGTGAAAAAAAATAAAGCCAAATAAATTAAGCTGTGCCACGGTCAGTCTATCGCTGTTTTATTTTCTCCTACATTAAGTAAGTTACTTAAACAGTAATTGAAAGGGGTTGTTTATTTTTAATGGAGTCAATAAATAGGAAAGGGTAAGGACGTTTTATTATATCACATCCAGCAGCTTCTGCAGCTTGTCTTGTTCCAGCTGTATTGGTGTTACCTTTCCTCTGGGGTCACTAAGCAGACCGAGAGAGGGATCATGCTGCATGGGCAACACATGGTCTCTACAATTCAGCCCAGGCTTCTTGTTATGGAGAGATATAACTCCATCCCACAAACTATCGTCTGTCAAGACGGCAAGGTGCCAGTCATAAACAAAAATAAACGACTGCCTGGCTACCTGGCGTCGGCTGGGAGGACCCGGCTAACTGGTAAACCACATACAGCCTTCCTGGGCAACAAATGTCAGCGGCAACTATATGACTGATACTGATTATTATTATTATTATTATTATTATTATTATTATTACAAGCCAGCGACGGGTGTGTTATGTCATCTTCTGACAGGTAATATTAAACTCAAGAGCAAGAGATTCATATCATCCTATCAACACAATAGGCAATACAATGTAGGATACCTCAAATATCCAGAAACAAAGGCACTACAATTTTGGATACCTCAGACATCAATCCAGAACAAAGGAACAATGTATCGCCAGCCTCTAATAATTACCAGTTCTGTGGCGAAGGGGTTACATACGCAATTCGTAATCCCGTATACCGCGTTCGAAACACAGCTGCGGGAAGCAAACTACCTAGCGGTGGTTTCCTATACAAAGGTATGGGTGCTTTTCTTTCAGAAAGCAATGGCAAACTACTGAACACAAACTAGCTAAAAAAATCGCGAACAGCCAGTAACTGATGGGATTTACTGCGACGTCCTGTAAAGGATATGCAACTAACTTTAACTCTTAAAAAAAAGAAATACCAACACTGGTCAGCCTCATGTTTTCAGCTATGTTGACGAATGCCTTCGAGAACAACGACATTGGAATAGACATAAACTACCGCATGGATGGAAAGTTATTCAATCGCAGAAGGCTGAAAGCTAAAACCAAAATTGACAGCGACACCGTCAGAGAGCTCCTGTTTGCTGGTGATTGCGCTCTATACGCCAACTCAGAGGCGGACATGCAACATAATGTTTCAGCTTTCTCACATGCCTGTGCCAACTTTGGGCTCAATATAAACTTGGAGAAGACTGTAGTTATGTACCAGCCATCTCCAGTGAATAATCACAATGTGCTGAATATCAAAGTGAATGGTCATAGTCTAAGTGTTGTGGACAAATTCACCTATCTTGGCAGCACTGTGCCACAAGCTGCCACAATTGATGACGAAGTGAATGCAAGAATCTCCAAGGCCAGCGCGGCCTTTAGCAGACTGTATACGAATGTATGGGCCAGAACTGGAATAAGCCTGCAAACAAAGCTGAAAGTCTACAAAGCAGTTGTATTATCCACACTGTTATATGCTTGTGAAACCTGGACTGTTTATCAGCGACACGCTAGGGAATGAAACCACTTCCACACAGTCTGCCTAAGGAAGTTACTAAAGATTAAATGGCAAGACAATATCCCAGACACTGAAGTCCTGGAAAGAGCGTCCATGGCCAGTATCCACACTCTACTAATGAAGAATTAGTTTCGCTGGGCTGGTCACTTGACTCGCATGCCAGATCACAGGCTCCCTAAACGAATTTTTTACGGCGAGTTGCGTTGTGGTAAACGCTCCCAAGGCGGCCAGAGGAAACGCCTTAAAGACACTCTGAAAATCTCACTGAATGCTTTTGGAATTCATCATGACACCTGGGAGACTGCAGCCAGAGACCGAAATTCGTGGCGTGCTTCATTACGCAAGGGTGCAGTCACTTGTGAGGCAACCAGGACTGCAAGAGCTGTGAAGAAAAGACAGAACAGACAAACCACTGCAGAAAATCCTCCTCCAGAAACGTCAAGCATTCTTTGTCCACATTGTCAAAGAACATTTCGAGCCAAAATAGGCCTTATCAGACATCTTAGAACTCACGGTTCCATACTTTCAACCCCACTGGATGAAATGAACGGTCATCATCATTCTTGATGGACAAACAACAATGCTCCACACGCTTGAGGTATGTCCCGGGTTCGGTAATGCTCCACAAGGTTGAGTTATGCCACTGTCATCTGCCTCCCACCAACTGCCCACGCGGGAACACATGTCAGGAGCTGGGGAGTCTAAGACAAGACCTAGTTTTTCCCGGATGTCATTATCGTGTGGCAGTTATTCCAAGTGTGTTTAACAAACTCTGATACAATTATATGGGTTTGCATTGCCCATTTAAGTGCATATCTCGATCTGTTTAAACATACCAACACAAAGCAAATGAAAACCGTAAACTGATTGGAGAAATTAAATGCAGGCAGTCAACAGTTTTCTGGCATGTTATCAGAAGAAGTAAACTAGAGAACTTGGTGATAACTGGCATGACTGAGGGGAAAGAACAAGGGGAAGTCAGAGAAGTAAATATAGGAATAGCTTTACTGTATGTCATGGTCAAGACAAGAACACAGAGCTGATCCATGACTCTGGTGATCGTGAAAGATATCGAAACGTGACCGGCCTCGCTTATCGGCATGGCACGTGATGTTGATTATTATTTCAACATGATAAGTCCACTGTAGATAATATTATGAAGGTTATGCATTTTACCAACTGTGAACAAGTTCATTTACGAACAAAGAATTTGAGATACATGATAAATCCAGATGAAGGGATGATTACACAACCCTTAAAATAAAATAAAAAATTTAAATTAAAAAAAAAATGGGTGCCAAAGATGTTACACTTTATTTTGCATAAATGAGGCCTGCTAATCCAAATATTACATTTATTTGTCAGTAGCAGCTCTAGTTTCTGAGATACAGGCAGTTGCGAAGTTAATTAATATTCTTACACTATTTTCTATATGAGGCTCTGAAAAAAAAAAAAAAAAAAAACTATTGCTATCCAGTCACTTATAAAATGTGAATTCTAATGGTTTGTAGAGAGCCCCAGAACCAGTATGATGACTGTTATTTCTGTGTTGTCAATATTAAGGGAATTAATGTAAACGAATAATCCAAAAATTTGAAATATCCAGATTTAGATTCTGCTAGACGACCTGTTCCACGCGGAGATGACAACCAATTCAAACTTTCAGTCAGATTTCGGATTCACTGCTAGAAGATGAAGCAGCAGTGGCATGTCGAACGACAAGTGACAGTGATGGCGATTTCAAAGACAGTTTTCCAGCTGCTCAACGCTTCTATCAGTGTGAACTGAATGATCTAATCCGACATTTATATCTCTCCAATGAATTTTCAGAACTTTTGGCTTCAAGATTGAATGAAAAACAAATTACTGACTCCTAAAACAAAGGTTACATTTTATCACAGCAGAGAGCAAGGTTTTCTTCCATACTTTTGTAAAGACTTAAAAAAAAGTCGCTTAAAAGTCAACAGGGTCGACTTCATTCCACCGGGTTTTATCCCATATGGATCGGTCTCTTTCCGTAACACGGAAAGCGTCACACGAACTCTGTAGCTTTTAGCGACGACCCACAGGAGTCTCTGAAACATTTAACTCGTAAACCGAAGGGCGCGGCCCGGAATCGAACCAACAACCTCCGGAACACGAGTCAAACAGCTTGACCACTTCGCCACAGTGACTCCCTTAGAAAGCAACCTTGTGTTTTGTACTAATGTAGGAGGTCTTGTAAACAAAATGAGTGTAAGTTACACACCAGATGAGTGGCGACATTGTATTGACAGCTCTAAAGGAAGTTTGAAAGGTATTCTCTTACACAATGGTTAGAGATATGGCTCAATTCCAATTGCCCATTCTACTACAATGAAGAAGGAGTATGTTACGATCATCATCATCATCATCATCATCATCATCATCATCATCATCATCATCATCATCATCATCATCATCATCATCATCATCATCATCATCATTATCATCATAATCATCATCATCATCCACTTCTGCCGTCAAGTTTCGTGGGGAGGAATAATTTGCGTTCCAGGTGGCACTGTATAGTGTCATTCCGTGTGGTTGTACAATGTCTCTGAGTCGTCAATCCATTTTCTTCTTGGACGTCCTCGTGGTCTCGTCGCAGATGATCTTTGATATAAGGCCAGTGATGGTAGTTGCTGGTGTTGCATTCTAACGGCGTGGCCAAACCACTTGATCTTCTGTATTTCAATAAATGTGGCACAAGGTGTTGATTCCACAGTCTGTCTGATAGTAGCATTTCTTACTCGGTCTCGGATTGTTAGATATGATAAGCACAGTTCTGAAAAAAAATGAAGTATTTAGAACATAACTGGATGGTTTCTGTAGATCTTAATATGGTGAACTTCTTGCTTGGACCGCAAAGGGGATTTTTATGAAATCGTTTCACACAGGCACGAAAGGTATAGTCAAGTTTGATGGTGCAACTTCAGAAGAGTTTGAAATCAAGAGTGAATTAAGCAAGGGTGTGTACTAGCTCTCATCCTATTTGGAATATTCTTTTAACTTCTACTGAAATATACCTTTCGTGATGAGGATGGTAATATACACGGTCACCCACGCTCAGATGGCGGCATCTTCAATGCTCAGATTGAAAACCATGGCCGAAATTAGAAGGGTACTGATCAGAGAGCTGCATTTCATAGATGAAGCTGCAATTACCTCCCACCATGAGCAAGAATTACAACGTCTATTATATGCATTCTCCAATACTTGTTCTGAATTTGCAAAAAGAAAACACAGATTATGTCACACGATGCACATGGGGTACCATCAATCTTTATTGACGACGCCGAACTGGAGACAGTAGGCTATTTGAATACCTAGGAACAGAGGTAAACAATAAATTATCGCTAGATCAGTAAATCAATGTCAGGATTGGTAAGGCAGCAACAACAATGAACAGGTTAACATAAAGAGTCTGGGAGAACAGGAAGCTTACTGCCAAAACAATAGCTGGCTGCTGGGGATGGGGACGTAGCGCTTATGGGAATGTCCCGAATGCTGTGATGTCGGTTCCTAAATCAATCAATTAATCAATCAAAACAATAGTCATTGTCCATCAAGTCTGTGTCTTTAATACTCGGTTTTATGGCAGTGAAGCCTGGTCAACTTACCCACACCAAGCGAAATGTTTAAACAACTTTCATATTCGGTGTCTGCCAAGAATACTTGGTATTGAGTGGCAAGATAAAATCAGAAATACCGAAGTATTGGAAAGATCGGATTGTGTGATGGTTTGTTCCATGCTAAGTCTTCGTAGACTTAGATGGATAAGACACGTTAGGAGGATGGATGATGGTAGAATACCAACGGACATCTTTTTTGATGAATTACAGATGGATAAAAGATCTCGGGTCTGTCTCTACTGCGATACAAAGATGTGTGTAAGCTGGACATGATTGATACAGGGAGCAAGTTGCCACTGAACGTGTTGCATGGCGGGCAAACATCACAAATGGAATAAAGACAAAGGAGAAAATGATTGCAGATAGGTCACACATTGTTCATGTGAGACGTCAGATGGTGCGTGATGACGGAAATGACCATGTTTTCACATGCATCTACTATGGACTAACATTTACAACGCGAATTGGTCTGATCAGTCACATTCGCTACCGCTAAGGTTTGTAGTTATTACGCCTTATTTGATGGTTCCGTCGCCCTGCTACTGAGTGAGTGCGTGGTGCAACACTGTGAGCTGTAAGTTTCATGTGAAATGCTTTTGGATCTGCCCGAGGATTTTTGGAACGTGACTGCATTTTCGGAGCGATTGCAGATGGCTATGTCCCAGAGTTGACCGGTTTTTGCCTTATGCAGAAATGCGTGGCTGCTGGGCTTCTGGTTGACTGCCACTGCCATCGACGATGAACTGTATTTCGTGGACTGTGTGGGTGAACATCTAGGAAACATCCAGATGGGAAAATGACTGCCGATTCCATCAGAAATGAACTAGGTGTTTTGTGGGGGACTATTGTGTTGACATTCTGGCGGCGGCATTATGGACAGTGTATCTGTGCGGGCTGTTGTTTGTCGAGACTCCTGTCTTTTCCATTTTTCACATTGGGCAGTGGGGAGTGTTTTGTGTGATATTCACTGGCACAGGAATGGAGCATAATGGGGACGACCCGTTGCTGTGAAGTTGGAACTGCGACTAACTAACTAACTAACTAACTAACGCCTTTTTTGAAGCAAAGTGTAACATACTATCGTCTGTCAAGATGGCAATAGGCCAGCAAAAAATCAAGTGCCGTCTCCACAATGAAGATTGGCTGCACTCGATCTCTGACACTGTCTGGCTCCCGCATTAATTGTACAATCTGTCAAATTGCTATTCATGCATCTTTTGATGTTATGTTCTCGCTTGTGTCGTTGTGCACATCGCTTTCTCACTTGCCTTCAGTATGGTTGGTATAAAAATGTTGTCTTTTAACGTGACCGAAATAATTCACTTGCCTCTTTCTTTCTTTCGTCAACTCTCTTTTCATGTCCAGTTTTTCTAAAACCTCTGTATTTGATTGTTTTTGTTTCCATGAAATACGACACATTCTTCTGTAAATTCACATCTCTAAGGCCTCTATGAGACTTTCTAATTGCTTGTTCAGTGTCCAAGCTTGTTAGCCATATAATCTGTTACAAAGACTTGTGTAAATGTTGTGCTATTTGTATGTGCAATCTTAAATATTCTTGGAATGCGGACAAACATACTGACGTTCCGACATATCTGAACAAGGAAGAAAACTTAGTCATACACAATTAGTAAGTCCACGAGACGGAGAAGTGAAACTGGTCAGCTGTCGCGAGGAAAAGTCCCAACACAAAAATTAAAATAAAACAAAGTTAGTTACATATCCTTTACAGAACGTAACTGTCAACTCCAGCATGTTTTCGTTGCCTGTTATTCGTGGGCAAGTTTACGTCCAGTAGTTTGCCATTGCTTTCTTAACGACCAGAACTCATATCATTGTGTGAAAACCAACGCAAGGCGGTCTGCTTCCAAATCGCCGGTAGCTGTGTTTCCATCTCGGTATGCGGGATTACTAATCTCATTTGTAAACCCTTCACCACAGAGCCGGGACAAATAATAAGACAATGCTAAATTTAAAAAAAAATGAAACTTGGGAGTCATGACAAATAAGTAAAAGTAGTATACAAGTGATGGATTTTGTTGATTAACCATGATTGATTTCTTCGTGAAATTGAATTACTTTGATTTGGTTTTGAAAACCAATTTCATTAAACAGCTTGTTGTTTGATAGCCGAAATTGGGGTTTATTGTCCTATGAAGATTTTGAAATGTCAAACTGGCATTCATTGCACGCGAATATGAAACCTATTGTATGACTTATGATTATGTAGCCATCACTATGTGGTAAGGCCAGATTGATCTATGAACGCGGAGAAAAGATGTTTGTGTTCCAGACTTTACTCCGTAAAGTCTTAAGTTGGAATAGGTCAGGGTCTGTAACAGACGGGACCGTGTACAGACAGTTGACGGACGTATGTAAGTGCGTACTCTGGGGTCATGTCGAAGCATTGATAACAAACATAAAATTGGGTAGGAGAGTACACGGGGTCAAACTGTCCATCACACTTGGCCAGTAGCAGGACATATCAGCACGTTGCAAACACAGTCAAAGGTTGATTGGTGGTCAGCTTCCTGTCAACCTTGTCAGACAGATAGTTGGTCCCGGAGCGAATTGCTAGTCTGGAACAATGTAGAAGAAGCGAATTGTGCAAACAACATACCATCGCAGGGGTATTTAAGACAAGAGGATTGGAGAAGAGGGAAGAAGGTGGGATGTAGATAAAAGTAGGAACCAATAGTGAGCAGTGGAGCAAGAGAAAAGAGTGGCTGGGGCTTTAATGGCGCGGATAGTAGCCAGAACCAGCAACAAGTAGTCGTTAAACAGGGTGTATCTTTAATGCCTGGATTGTTTTAGAATGTTGCCGTTCCAAGATTGTATTCACCGTCTCTGGAGTCCATGCAACATATACTGCTATAGCTTGCCTTATTTTCGGTAAAGTTTTCCACATTACAGTTCTGTTCACAAAAAGTGTTGGAAATATCCACCACGTTTAGTTGGAAAGTATGTATACGTTTTTTCATGCTGTCAAAGACCTTGTCCATTTCGGAAAGTACAATGTTATTAATGTTGTTGATGATTGAAGTCTAAGTTCATTGATTGTGTGGGGATTATTTTCGTACACCTTTCCCAATAAGTGCACCCCAGAGGTAGTAATCCAGGGGAGTAAAATCCAGAAAGCGTTAGGGTCAAATTCCGCGAGAGATTATTTTAAAAACAAATTAGTTTCATATCCTTTGTAGGACATTTGCAGTCAGCATCAACATTATTTTGCTGTTGGTGATGTTTTGGCAAGTTTACGTTCAGTAGTTTGCCATTGCTTTCTGAACGACCGGCACCCATAACATTTACGTAAAAAAACTAGCGCAAAGCTGTCTACTTCAAAATCGCGCACGGCTGTGTTTCGAACGCGGGTACACGGGATTTCGAACCACGCTCGTAATTTCTTCGCCATGGAGACCGGCTCAAGAGATTATGCGATTTGCAAAAATGCCATCTAAGAATTCTAGTGATTTTACAGCTGTGTGAGCAGTTGCACCATCTTGTTGAAATCTGGCTTGTTCAATTTTCCGCTCAGAAAGTTGGTCTACTAATGGTTCCAGAAAGTTAGTCCGGTATCTTTCAGAATTTACAGTGTGGTTAATGAAAATTGGTCCGATTCTGCACATACGACTCATTGCACACCACAGTGGGTACAATGCAAGGGGATTTCCTTCAGTCCAAAGACTATAATTCTGACTTTTCACGTTCTCAGAAATATGAAACCATGCTTCCTCTGTGAAGCATGTTACATCAAGGATTTCATCACCTTCTTGAGCAAGACAATTCTCAAGCTACATGCAATAGTTAACTTTGCATTAATGATCTATTTTTTTTTGGTAGTTGAGGTACAACGGAAATCTTGTATGGATGTAACTTCAATTTCTTGTTGAGGATTTTGTGGACAGTACTGCTTGACTTGTGTACTTGAAAGCTAACTTTCTTACTGCTTTACCAGGACTCTTGCTGTCGTGGATGCGGAGGGATGTTTCTTCAGAAACAGATGGTGTGACAGGGAATCGGACATCATGAACACTGTCAGTGCTGCGAAATTTCTTAATTTAAACTGCTAACAGCATTAGGATGAGGCACTTGAGTGTCAGAAATGTCATTATAAATCGTTGAATACCTGCCACCTTTAAGAAACACATGCTCCACCAAAACCACTTTGTCTTCAACAGATAACACCCATGTAGCTGAGATCAATTAATAAAACACCTGCATGTAGCAGTGATCTTCTGAACTAACGTTGAAATGGCACTTGAACCATGCCGCATTCATCATCATCATCATCATCATCATCATCATCATCATCATCATCATCATCATCATCATCATCATCCAATGCTTTGCCGGCTGGCGTATGCGATCATGCCTCTCCATAAATTACGATCTCCAACGTCATGGATCAATTTGTGTGCTGACTCCCTTCAGTACCATGACACAAGACAGTCAAGAATCTTTGCACGCTGTCTTCTTCTTTCTCTCTTTCTGCAAATCTTTCCAGTTGTCACATGTTCAAATTTTTGTCTTCTCATAACCTGGCCAAAAAATGATGACTGCTTCTGTCTGATGTTTGTGATAAGTTAGATGTCTTTGCAACTCAGCTTCCCTTAAAACGTCCTGACTGTTCTTTGTGGTTGTCCAATTAACTTTCAACATTCTTCTATAAAACCACATCGTCAAGGCTTCCAGAGATTTTTTCGCCAGTTTAATAATTGTCCATTATTCGCAGCCATATGTTATAAGTGTTTCTATGTAACATGCAAAATCTCTTTTTCTGACTTTCATAGGACAGTAATCTATTACTCACAATATTGTTCATTTGATAGAATGCAGTTGTTTGCTTGTCATATTCTGCTCTTCATCTCAGTGATGCATCTTCCATCTGATGATATCATTGTGCCTAAATATCTAAACTTCTGCACTTGCCCCCAAATAACGATATTTACTGTAATTGCATATTTAAACACAATCTGTTTCTTTAATATCGCCATGACTTCTGCCTTTCTATTACTCAAAGTGTATGACATAATTCTCAACTTAAATTACGGTTTTACAGCCTGCTATTCGGATTTTTTAATAGCCCGAAGCACCCATTGAAGCAGGTAGGCCGATACGGATAAGCACCAATTGGCTGGGGGATGCCCAGCTTGAGGCAGGTGGTAGCTGATCAGTGACACCCATATATATATATATATATAACCGTACCAAATTGGGGTACTCAATTTGGCCGGTTAAAACAGAAAAACCCTTGTCACCATCCGGAAATGCTAACAAAGCAATCTGTCAGTCCTGTTTGTGTGTGGTTGTCGCCTGGATAGCTGATACAAGAGTTGCCCTGTGTAATTAACTGATTTGTGGGCAGCCCTCGATACACTAAACCGTAAGTTTGAAATGATTAACTTGATAGTTCTCTAAATTCCCACGCCGCGTCAAGATGCCGGCTCGAAACACTGTTTGTGTACTGAACACAGCGTGGGTGAATACAACAGTTAGTTGAGATTGTAGGGACACACAATGTGAATAAATCCATATTAATGAAATTAACGGTTATACAGATAGATTTAATGTTCCTGGAGTTTTATGTAAATAAGCGTATAACAGATTAATACATAGAGCAATTAGCAATCAAGCATGATGACATGAAGTGTGGACATAACAAATTATCAAATGTGGTTCTGATGGTGGAATCAACTAGTCAGTGTGTAAGGTGGTTTTGTAGTTTCCCCTACGTAAATATGTCAAGCTAGCAGAAGTGTACGGTGTGAGTTATAAAATATAGGTCATAAATTATTAAATGTACTAAAATCTCAAATCATGCCAGGTCACATAGTGTCATACAAACCAAGCTGGAACAAGAGTGAATGTTTTGTAACTGATTGCTGAGAATGAATAATCCAGAGTAACAGTGAGTGATGAAAATCATTATCATGTATGTGCTGTTTTTAGTATGTACGCAGCAAGGAAGGATTACACAGGATTTTTCTGTGAAAATAATATGTTAAGCCACGTGGGTTGTAATTGAAGAGAAAAAACTAAAACTGTATATGGTACTTAGGAGTAGGTATCCAAATAACTAGGATAGCCTAGATGAATGACTACAGTGCTCTAAAATACTAACAGCATGCCGAGATATATGGCAGATTCATCAAAAGAGTCACAGAGTAAAGAATATGTGATGAAGCAATAGTTGAAGCAGGGCGTCACATCTAAGACAAGGATGTAGTGGTGTTTGTGTTAAAAGATATATAAATATTGTTAGTGGAATCATTATCTTCTTCTTCTTTCGTTCGCCTGAAATATGTTTATAACTGAAATGTTGTCTCTTGTATGAATCTAACAGTCTTTTTTAGTTCATTCAGCGGTCCATAGAGTTTATCTTCCACTGTTGTCTCTCTAGGCCAGAAGGTTCGCCTGGATATGTTGTAGTTTGGGCAATTAACATCACAACATAAATGATTAAAGCTTTAGAAGAATTTGGACTAGAGCAAGTCACTAGACTGCTGAACACATTATATGATACTGGAGATATACCTTCTGAATTATGTAATTCTGTATTTATTGCAATCCCAAAGAAATCACGAACCTTAGAATGTGATCAACATAGAACAATTAGTATAATGAGTCACATCACAAAGATTTTGTTACGAATTATCATGCAAAGAGTGAGGAAGAAAATACAACCTGAAATAGGGGAAGAACAATGTGGTTTTGTAGAAGGAAAGGGTACAGTAAATGCTGTGTATATGCTGCGAACAGTTATTGAACGTGCTTTAGAAGTAAACAAGGATATACATCTTTGCTTTATTGACTATACAAAGGCTTTTGATAGAGTTAGACATGTCAACATTGTGGATATGCTTGCAGATCTACAAATTGATGGGAAAGACATTAGACTTATAAAAAACATATATTGGAAACAACAAGCTGCCATAAGAATTGATAATGAAGTAGGACAATACCAACCTATTAAGAGAGGTGTTAGGCAGGGATGTGTAATGTCTCCAGATCTTTTTTCCCTATACAGTGAAAATATTTTCAGAAATGTAGAAGACTTAAATTAAATGGAATCAGCATTGGAGGACGAAACACAAGCTCGCAGGTGAGGCTACTGTGGAGGGCGGACGCGCCATGGACCAGGCTGAAATTCTGAATGCTCTACGAGAAGTAAGACTTTTGCGTGAACCAAGTGATGACTGTGAATCTACAACAATGGCCAGACTGCGAGAGCAGCAAATTAAAAGAGGGGTGGCCAAACAAGAACACTACGCAGGAAGCCAAAGAAGATTGATAAACCAACACAGAACTGGCGTCGTTAGCCGCTACACGCTGCGGGATTTGCTGAGGAGGGGATCCGAGCACTTATGGACTGAATGGTTCGATGTGCAATGATGATCTGTCGCCTAACTAACTAACTAGACCTACAGATATAGAACCCATACTTAGCTGTGCACTGATATTTATATTTTACATCCAATATCTGTTGGATGAGATTTCAGTTCTACCATAAGCCTATCTAGTTAACAATGGCTTCACCAACCTTGTAGTTGTCCCTATTGCCTCTCCAGTTGTACTACTGTTATAATAAAATAACACTTGACGTTGTTTAAACTAATCATTGTTTCTTCTGCTCTTTTCTCCGGGGCATGCCGGTGTGCTGGGAAATGAACAGGCAGACAGATTGGCTGGCTCTTCAGAACTTGGTGGAGTATTGATACATGACAAGGCAGACGTGGTTGCGGCCTTTTGGGAGCACGTGTACACCTCGGAGAAGCAAATGGATTACCATGGTCTATCAAGAATGAGACAGCCAGGAGTGACGAGGGGATCTGGCCGACTCTCACCGCTCAGAGGAAAGGCGAGACGGACATATAATCAGATTGCTACTGGTATTATTGGTGTTGGAACTCTTCGCTGGCTGCTAAGGATGGGGACGGGGCGCTTATGGGAATGCCCCGAATGCTGTGATGTCGATTCCTAAATCAATCAATCAATCAATCTGCTGCAATAATACTGTCTGTTCAGGCTTACCATGTAGCACAATATCCATTTATAACATGCCTACAATTCAGCATAACTATCACATACAGATCCCAGACACATCAGTGATGGAAGATTAGATATGACTAACCCAGCGGTTCAAACAACATCACAACAGAAATGAGTAAAGCTTTAGAAGAATATGGAATAGATCAAGTCACCAGACTGCTGAATACATAATATGACACTGAGATATACCTCGTGCATCATGTAATTCTGTATTTATTGCAATCCCAAAGAAATCAGAAGCTTTGGAATGTGATAAACGTAGAACAATTAGTATAATGAGCCATGTCACGAAGATTTTCCTATTACATATCATGCAAAACATTGGGAAGAAGATACAACACGAAATAGGAGAAGAACAGTGTGGGTTTGTAGAAGGTAAGGTTACAGTAAATGCTGCGTACATGATAAGAACAGTAATTAAATTTTCAAAAGAAGGAAATAAAGATATACATCTTTGCTTTATTTACCAAACAAAGGCTTTCAATATAGTAAGACAAGCTAACATGATAGAGATGGTTGCAGATCTACAAATTGAAGGGGGAATGACCTTAGACTTGTTAAAAACATATATTGGAAACAACAAGCTGTCATAAAGATTCATAATGAAGTAGGTCAATATCAACCTATTAAGAGAGGTGTGAGACAATGATGTGTAATGTCTCCAGATCTGTTTTTCCTGTATAGTGAAAATATTTTCAGAAATGTACAAGATATGAAAGGAATCATCATTGGAGGAAGGCACATCAATAACATTAGATATGCAGATGATACAGTATTGACTGCAGACAATGAACAGGACCTGCAACATTTAGTAGATGCTGTTGTTATACACAGGGAACAACTAGGGTTAGAATTAAATTATAGGAAGACATAGATTATGGTCGTCACTAAGAAAAACAAAATACAACAATGTAAAATACAAATAAAGGGGAATATTCTTAAACAAGTGAATCGGTACAATTATCTCGGAACAGTCATAACATCTGATGGGAGATGCCTTGAAGAGATTAAAGTAAGAATTGTCATTGCGAAGGTAGCCTTTTGCAAGATGAAAAACATACTGACCAATAAAAAGATGTCAGTTGTAACGAGAAAAAGATTTCTTAGGTGCTACATAGAGCATGTAATTTTGTATGGATGTGAAGCGTGGACAATGAGCAGTCAAGCTGAAAAACATCTGATGGCTGTGGAAATGTGGTTTCCGAGGAGAATGCAAAGAATACCATGGACAGATAGAAAAACCAATGACCAAGTACTACAAGAGACAAATGAAAATCGTAGATTGATTAGAGAAATTAGACGTAGACAGTCAAAATTTTTTTGGACATGTTATGAGAAGAAATGGACTGGAGAACTTAGTGACAGCTGGCAAGATCGAAGGGAACAGACCAAGAGGAAGACCGAGAGGAAAATAGCCGGATGACTTGGCCACATGGCATGGACGAGACAGGAACACTGAGCTGATCCACGACTCTGGTGATCGAGTGAAATGGCGAATCATGACCGCCCACGCTTTCCGGCGTACTCCCGCATGCCCTGGCACGAAGATGAAACTAATCTTTGCCAGCCGAGACCGCTCCAGAGGCAGCAACCATTCTCTTCGGATCGACCCCTCCTCTATCCTCTTGATCATGTTCATTGAGTCGCTAAGGAAACATGCCCTAGTGAATGTCTGCGTCTCGAGCCATGTTATTGCTTTACTTACTGCCATGACTTCCATAGTCATGCTATTTGTGGTTTCAGTGAAAGCACCAGAGTCCTCCTTCACAATTCTCCCTCTGGCCCGAGCTGTAAAAGCCCATGAGCTTCTCACATGTCGGACGACCGACCCATCTGTGTAGATGACCGCATCACCGTCTAGCGAATTCTCGAAAATCAACGCTTGTACTTCAGCCTCCACAGCAGCCGGATTTTCTTGTCTGCATTTTCTATCTAGTTGGATGCAAACTGAAAAGGATGTGCAGAAATCTGTTGGCACTTGCACCCACTCCTCGCCAGGTTTTAAGTCCTCAAGTGAACACACCTGTTGAAGAATGTCTTCGGCTTGACCCATCCACGACCGTCCTCTTTTTAACCTGCTGCCTTTCACCTTCATAATTTCACTATGCAGTGGATGTTGTGTGTTTGCGTTAATTCTGAGGTAGGCGCGTGCCCTGCAAACTTGTATTCTCTCTTCAATGGTTGGAAAATCAAGAAGGTAGCGCATCGCCCTGCATGCTGTATCTCTTGTACATCCAAGAATAATGCGCATAGCTTCATTCTGTATCCTTTCCATCCTTTCTATCTGCTTACGGCTGAGAGTCAGGATTGCCATTGCATACTCCAAAACAGACATGACCAGCCCCTCGTACAGAAGACATAGATGGCGCTGCTCACAGTTTGCTGCCGCCATCAACCGCATCGCAGCCAAACCCCGCTTGACCTTTGTTATCACCTGGTCTATGTGCTCATTATAAGCAAGGCTTCGATCAAACCGTATCCCCAGGTAATTCATTGCCTGCGTTCTTTCCACCGTCTCTGAACACAGCATTACAGTTGGTGTTGGAGTGTTGACAATATGATTATTCAACGAAAACCAAGTCACTTTTGCTTTTGTTGGGTTGTCCATTGCCCCAGCTTCATCACACCAAGTACTTATGCGATTGAGTTCGGTTTGTAGTTCCACAGCAACCTGCTCTCTATCCTTACCCTGACGATACACTAAAACATCATCGGCATATGACAATGTTCTGCTCACTGGTGATTCTCACTGTGTAGGCGTTGAACAGTACCGGAGATAATGGTGATCCCTGTGGTAGGCCAGGATATATTGTTGTTGGTTCCGAAGTCCAACTGCCACATCTAAAAACTACTTTCCGTTGGAAGAGGGCTGCAGCAATCCAACTAAGGAGGAATGGATTTACTTTTAGTTCAAGAAGCTGAAGCATTAAAAAATCCAATGGTACTCTGTTGTATGCGTCCTCAAGATCAGTCGCTGCAGCAAAGGTTTCAATGCCTGATTGGAAACCTTCATAGACATCATGGGCAAAGACTGCTGCATTGGTCCAGGTTTCTCGTTTTGGACGGTACCCACCCAGGGTAGGTGGGAAAACACCTTGCCTCTCTAGCTGGCTTCATGGTCTGTAGGTCTATCGTGTGTGAATGAGAGAGAGAGAGAGAGAGAGAGAGAGAGAGAGAGAGAGAGAAAAAAAGAGAGAGAGAGAGAGAGAGAGAGAGTGAGAGAGAGAGTGGGAGAGACAGAGACAGAGAGAGACAGAGAGTATTTCTAAATAGTTAGAAATTAACAATCCAGACAATATGTTCATGCTTTTAAATCGTTACAAATCATTAGGATCGTGGCAGTGTCCGTCATTCATCCATGCTTTTAAATTGTAAGTTTTCGTGTCGGGTAATATATGAGTGTGCAGAAACGAGCAAAGTGAACAAAATTGATCGATCATGGCATTATGAACGTACAGGTCCTTGTATTCCAGGTACTTGCTGTACGTGTCTAAATCAGCGGCCAAATCTTTCAAATGAAGAGCCAAATCTTTTGGTGTTTTAAAGTGAGCAGAGTTGATGTAGGTAAAATTGGGGAAATGTTTGTCGTAATCAGCTCTGCCTCTCACAACAGGGATCACAGGAATATTATTGTCAAATATCTTAAAGAATTTCTCCGTGACGTAGTCTGTGCATAGAGAGTTCTCGAAGGACAAGTAGAATTTATATTTGGCATTCCAGTTGTAACAATTGTTGTTTTCCCTGGGACATGGGAGCCCACAGCCTCCAAATATGTCCACGTCAATGTATTTCTGCGGAATAGTTTATACAATCAATATCAATTGGGGAACCTTTTGAGTCCACTAAGACAGCCAATATAAGCACACATGTATTGATTTTCGCTCATAGACATAGAAGAAGAAAGTAGAGACTAGAGGACGTACTAGGCAACATAAAAAGTGAAAGCTGAAGTTACGGATAGGTATTCGAACCTGTCACCTCCAAATGACGACGGCGCCTCGCTGGATCATGACCAAGTAGACACCCCTAAAAAGGTGTCTTCTTTAGCCAGTGTTATCATCCACATGAACCCACAACTATGGAATATGAACATAATTCGTATCTAACCATTGAAATAGCACCATAGGGCTCAGAATGTTA
Source organism: Cepaea nemoralis (assembly GCA_014155875.1). NCBI lineage: Eukaryota > Metazoa > Mollusca > Gastropoda > Stylommatophora > Helicidae > Cepaea > Cepaea nemoralis. The sequence goes on from JACEFZ010027926.1 coordinate 71,856, forward strand.
GTGTCGGGTGTCTTGAGATGGAACATCATTTCTAATTCAACGCAAACAATGGAATTCAGGGAGTTCCCATGAAATCACATGACATCAGCTTGATTCCATAGTGGATGTAGGGGTGCATTTATTAATCACAGATACAAACATATAATTGATTTTGCAAGTAGAAGGCAAGCAAGTGCTATTGTGTAATGTCATCATCATCATCATGTGCCGTGCCAGCTGGCGTAGGCGTTCATGGCTCTTCACAGATCTCGGTCTTTGGTGTTCTGGAACAAATCTGCTGGTGAAATACCTCCATGCCACCGTCTCAATCTGTCCAGCATCATTTCTCTTGGTCTGCCTCTGCTTCTATTTCCCTCGATCGTTCCAGTTGTCACGATGTTCTCCAATGCCTCTCTTCTCATCACATGACCAAAAAAAGTTGCTTCTCTCTTTCTTATTGTTGTATATAGTGTTCTAGTTTCATTAGCCTCTTTCAGGCAATCGTTGTTAGTTACTCTGACAGTTCAAGGAATTCGCAACATTCGTCTCAAAAACCACGTCTCTGTTGCTTCTAAGTTCTTCCTAATTTGTTCATTTACATTCTAAGATTCGCTGCCATACAGCAAAACTGGTTCTGTATAGCATTTCATCACTCTCTTTCATACATTAATTGATAGTGACGTATCGCATAATATACTCTTAATTTTCCGAAATGCGGCGTTTGCCTGCCATATTCTGCTCTAAATCTCTTTTGTACATCTTCCATCTGATGTAATAAGTACCCCTAGGTATTTAAAATCATCCACTTGGTTAAGATGTTTCCCTTCTGTTTCTATGTCACATTTTGGTGTCACCATTGTCTTAAAGTACTGGACAGCTTTGGTCATAGACCATAACTTTAGGAAGGGAAAATCCCAACTGCACCTCCCCGCGGTAGAGGATGGAAACACACCACGGTGTGGCTAACACAGCTCTGGGGACCGAGTATCCACCGGAATAAGTGGACAACTCTGCAGCTGAGTAGAGCAGGGCACTCACTTGTCCTGACAGTTAGAAATGGCTGTCAAGGGCAGAAGTAAAAGACCACCACGTAGACGTGGAAGGCAAGGGGATACCATCACATTATCTTCCCAAGATTTCATGGCAACACACATTTTAGAAATAGTGAACGACGTTAATGGCTGTCTTAGGACATCCTCGTCCGGTAGGGAAAGTCATGAGCTACAGGTGACACCAGACCGTCATCCAGCTACTGATAGCAAAACTAAAACTATGAGGGTAAGTTAATAAGTAAGTCACAAATGGCTGTAGAAAAATAACTAAATATGATAACAACTTGAAAAAAGTTTATTTTTACACATACATTGTCCCTTTATTTCTCAACATAATTTCCACTAACGTTGATGCACTTATCCCATCGTTTTATCAGTCCTCCCAAACCAGCTGCATAGAACTGCGTGCTCTGTTTTCTAAACAACGTTATCACTTCAAATTCAACTTCGGCGTCATTGCGGGTTTTCGGTGTTTATGCTGACAAATGTTTATCCCGTAAAGCGGTGCATAGCTGGGTAGAAAAAAGTTACGAGGGCGAGTCAATAAGTAAGTCACACAGTACTGTGGGATGGCCAGGTAAATGAAAACAAAGCACGCAGTTCTATGCCGCCGGTTTGGGAGGACTGATAAAACGATGGGATAAGTGCATCAATGTTGGTGGAAATTATGTTGAGAAATAAAGGGACAATGTATGTATAAAAATAAACTAGTTTCAAGTTGTCATCATAGTTAGTTATTTTTCTACAGCCATTTGTGACTTACTTATTAGCTTACCCTTGTATAACTAAACTAAATAAATTTAGAGTAGGAACATGGAATGTTAGGACATTAAATGAGCTAGGAAAGTTAAACAATGTTCTAAGAGAAATGGAAAACATGAAAATTAATATACTAGGCATAAGTGAGATGAGATGGAAGGGATCTGGCAAAATTATAACCGAAAAATACACAATAATTTATTCAGGAGGGGATATACATGAAAAAGGTATAGGAATAATATTTGATGAAAAAATAGCCACATCAATTAATGGATATTAGTGTATTTCAGATAGAGTTATAATGGTCAAAATCAAAGGCAAATCAATAAATATAAATATTATACAATTATATGCACCAACAACAAGCAGTAGTGATGAAGAAATACAACAATTTTACGATGAAATAGAAATGGCGATAGTTCAAATTGGATCACAAGAAATGAAAATAAAACTGGGAGATTTTAATGCAAAAGTAGGAAAGGGGAAAAAAAGAATATAGTGGGGAATTATGGTTCAGGTACAAGAAATGAAAGAGGAGAGAAACTAATAGAATGGGCAAATACTAATAATATGATAACATATAATGGTTTAATAATGGTTTAAATACCATAAAAGACGACTATACACATGGAAAAGCCCTGATATGAAAATAAGCAACCAAACTGGCTACATACTTATTAATAAAAGATTTAGAAAAGACAATGCCTTCTGCTGACTGTAATAGTGATCACGTACCACCATGTGAACAACTAAAAGCAAGACTAAAGTGAGGTGTAAAATGGTTAAGAACGTGGGACTTCATAAAGAGATTCTAAAAGTAGATACAGAAATTCAAGAACAATAAAGAGTGACAGTGAAAAATAGGTACAATGCAATAGCTAAAATACAGAGTATTAATGAACAATGGGAAATACTAAGGGACTCCATTTATCTAACTAGCAAAGAAATATTACTGGAGAAAAGCCAAAAAGCTCAGAAAAAGTGGGTGAAATGAAGAAATCTTAATCCTGAAGGACAAAAGAAAACAGAGTAAAAATGACAAATAAGAATCCATCCATCCATCCATCATGTGCCATGCCGGTAAGCGTGGGTGGTCATGTTTTGCCATCTCACTCGATCACCAGAGTCGTGGATCAGCTCCGTGTTCCTGTCTCGACCATGCCATGTGGCCAAGCCATCCAGGTATTTACTTCTCGGTCTTCCCCTTGGTCTCTTCCCTTCGATCTTTCCTGTTGTCACCAAGTTCTCCAATTCATTTCTTCTCATAACATGCCCAAACAATTTTTACTGTCTACGTCTAATATCTCTAATCAGTTTACGATCTTCATTTGTTTCTTGAAGGACTTGTTCATTGGTTTTTCTGTGTGTCCATGGTATTGTTTGCATTTTCCACAAAAACCACATTTCCACAGCCATCAGCTGTTTTTCAGTTTGACTGCTTATTGTCCACGCTTCACATCCATACAGAAGTAAAGGCTATAGGTTCTATGTAGCACCTCAACACTCTTTTTCTCGTTTCAATTGATATCATTTTATTGGTCAGTATGTTTTTCTTCTTGCAAAAGGCTACCTTCGCAATGGCAATTCTTGTTCTAATCTCTTCAAGGCATCTCCCATAATCTGTGTCTTCTTAATATTCAGTTTTAACCCTAGTTGTTAACTGAGTGCAGCAACCGCATCTATTACATTTTGCAGGTCCTGCTCATTGTCTGCAATCAAGACTATCAGCTGCGTATCTAATGTTATAATTGTAACGTCCCCAATGTTGATTCCTTCCATATCTTCTATATTTCTGAAAATATGTTCACTGTACAATGAAAAAAAGATCTGGAGACATTACACATACCTGTCTCACACCTCTCTTAATAGGCTGATATTGATCTACTTCATTATCAATTCTTATGGCAGCTTGTTGTTTCCAATATATGTTTTTTACAAGTCTAAGGTCTATTCCATCAATTTGTAGATTTTCAAGCATCCTTATAATGTCGACATGTCTCACTTTATCGAAAGCCTTTGTGTAGTCAATAAAGTAAAGGTGTAGATATTTATTTACTTCTATAGAACGTTCAATTACAGTTCTCAGTATGCACACAGCATTTACTGTACCTGTCAAAGACTCAGTTATATAGGAATGAAGACCACCCTGAAAGAGTGGTCTACCTCAAGTAGAATAGAGGTAACCCAGTGCCCCTACATGAGGGCAGGGTAGGGGTAGGGAGCAGATAGGAAGGGGAACTATCAAATAGTTCTCTCATGAGACACGGAGGTGTCAACCAGAGAGTAAGCACTCTGGTCACGGCATAATCACGCCAACGTGATAGACAACTGGAGAGAACTGGAGTGCAGCTCAAGAGAGGCCACTACTCTAAGCGTGTCGAATGAGGCAGCACGCAAAAAGCCGTAGTGCGCCCCAAGTCCTTCCGCGTACTGTGTAAACAGCACGCGGTGATTAGTCAGACAGGGGACAGACTTCGTAGTGACCGCATCGCTTAGCGTCGATGCGTATTTCGTTAGCCGAGTAGATAGATTAGCAGTAGGGTTAGGAAACGACTAGTGATAGGCAATTCTGTGCATTCATGTGTGATTTGTTAGCGACTGTTGTTTGTGCATTGATGTAATGTAAGAGCCAGTGGCAATAAAATGTGTAATCAATTCCTCTCGTACGACTAACGATTCTTTTTGTGTGGTGCGAGAGAAGTTATCCCGTAATTCCTGTGACATCGGTTGATGACAGGCTAGGATAAAAGTGGTGTCAGAAGTGTAGCTTGGACAATTGTTCAAGCTAAAACACTCACCCACGGCTCTAAAATAATAGTATTGACAGTTAATCACAGGGTTTAATTCATGTTAGTGAATAATGGCGTGTGCAGACAGAACAAAGTGCGAGCTGTGCCCATCGTGACAAATTTACGTTTATTTATGAATATTGAATTGTTTTGTGCTTATGAACATGTTTTCTTCTGATTTGTAAGTATTATTATTATAGTTTTTTATCATTTATTTCTGCAATTACTTATTTATTTACGATTATTTGTCAAATATGATTCACGGCGGAGCGATACACAAAAATGAGCCGACAACAATATCGATTTTTCCAATCTAAAAATAGCGCTGCGCCTGTGACGTATCGCGACTGACAAACAGCTGCGGTACGCCATTTGCAATCAGCGACAGATTGTTTACAATCGCAAAGCGGCTGCTCGCCTGAATCGTTGACTTATATCAAATATTATTTAGTTATATAGATTATTTTTTGAATATATTTATTTATTTGAACATTATTATTACGTTTATATTTATTTCAAAGCATTTATTTAATTATTTGTAAACTTTTTCTATTTGTTACCGTCGCGATGGCACTACTTTCGCTATGCAAATAAGACGCAGTCTGCACAGCACTTCCATAGATTAAACTAGAATAGTTAAGGAAGGCATAAGACGTTAGAACGAAGACAGGACAGTGACATTTATTATTAATTAAACCACATTGTGTTGTCCTGGGGCATGTGATTGTACAAAATTGTCTAAAGTTATATATCGTTTACAATTGGTTAATTAATGATGCTCTTGATAACCAGGGAGAACAACAGCTGGTCATAAGCATAACGCAAGGTGTATGGCGTAGTGCCAAACGATTGGACCTGAGGTGCCAAACCATTGTACATGATTGATCTGGAATGTTAAGATGAGTATACCCAAATTATTTTGCATGCAATATGATTAATAATGCATCTCTTTTTCAGCTTGTGATCTATTAGTATATTTTTTGTGATCTATTTTTCAGGGTGTAATCCAATATTTTTATAAACAGGGATTTAATAACTTAACATATCTAATATAAGTAAGTGAGTAAATATTTAAGTGCCTATCAAATCTAGCTAATTACCCAACAACATGGCAACTTTAGCTGATTTCATAAAAGCAGGCAAGGAATTAGAATACACAGGAAAGGAATTAGAGCAATATGCTGATCAAAAATTTAGGGAAGCAAAAGATGCTGAGAGAGATGAACGTGCACGAGAAAGACAACATCAAAAGGAGATTGTAGAACTAGCTGAGACAACTAAACAGAAACAGTTAGAACATGATAAGGAGATTAAACAAAAAGAATTAGAATTAAAACAAAAACAATTAGATCAGGAGAGAGAATTAAAACAAAGAGAGATAGATGAAATGGCAAGAGTGAAAGAAAAACAAATACAAGTTGAATCAGAGACACAGTTAAAGATGAAAGGTATGGATGCTGAACCAGGTGTCCAGCAAAGGAAATCGCTTCATCTTAACGATGGTAGACCTATGTTCAAGGTGGGTTGAGGCAGTAGCTTTGAAATACATCACCTCCAACGACGTTGCCAATGTATTTCTACACTTGTTCTCACGATTCGGATTTCCACGTACCATCTTATCCGACCGTGGAACTCAATTCATATCGGCTGCAACGCAAGCCCTTACAAAAATGTTAGGGATTAAACAGCATTTTACAACAGCTTATCATCCAGCCAGCAATGGTATAGTAGAGAAAATTAACGGAGACCTTAAACATATGCTGGCTAAGGTGACAGCAGAAAACCCAGCTGATTGGGATACACTGTTACCAACAGTGCTGTTCGCCTATCGGGAGATTCCCCATTCAAGCACGGGTTTCTCACCGTTTGAATTAGTATACGGGGCTAACCCACGTGGACCCCTAACAATTTACCATCAGTTGGTAACTAATTCAATTGAAATTCCTACCCCCAAAACACCTTATGAAATGGTAACGGAAACACGAGATAAAGTTATGAAATCGTGTATCATAGCCAAGGCAGCTTTGGAGAGGAAGGGTCAAATCTACCGCCAATACGCAAACAAAGGTGCGAGAACTATTAATCTTGAACCAGATCAAGACATACTGCTTTTACTTCCAGACAAACGGAATTTATTATTGACCTCATGGCAAGGGCCATTCAAAGTGGTACGAACAATTTCAGATGTCGATTATGAAATATCGATAAACGGACACTTAAAGATATTTCATATCAACATGTTGAAACCTTACTTTTCACGACAAGAGACAGAAGTAGAGATAGACGAACACAATGCACCCACACCTATGGATGAGACGACAGACATACACAACGCAACTACACTAGTTAGCGAGACTGGCAAAGCCGACGAGATGCATACACTTAGTGAGCTTACAGAAAACGCACTTAGCACCACAACCGTACTAAATCAGGTAGACGACGACGGGATGGAACTACCTGTTCCAATTGTAGACAAGACTGCGACATTAGATTGTATACGATTAGAAACGGGACTAACGGAAGAACAACGACGACAGATAATAGAATTAGTGACTGAATATAAGGACATATTTTCCGACATTCCAGGTAGGACGGACAGGATCGAGCACTCCATCCTTCTTTCGGACTCTAAGCCTATCAAATGCAGGCCGTACTCTATCCAACTTAGCTATAGAGAAAACCTAAATAAGGAAATTCTTAATTTAGAAGCTAGTGGAATCATTCAAAAATCTACATCTGAGTACTCCTTTCCAATCGTCTTGGTCAAGAAAAAAGACTCCACAATTCGTCTTTGTGTGGACTATAGGAAACTCAATAATGTCACTAAGATCGACGCAGAACCAATTCCTTCCTGCGAAGATCACCTCCAAAATCTTCTCTAGATTAGACCTTACTAAGGGATATTGGCAGGTCCCTATGCAGACTCAATCTATCCATCTTACTGCATTCTCAACACCTCTAGGTCTTTACGAGTGGCGGTTTCTTCCTTTCGGACTTCGTAACGCTCCTGCCACTTTCGTACGCTTAACTAGAGATTTACTACATGGAGTGACGAATACGGTGACATATATAGATGATATTTGTGTCCATACAGATGACTGGACAACACACTTACTCAAACTCAGACAGGTCTTCGATAGGTTGCGACTCTTCGGTCTCACTGTTAAACCGAGCAAAGTTGAATTGGGCCTACAAGAAATTGATTTTTTGGGTCATGCCATTTCACAAGGACAACTAAGAACTGACAATAGAATTATTACTAAAATTATGAACCTGACCATGCCTACAACAAAGAAGCAGGTCAGGAGCCTTTTGGGTTTAGTAAATTATTACAGTAAGTTCATACCGAACTTAGCTGAAATTACAAGTGTATTTTCAAATGTGTTAAAAGCATCAGTAAAATTAGATGTCAAAGATGCATTATTAACTTCTGCATTGTCAAAATTAAAAATCCTATTTAGTAATGTACCAATCCTCCGTTTGCCTAATCCTAGGCTCGTTTATTATCTTAGGACAGATGCCAGCAGGATTTCCATCGCTGCAGTACTAGGCCAGTTTTATGATGGCATCTTCCATCCAATTTGCTACGTGAGCCGCAAGATCACACCTGCTGAGTCCAGATATTCCATATCAGAGTTGGAAGCCATTAGCGTCATCTATGCGGTGAGGAAGTTGCATCGATTTCTAGCGGGTGTTCACTTCGTAGTCCAGACCGACAACTCCCCAATCACGGTCATACAAAGTGGGGTGCATCGCAACGACCGCATCTACAGGTGGTCATTAATATTACAGAATTATACTTTTAGTATAGAACATATTAAGGGTAGGGACAACATTCTTGCTGATACCCTTAGTCGACCATCTGAGGTAGAAATACCTGATATTCCACAGGAAAAGGTAGTTTAAGAAATGTTAATTTAGTACACTTAAAATATCCTGTGTAAAATATACTATGTAAAACATAGACATCATGATCAGGACTGTGTGCTAAGAACAGTGAACTACCATGTGTCCGTAGACAGCAAAATAAGAACTGTGCTCCAAAAACAAGGAAATCACCGTGTGTACATAGACAGCTCGTTACTTACTATGCTTCAGTTGTGTTCCGGTGAATCCCCTGTGTTAATCATGTAAGAACAGTGTCAGAACATTGCGTAAAATAACAGACACGAAGATACTTGTCTACGACACCAGCGGACTCGACGAGTGGAAGAATACCCATAAGACACAAGTATGACTGTGTAGTGTAATTAGTATACCCAGGATAATTGCGTAGATATAAACGATGCCAACGAAAGCAATTTCTATACGTTGTGGCAACCACTAACCTGAGGTAAATAAATACAATGTATATATATATTTATTTAATGTGATATGTAATATAACGTTTTTAAGATAGTCATAAATTATAATTAGATTAGTTACTTTAATATAGAGTTAGATTAGATTTAGGGAATATAATAGATTTGTTTTTGTAGTTTAAATAAATCATTAATTGACCCACTTACTTAGCATAAAAATAGATTAGAATAGTACTTTAAACTTAATAACAGCGAATTAAAGATTAGAATAAAAAGCTTAGATAGGAACAGCATCCATTTAGTCATTTAATTTCATTTTATTTCATTCCATCTTTATGAACACTTTAACAACCTCATCATTTAGGACTAAAATTATTATACTGTATAGGATAAAAGGATCATACAGATAAACATACATCATTTATACCATGTATATTAAAAATTTCAATCATATTTTTTTCATTTAAACATTAAAACATTATTTATTTTGTTACATTTCACATTACCCTTTTCAGAAAGGTACATAACTCATCTCACATCATTTTCATTTTTTTAGATAGTTAGATTACTTCCCTTAAAATTAGGTTAATTTTGTACAACAAATTAGAATATATATAGTTATAGAATTAGTATTAGTATTTCATTAGAATATAGTGTTTAATAATATCAGGGTACAATATATCAACCCTATTGCATCCATGTAAATATTTTTGTAAATACATGACTCGTGCAGTAAGTTACGCACAGTCATTAAGCTCAACTCTTTTCAAACTGAGCCAAACTTGTACAGTGTCACTTCAATGTTTTTAAATAATTGTGAGAATAAAAGATGTGTGACAGAAGTGTGAAAGTGAGAGAAAATGGTAAATATATAGTTGAGAGTGAGGGCAGCCGGCGGATTTTTTCTGCCGCTCAACGCGACTTTTTATTGTTTGTCTGCGTCAGGCGTTTGCTTTCTGTGTTGAAATGTACTGTCTCGATTGTATTGTGCGTAGTTTAGTGTAGACCTTAGAGAAAGTATTTTAAGTCTCATAGGACGGGAACGTAGTCACGAATTGGTGTTATACACTTGTTTGTGGCCACATTTAACCAAATTATGGCACTTGAAAACTAACTTACATACATATTTATAGACAGACACACATGTTAGAAGTTAAATTATATTATTAGTTAGATCCAAACAGCGCAAACAACCAGGAAAACACACATGTAAAGCACATACATTTGTTAGAACAAAGGGAGATAACTCCGGGTCAGGGGACACAATAGACAACGAAACACTAACTTAACAGTGAAAGATAACTTTACACGCGGAAGCGAGATAGGTAAAGCCTGTCGCACACAGCTTGTGTAAGGGTTGTTTAATATTATATGGGGAACATGAAGCAATTCATGTGTTGACCTTAAGAAAGTCAACTTTGTATGGGTAGTGAGTTAATTTACTATTTGAGGGCAGGTCTTATAAGACAATGGTCCGGTTCAGACAAACCTCTAATTATATAATATTGCGATTGAGAAGAGGGCTCACGCCAACCAGACAAGTTTGTGGCGATCACCAGTAGCCAAGTAAAGTGATACTACATTGTGACAATAGTCAGTAGAAGTCTGTTCAGGTACCCAGAACCAAGTTATCAGTAGTCTTTGACAAAAATTAGATACATTAATTTTTAGAAACCTCTTGCGTCACAACCATGAGTCAAAGTTTGTAACGCAACACAGGAGGGGAGTGTGTGTGTCAAAGACTCAGTTATATAGGAATGAAGACCACCCTGAAAGAGTGGTCTACCTCAAGTAGAATAGAGGTAACCCAGTGCCCCTACATGAGGGCAGGGTAGGGGTAGGGAGCAGATAGGAAGGGGAACTATCAAATAGTTCTCTCATGAGACACGGAGGTGTCAACCAGAGAGTACGCCCTCTGGTCACGGCATAATCACGCCAACGTGATAGACACGGAGAACTGGAGTGCAGCTCAAGAGAGGCCACTACTCTAAGCGTGTCGAATGAGGCAGCACGCAAAAAGCCGTAGTGCGCCCCAAGTCCTTCCGTGTACTGTGTAAACAGCACGCGGTGATTAGTCAGACAGGGGACAGACTTCGTAGTGACCGCACCGCTTAGCGTCGATGCGTATTTCGTTAGCCGAGTAGATAGATTAGCAGTAGAGTTAGGAAACGACTAGTGATAGGCAATTCTGTGCATTTATTCTTGTGTGATTTGTTAGCGACTGTTGTTTGTGCATTGATGTAATGTAAGAGCCAGTGGCAATAAAATGTGTAATCAATTCCTCTCGTACGACTAACGATTCTTTTTGTGTGGTGCGAGAGAAGTTATCCCGTAATGCCTGTGACATCGGTTGATGACAGTACCCTTGCCTTCTACAAACCCATATTGTTCTTCTCCTATTTCAGGTTGTATTTTCTTTGTAACTCTTTGCGTGATAATTCTTAACAAAATCTTCATGATGTGACTCATTATACTAATTATTCGATGTTGATCACATTCCAAGGCTCCTGATTTCTTTGTGATTGCAATAAATACAGGAATTACATAATTCATGAGGTATATCTCCAGTATCATATATGGTATTCAGGAATCTGGTAACTTTATCTATTCCGTATTCTTCTAAAGCATTAATCATTTCTGTTGTGATACTGTCTGAAACGGGGGTGTTGTCAGATTTCATATGCTTAAGAGCATTCAGAACCTCCATCTTCAAAATTGATGGTCCTTCATTATTATTTTGAAAATCATACTGTTCTTCTCTGTTATCACCATAAATGTTTTTCACATAATCTTACCATACATGCAAAACCTGACCTTTTTATATTATGATTTTTCCATCTTTTGTCATTAGTGAGCCTGCTTGATGTATGTATTCTTTGATTAGTAAGCTCCTGAATTCTTTTGTGCATTAGTTTGGTAATTTTACTGTTGTGTTGAGTTTTAATTTGTATGCAATATTTCTTGAGCCATGCTTCTTTCTCCTCCTTACAAAATGTTTTGACTTTTCTGTGAATTTCTTTATATTTGGCATGATTATTTTTGTTCTGTCTTCTTGTTTCCATTATCTGTAAAATGTCTTCAGTCATCCATGTCTTACGGCCCCACTCTCTTTACTTTTGGAATAGTTTTCTCTTCTGCACAACTGATTGAATTCTTCAGCATTTCCCATTGATCATCTACATCTTGAAATAGGATCCCTAGATCAGACAATAAATCATATTTGTTCTTTACTTCTATGTTAAAATTATCTTGTATTTCTTTGTCAGTTTTCAATTTGCACAAGTCTTATTTAGGGTTTCCTGCTGTATACTTGACTTTCTTTAACTTTACCCTCAATGTGCCTGTAATTAATCTGTGATCACTGTAACAGTCTGCATTTGGAACTGTTTTTACAACTGTTAACGCATTTCGAAACCTTTTGCTAATCAGGAAGTAATATATCTGACATTTAATACTGCTGTCTCGACTCTTCCATGTCCATAATCTTCTAGGATGTTGTTTAAACCAGGTGTTTCCTACAACCATTTCTTGTTCTTTTGCCCATTCTACAAGTCTGTATCCTCTTTTTTCGCTCTCCCAAACCATGGTTGCCCACACTGCATCTATCGACTTGATTTCCAACTTTTGCGTTGAAATCACCCATTATCATATTTATTTCTGATTGTTTACATTTCTTTAAAGCAAGATCCATGTCATTATAAAATTAATCTATACTTTCTTCACTGCATTCACTTGTTGAAGCATATATTTGAATGCCATTTATTGTAAAAGGTCTTCCATTTAATTTTACTAATAAAACTCTGACACAGCCCAATAACCTTTAATATAATTTGATGTTTGCCGATCCAACATAATGGCTACACCTCTTTGCCGTTCTTCTCCTCCAGAATAAATAATCTTACAATCCTCTCCTGTCTTGATCCCTGCCCCTCTCCATCGGGTTTCACAAATTCATAATATATTAATATTCTCTCTTCCCATTTCTTGTTTGATGTTATCCAATTTTCCATCTGCATTCATTGTTCTGACATTCCAGGTTCCTACCTTTAATGATAATAATCTTTTGCACCTAGTAGCCTGCTGACGGTCTGGAGTCACCTGGTGCACATGACTATCCCTACCGGGCCAGGCTGTTCCTATGGAGCACCCATTTACGCCGTTTCTCTGAAAGTCGATGACATCACAAAACATAATGTTCTTGGCATCTGTGAAGAAGGTAGTTTGCCATTGCTTTCCTTCTTAGCAGTGACCATACTGGTCAATGACCGTAGCCATTGTCTCCCCAAAAACGAGACCCCCTGCCTACCGTCGTGAAGCTGGAGACCATAACCCACAACTATCTGTTGGCTGCTCTTCAACTTCATCCACCACCTGCACACATGGCTTCACGTAACCCTGATCGGGAGGCTAAACGGGTACTCCACCTTGCCCAAGGGTGTCCCGTAGGCTAGCGGAGGGAAGGAGGCACCTTACCTCTCCTTTGATAGGGGATACCCTACCCCGCCACCCTGATAGTCAAGTTAAAAAAGAATTCGAATATTGATAAAGAGCATTAAAACACAACACAACACCATACACCGCGCGCCGCACGCGCGACGCCGCAGCACGCAAGCCGCACGACGACGCACCACGCACCACGCACGCACGCACGCACGTCACGCACCCGCACGCACGCACGCGCCTCACACGCACGCACGCACCAAACGCACGCACGCAAACGCCGCACACGCACGCAGACGCACGCACGCACGCACGCAACGCAGCACGCACGAACGCACGCACGCACGCACGCCGCACACAGCCACACCACACACACACACACACACACAACACAACACACACACACACACACACACACACACACACAACTACTACTACACATACATACACATACATACATACATACATACATACATACATACATACATACATACATACATACATACATACATACATACATACATACATACATATATATATATATATATATATATATATATATATATATATATATTTGTATTCAGAGTTTGTTAAACATACTTGAAATAACTGTCACATGATAATGACGCCTGGAAAACGATATGACATTGTCCTAGACTCCCCTACTTCTGTCATATACGTCTGGGCATTGGGTGGTAGAGGCAGATGCCAGTGACATACCTCAACCGTGTGGAGGAGGAAGTACCATCCTCACCGCCTCACATCTATAGATATTAATTAAAGGGCTGCAACTCCCGCCCAAGGGAAAGAAGTGAGTCACCCCAAGGCCAGAGTAATCTAGAGCCTTCTCGAAGGACTGGTCATTGAGTCCATGGTTCCGTGGACACTGATGTGGCCCGCCTATTGCGGGGTCCACGAGGAACTCGGACAGAGTTACCACCCGTGTCGGATTGGGACACGTGTGGACCGGCAGAGGACAGACGGACTTCAGAGAGACAACAGGGCCTGCCTTAGAGGGACTCAATAGATATCGATATATATATATATATATATATACATAGGCTAGATAGTTGGCTAGAATGTTTACAATAATTATGTGTGATGATGTTCACTATCTGTGATATGCATACAGCGCGGGATTATTAACCCACTGCGCCAACGCACTGTACATTGAAATACAATAAATGTTGAATAGTATATTTAACGGAGTTATTGTTGCCTGTGTGAACCCGAGCTCAGATACCTAGACATGAGCAAGACGATGACACGGGACATACCTCAATCTTGTGGAACGTTACCAAACCTGAAACATACCTCAACCGCGTGGAGCATTACCACACCAGGGACATAACTTGTGAAGGAAGAATTACCAAAACCCATTAACAAACCCGGGACATACCCGAACCACGTGCAAACCGGGATTTACCTTTACCGTGTGGAGCATTACCAATCGCGGGACATACTTCAACAATGTAGGGAATTACCAAACCCGGGACATACCTAAACCTTGTGGAGCATTACCACAACCGAGACTTTCTCAAACCGTGTGGAGCATTTCTAAACCTGGGACATTCCTCAACCGTGAGGAGCATTATCTAACCCGGGAAATAGCTAAGCCTTGTAGAGCTTTACCAAACCCAGGATATATCTCAATCTTATGGAGCATTACCAAACACGGGACATACCTCAATCTTGTGGAGTATTACCAAACCCGGGACATACCTCAACTGTGGAGAGGAACCATTACTAACCCCGGACCTAAACCCAACTGGTCCATATGTGCTGTGTTGAACCTCAACGTCGTTACACCTTAGTATGTTCTCCCCACAGATGTGAAATTCCAGCCAACACCTTGCAAACCCCGTCTCTAAGCCTTAGCCAAGGAAGGCGAGCTTTGTCGCAACACAGTTCCCGTGGAGATGATACTCCTGTACAGATCGAGATACAAGTCTCTGTATAAACCTGATGTGTGAAAGATGAGTGGTTAGAAATAGCGAGTTTAAGACGGACCTGAGTGCCCAATTTGTTACCCATATATGCAAATACTTTTTCAGGACTTCAAGGGCCTGGGCGCCAATGCATCGAAATTAAGAGTTAAACAGAAATCGTTGAGAGGATCCACCAACAAACCTACCACCCAAACTATCAACCTACCTATCTAGTACCTACCAACCAACCAGCGATCCAACCAATCAACCAGCCACCCAGCGATCTAACCAATCAACCAACCAACCAGCGACCCAACCAATCAACCAACCAACCAGTGTCCCAACCAATCAACCAACCTACCAGTGACCCAACCAATCAACCAGCCACCCAGCGATTCAATCAATCAACCAACCAGTGACCCAACCAATCAACCAACCAACCAGCAATCCAACCAATCAACCAACCAACCAGTGACCCCAACCAATCAACCAACCAACCAGCAATCCAACCAACCAGGAACACAGACAACCAACCAACCAGCCACCTAGTGACCCAACCAATCAACCAGCCAACCAGCGATCCAACCAATCAACCAGCCACCCAGCCATCCAACCAATCAAACCAGCCACCCAGCCATCCAACCAATCAACCAGCCACCTAGCCATCCAACCAATCAACCAGCAACCAAGTGGCCCAGCCAGCCAGCAACCCAGATAACCAGCCACACAGCGACCAAGCTAGCCAGCAACCCAGCCAACCAGCCACCCAGCCAACCAGAACCCAGACAACCAGCCACCCAGCGATCCAACCGACCAGGAACCCAGACAACCAACCAGCTACCCAGTGACCCAGCCAATCAACTAGCCACCCAGTGACCCAGCCAATCAACCAGTCACCCAGCGAACCGACCAATCAACCAGCGATCCAATCAATCAACCACCCACCCAACGATCCAGCCAACCAGCAATCCAGACAACTAGCCAACCAACTAACCAACCAATTAATCAATCAACCAACCAATCATGGCATTGTTCCATAAATCTGAAAATGCTATCTGTCATCTCTCTCTCTCTCTCTCTCTCTCTCTCTCTCTCTCTCTCTCTCTGTCTGTCTGTTTGTCTGTCTGTCTGTCTCTCTCTCTGTCTGTTTCTCTCTCTCTCTCTCTTTCTCTCTCTCTCTCTCTCTCTCTCTCTCTCTCTCTCTCTCTCTCTCTCTCTCTCTCTCTCTCTCTCTCTCTCTCTCTGTGTGTGTATGTGTGTGTGCAAATTGGAGCCTCCAAAGAACGCCCCGAATCCAGAAGATACCTAGGAGGACACGTCATGAAAGTCACACACCTGCATCTCTTGTACGTACTCCCATCTGTTAGACTGTACGCTACAGCGAGTGACGAGCCACACTGCTGTTCCCGTCTTCTTCTTGGCGATCTCATCTGTAAGGAAACGTCACTTCTGTCAGTACAGACATGACTTATGTGTATCGTGACACGTTACATCGACTTTCACCATATCATCATCATCATAAATGAAATCGTCATCTTCACTATAATCATCATCATCACCATCATCACCAGCATCATGTGTGGAAGTGGATCAGAGGCGCCCTGTGGCAGCTCGTACTTGGGAGAAATCCAGTAAGGGTCACAGTAAAGGTGCCTAAAATTCTGTACAATTCTTTGGTAGTGGAATGGACGCCTGCTCTTCTTTGATAATGGTGAACAGCTAGGAGTACCCGTCTGAATGTAAAAAGAAAGTAAGTGAGGATCTCCGTAGCGAACCGATCAAGCCTTAGGCCGGGTGCTGTGACGGGAGTGGGTTTCGTTTTCAGACTAGGTCGTTCAGACTACGTGTGCGATTTGCCCGGGGATCCAAGAGAGTCATCGGTGGAGCAACGGAGTTCGTGCATTGCGCGATGCTCACGACAGGCAACTTGTTGTCATGTGGGGACAGGCCCGTCCAGACGAGGCAAGTCGCGGTTCCGTGAGGCCA
This sequence comes from Cepaea nemoralis, assembly GCA_014155875.1. Classification (NCBI taxonomy): domain Eukaryota; kingdom Metazoa; phylum Mollusca; class Gastropoda; order Stylommatophora; family Helicidae; genus Cepaea; species Cepaea nemoralis. Next base: position 89,090 of record JACEFZ010027926.1, read on the forward strand.
ATTCTCTGAACTTTAACCTTTTCATATAAAATAAGTAAATATAGAAGCCTTTATCACGCTGGCGTTCTAGCGAAGGGGTTGCGAATGCAATTCGTAATCCCGCATACCGCCTTCGAAACATAGCTGCGGACGATTTGGAAGCAAACCGTCTTGTGTTGGTATTCCTAAAATGAGTGTCGGTCGTTCAGAAAGCTCGGTAAACTACTGAAAGTACACTTGCCCAGACATCACAAACAGCCAAAGGATGTTGGAGTTGACTGCGACGTCCTGTAAAGGATATGCAGTTAATTTGTGTTCACTCCATGGGGCTTATGTTGTTGCCTCATAGTTTTAGACCGATCGGCACTGGGTGGCTGATGTGGTTAATATCACATGAGCCGACCGTGCTCCCAGGGAAATGTCCTGGTACGAGGGGTAAGCGAATAAGTAAGTCACAAATGGCTGTAGAAAAAAAAATCTGCTTTATTTTCTAAACCGCGTTTTCATTTCACATTCAACTTCGCCGTCATTCGCGAAATGTCTCCCGCTAAGGTGGGTTGTCAATGTTTATGCGGACTACTGTTTGTCCCGTAAAGTGGTACAAAGCAGGGTAGAAAAAGTTACGAAGGCGAGTCAATAAGTAAGTCACACAATTCTGTGGGATGGCCGGTAAATGAAACCCAAGCACCCAGTTCTATGCAGTCGGTTTGGGAGGACTGATAAAACGATGGGATAAGTGCATCAATGTTGGTGGAAATTATGTTGAGAAATAAAGGGACAATGTATGTATAAAAATAAACTGGTTTCAATTTGTTATCATATTTAATTATTTTTCTACAGCCATTGGTGACCTACTTATTGACTTTCCCTCGTATTATTAACAGATGGATCGACCTGGCAGTCCGGGTCAATGAAGCAACAAATCCACGTGTTCATATATCACACGTTACACATCTCAACAGGGCGGTTGGAATTCGAAAAGAGTCTGCCGAATACACAACTGCACTTAGAAATGTTAAAAAAATAAAACGTTCTCACATTAATATCTGTTACACGTCTGAACCTGCCATACATACTTTGGTATTGGCGCCACGGAGTTCTTGTAGCGTGTGAGATTGTTATTATTTCAACAGGAAGTCACTCACGTCATAATTGTATTCGACTCCAGTAACATGCTGCAAGGAGTCGCAATCGGCAGCTTCCGCTCCGTATTAATAGACAGCATTCGGAAGTCGCACCTCACATCATCCACCTGGCTGTTCACACACCTACAAGCTGGCGTGAGGGGTGACCAACGCACAGACCAGTTGGCGAATATTGCATCCATGCACACGGGAAGAAGCATGGGCAGGGCCGATATAATCAGTGCAGTACGGGCTCATTTGGCTGTTACTGCCGAGGCACCGACTCTAGCCCGACTGCACAACCTGGGAGTAAAGCCTGGTAAAGCACGACACTGTCGCCTTCGTGGGAGGGAGATGAGATGCCATCTTTATGGGAACAGTGGGCAGGAATACTTCGGGATGGCTGCTTCATCGGAGGACTGAGCAAGCATGCAACCCTCAGTGAGCAGTGACGTCGTTCGACATAGCATAACATAACAAAACATAACATAGTATAACATAACAAAACATGACATAATATAACATAACATAGCATAGCATAACATAACATAGCAGCATAGCATAACATAACATAGTAGCATAGCATAATATAACATAACATAACATAACATAGCATAATATAACATAACATAACACAGCATAATATAGTATAACATAGTATAACATAACATAACAACATAACATAACATAACATAGCATACTATAATATAACATAACATAGCATAATTTAGCATAACATAGCATAACATAACATAGCATCACTGAAATTATTCTGGCGGCTACATAAAAGTATGAATTGGATAGTCAAGAATAAGAGTATTCCTGACTTCCAAGGTGCAGACCTCATCTGGCAGTGGAATGGCGAGAATAAGGGTAAAGCCTTGTTCGAACGCTGTCTAGAGCATAGTAACCAGACAGACATGAGAGGCCGAAATCTTACCAAGGCGGTCACATCAGATAAGTGCAAGGCCCAGGACATTTCAGATGAAGACAGAGTGACACTGAAAGAGATCAGGGCTGTGCTTCGAACGAACGAACGGACTTTATTTTCAAAGAGTAACAAATTGGGCATGCAGACCCGTACTACATTCGGCTCTTCCAATCACTCATTTTTCGATCATCAATAGTGCATAATACATTCACATAGGAAAAACATTGTCAAAAGAATGTTGTGAACATAAACAATCCATATTGCCATGATATGAGACACATCACTCACCCACCCATCTCCCATCCATCCACACATACCCCCACACACACACATCCCCCACCCAAACACACACACACCCAGGCACACATACATTCCCCCACCCATCCACCCATGCCCCACATCCCACACCCACACCCCCATCTAAACACATCTACCCACACACACACACACACACACACACACACACACACACACACACACACACACACACACACACACACACACATCTCCAACTCACCACACGTCCCCCCACAAACACATCCACCCACCCACACACCCCCAGTCACACATAAATGCACCCACCGACCCACCCATTACCCACCCAAGCATCCCCAACCTGCACACATCTCCCCACCCACACACCACATATCCTCCACCACCCACCCACACACCACCAACCACCCAGCCAAATACACTTCCCCCACCCCACATCCCCATCCACACATACCCCGCCAACACACACATCCCGCACCTACCCACACACAAACCCGCACCCACCCTCATTTCCCTCAGTTACACAATCCCCACTCACAGAATCTCCCACAACCCACCCACACATCCCGAAACCACACACACACACATCTCCTACCCTACACACACTCACCCACTCACACATCCTCCAACCACCCGCACCCCAGTCACTCATCTCCCAATCACGGATCCCTTAACCACACATACCCCACCCACACACACCCCCACCCACACATACACCCCCACCCATACACACATCCTCACACACAAATCCCCACCAACAACATATCCCCAATCCACAAACACACACCTCCTACCCACACACACCCCATCGCCCACATATAACCCCTAAACAATCCCCCACCCACAATATCTTCCCACCCGCACACATCCCGGACCCATACACCCATCCCCACACACATCCATTCACTCTCGTATTCATCCCTCAACCACTCACACCCACACATCCCCCACCCACACATCCCCCACCCACCCATCAACACATACATCTTCCATCTACCCACCCACACTCACACACCCAAACCACCCAGCCAAATATACATTCTTCCACCCTCACATACATCCTTTACCCACACACATCTCCCCTCCCACACAACACCCCACCGATATACACATCCCCCACCCACACACACACGCCCCTCACACACATCCCCTATTCACATTCCTACCCACGCATCACTCTCCTACACACTCATCTCCCCACCCATCTCCCACCCACCCACATATCCCTAACCTACAAACACCGTCACCACACACACTCATACGTCCTCCACCCACCCACACCTCCATCCACAAAGACATATCCCACCCACACTCACATCCATACAACCATCCCCCACACCCATCACACACCCATCCCTCAACCCACACACCCCCACACACCCATTCACCCACACATCCCTCACCCACCCACCCACATACATATTCTCCACAAACACAACCTCCCACCCACCAACACACACACACTTCCAACCATCCACCCAAATATCCCCCACCCACACCATAGAGGAACTAGCGGATATTTACAACAAAAGCATAGGGAGTTCAAACATCAAGGAAGAGTGGTTACACAGCTATCTGATTCCCTTGTCGAAGCCTGGCAGAGACCACACACAATTTCAGGGATATCGAGTTATAACCGTGCAGAATACAACAGGGAAGCTGCTGGAGAAGTTAATTGCCAGAAAACTATCAAGCCAGCTAGAGTGGAACCTGGACCAACGCAGCAGTCTTTGCCCATGATGTCTTTTAAGGTTTCCACTCAGGCATTGAAACATTTGCTGCAGCGATTGATCATGAGGACGCGTACAACAGAGAACTCTTAGTTGTTTTAATGCTTCAGCTTCTTGAACTCAGCGTAAGTCCTTTTCTCCTTAGTTGGATCAATGCAGCCCTCTTCCAAAGGAAAGTAGATGTTAGATGTGGCAGTTGGACTTCTGAACCAACAACAATATATCTTGGCCTGCCACAGGGATCACCATTATCTCCGGTGCTATTCAACGTGTACACTGTGAGAATCACCGGCGAGCAGATCAAAGGACCGTGGAGAACACTGTCACATGTAGACGATGTGTTAGTGTATCGTCAGGGTAATGATAGAGATCAAGTTGCTGCTGAACTACAAACCGAACTCAATCGCATAAGCACTTAGTGTGTTGAAGCTGGGGTAATGGTCAACCCAACAAAGGCAACAGTGACATGGTTCTCTTTGATAACCATATTGTCAACACTCAAACACCAACTGTAAATCTGGGTTCAGAGACTGGGAAAGAACGTAGACAATGAATTACCTGGGGATACGATTTGAGCCTCGATTATACTGGGCACATAGACCAGGTGATAACAAAGGCCAAACGGGGTTTGGCTGCGATGCGGGTGATGGTCGCGGCAAACTGTGAGTAGCGCCATCTATGTCTTCTTTACGAGGGGCTGGTCCTTTCCGTTTTGGAGTTTGCGATGGCGATCCTGCCTCTCAGCCATAAGCAGATGAAAAAAAAAATGGAAAGGATACAGAACGAAACTATGCGTATTATTCTTGGATGTACAAGAGATATGTCATGCAGGACGATGCGCTACCTTCTTGGTTTTCCAACCATGGGGGACAGAATACAAATTTGCTGACCATGTGCCTACCTCAGAGTCAAAGCAAAGACACAAAATCCACTGCAAAGCGAAAATAAGAAGGTAAAGGGCAGCAGGTTAAAAAGAGGAAAGTCGTGGATGGGTCAAACCGAAGACATCCTTCGACTTGAGGACATAGAACCTGGCGAGGAGTGTGAAGAAGTGCCAACAGAGGTTTGTACGTCCTTCTCAGTTTGCATCCAACTAGAAAAAATTCAGACAAGAAAATCCGACTGCTGTGAAGGCGGAAGTACAAGCTTTGATCTTCGAGAATTCTTTAGAGGGTGATGTTGTCATCTACACAGATGGGTCGGTCGGTCGACAAGTGAGAAGTTCATGGGCCTTTACGGCTCAGGTCGGAGGGAGAGTTATGAAGGAAGATGCTAGTGCTTTTGCGTTGACTACAAGTAGCCTGACTATGAAAGTCATAGTAGTATGTAAATCAATATCATGGCTCGAGACCCAGACATTCACCGGGCGTGTTTCCTTAGTGACTCAATGAGTATGCACAGGAAAATACAGATGGGGTGGGAGCTGAGAGAGTGGTTGCTGTCTCTTGAGCGGTCTCGGCTGGCAAAGATTAGTTTCATTTTCGTGCCAGGGCAAGCGGGTGTACACGGAAATGAGCAGTCTGACAAGCTTGCATGTTAGGCTACTGTGAAAGATGGTCGAGCAATGGACCAGGCTGATATTCCGAATACGCTACGAGAAGCAAGTCACTTGTGAGAACCAAGTGATGACTGCAAATCTACAACCATGGTCAGTTAAAAGAGGGTGGCCAAATAAGAACACTACATAGGAAGTTAATGAAGATTAATAAACCAATACAGAACTGGTGTCGTTAGCCGCTACACGCTGCGAGTTTTACTGACGGCATCCGAGCACTTATGAACTGAATGTTTCGAAGTGCAATGAAGATGATCTGTCGACTAACAAACTAACAAACTAACTAACTAACTAACTAACTAACTAACTAACTAACTAACTAACTAACTAACTAACTAACTAACTAACTAACTAACTAACTGACTGATTGACTGACTGACTGACTGACTGATCAAATAACTAACTAACTAACTAACTAACTAACTAACTAAGTAACTGACTGACTGACTGACTGACTAACTGACTGGCTGACTGACTGACTAACTAACTAACTGACTAACTAACTAGCTACGCAACTAGATAACTAACTAACTAGCTAACTAATTAGCAAACTAGCCAACTAACTAACTAACTAATTAACTAAATAACTAACTAATTAACCTAGCATAACTTAACATATATAACATAACATAACATAACATAACACAACATAACATAACATTACGTAACATAACATTGATCTATTAAAGGATCAATGAGGACTCTCACAAACTGGACATCCATACAGTGACCATCAGGCCAGGTCTCCAGCTGCCGTTGACTCTCACAGACTGGACATCCATACAGTGACCGTCAGGCCAGGTCTCCAGCTGTCGTTGACTCTCACAGACTGGACATCCATACAGTGACCATCAGGCCAGGGTCTCCAGCTGTTGTTGACTCTCACAGACTGGACATCCATACAGTGACCATCAGGCCAGGTCTCCAGCTGTCGTTGACTCTCACAGACTGGACATCCATACAGTGACCGTCAGGCCAGGTCTCCAGCTGTCGTTGACTCTCACAGATTGAGCCACAGTGACCATCAGGCCAGGTCTCCAGCTGCCGTTGACTCTCACAGACTGGACATCCATACAGTGACCATCAGGCCAGGTCTCCAGCTGTCGTTGACTCTCACAGACTGGACATCCATACAGTGACCATCAGGCCAGGTCTCCAGCTGTCGTTGACTCTCACAGACTGGACATCCATACAGTGACCGTCAGGCCAGGTCTCCAGCTGTCGTTGACTCACACAGATTGAGACACAGTGACCATCAGGTCAGGTCTCCAGCTGCCGTTGACTCTCACAGACTGGACATCCATACAGTGACCGTCAGGCCAGGTCTCCAGCTGTCGTTGACTCTCACAGACTGGACATCCATACAGTGACCATCAGGCCAGGTCTCCAGCTGTCGTTGACTCTCACAGATTGAGCCACAGTGACCATCAGGCCAGGTCTCCAGCTGCCGTTGACTCTCACAGACTGGACATTAATACAGTGACCGTCAGGCCAGGTCTCCAGCTGTCGTTGACTCTCACAGACTGGACATCCATACAGTGACCATCAGGCCAGGTCTCCAGCTGTCGTTGACTCTCACAGATTGAACATCCCTACAATGACCATCAGACCAGGTCTTCAGCTGTCGTTGACTCTCACAGATTGAACATCCCTTACAATGACCATCAGACCAGAACTCCAGCTGTCGCTGACTCTCACAGATTGAACATCCCTACAATGACCATCAGACCAGATCTCCAGCTGTCGTTGACTCTCACAGATTGAACATCCCTACAATGACCATCAGACCAGGTCTTCAGCTGTCGTTGACTCTCACAGATTGAACATCCCTACAATGACCATCAGACCAGGTCTCCAGCTGTCGTTGACTCTCACAGATTGAACATCCCTACAATGACCATCAGACCAGGTCTTCAGCTGTCGTTGACTCTCACAGATTGAACATCCCTACAATGACCATCAGACCAGGTCTCCAGCTGTCGTTGACTCTCACAGATTGAACATCCCTACAATGACCATCAGACCAGGTCTCCAGCTGTCGCTGACTCTCACAGACTGGACATCCATACAGTGACCGTCAGGCCAGGTCTCCAGCTGTCGTTGACTCTCACAGACTGGACATCCATACAGTGACCATCAGGCCAGGTCTCCAGCTGTCGTTGACTCTCACAGACTGGACATCCATACAGTGACCATCAGGCCAGGTCTCCAGCTGTCATTGACTCTCACAGATTGAGCCACAGTGACATCAGACCAGGTCTCTAGATATCGTTAAATCTCACAGATTGAACTTACCTATAGTGACAATGAGGCAGGTCATCACGAACATGTGCAATAGTTTGGTCTCTTGCCTACAATTGGTTGTTCGACCAAACCAGACCGACTTGCCGTAGCGTGGTCTCTTGTCTGGAGTGTGTGAACCATATGACATAGAAACACACTATGGATATTTAATAAAAAAAATTAATTTAGTTGCATGTCCTTCACAGGACGCAGCAGGCAACCCCAGCATTTTGCCTGTTCCTGATTCCTGGGCAAGATTTACATTCAATAGTTTGCCATTGCTTTCTGAACGACCGGAACCTATATCTTTTTTTCGAAAAACCAGCGCCGCTGTGTTTCGAACCCGTGTATACGGGATTACGAATCGCGTCCGTAACACCTTCGCCCCAGAGATGGTTATGGATATTTACCGCAGTGTTAACACGTGTGTAAAGAAGTATGGAGACAGTATTACAGAAAGCACGTATAAGGCTTGTATAGTTTGATTGAATGTTCACAGTTACTGGACGACATCAGAAAGAAGACATACGATGGTCACAGTCGATTGATTGGACTTTTGTGTAAAGAAATATATGGACCACAGTCAGAACCCCAAAAAAAACAAAAAAACAAACAAACAAATAACTGGTACTTACAGTAGTTGGGCCTCTCTTTTAAAGGTTTTGGACTAAATCTAAGGGTGTAATATGGGACGAAGACGTCTGAGTCGACACGGTATGACATGATGAGGTTAATGCGAGCATTCCACGGAGAGTTTCCATCTTGGGGGAAAATAATGACAGCCAGTTGTGAACAAGGAAGCAAAAAAGGTTCAAATAAATGAGGAACCTTAAACAATTGAAGTAGATATACATGTGAAAACAACGACACGTAATCGTTCATATCTTCATAGACTTTCATGTTCTGAGAGTACAGGTGAACAGATAGCCTGTATATTCCACTTTCGTTTACCGTGACGTATGGAAGTACTTCAGGTCTTGTTTAAGCTTTCCTTTCATACTACCAGGAGACGCAGAATATAGAACGAACGAACGGTTCAACCCCTACACCGGACAGCTGGACTAAAATGTTGACCTGTCGTCCTTTACGTAAATTAAAGGTACCTCTAAAGTCGGAGAGGGTTCGCCTGATAGCGAAGGACTGTTAATAGGGAAAGCAATTCCACACGCAAAATGCAGTCCATCACTAGTATAAATAGTATTATGGACTACGCTTGAGTTCAAAGCGAGCGAGCATAATAAATAAATAAATAAATAAATAAATTGATTATGTGGTTGTTTCGGGATTTGAAATTTAAATATTGAGCACAACCCACTACTGGCAACGCCGATCGCATTCTGGTATGAACCTAAGGCTTATCCACGTCAATATGGAAGCACTATACTCGAGTTTCGCCCTCAGTTGAGCTCATCAGTAGTGCATATCCCTGACCGGATCCGGAAACAGTCCCGGATCACGTGTGTGAAGTGGGTGTGTAACCACGCGGCACACACTGAACACACTAAATTATCACAACAGAACATCACAACGCTACCCATCGTAGGCTATGCTCAAGATTGCCCAATCGCCGCGACCGACGTCCGTCAATCGATGGGACCCGAACGATCAGGACTTCTCACTGGCAAGGTACACCAGGCCTCCTGGCGTGGATAGGCCTTAGGTTCATACCAGAATGCGATCGGCGTTGCCAGTAGTGGGTTGTGCTCAATATTTAAATAAATAAATGTGCAAATAAACAAACATTATTTTAAAAGTGTTAAGAATTGGGCACGCATTCCGCCCATCTGATCGCTCTGCTGTCATACATTATTTACAGATCACATATGAAGCTAGCCGTAGACAACCATAGAACAATATGCTTTACAACGTATGGACAATGTGCAAAGATCAATATTACACGACTCACTAAAAATACATACGTACATACATAAGTAAATATGCAGACAGACAGACAGACAGACAGACAGACAGACAGACAGACAGACATCATGTGCCATTCCGGTAAGCGTGGGCGGTCATGTTCTGCCATCTCACTCGATCACGAGAGTCGTGGATCAGCTCCGTGTTTCTGTCTCGACCATGCCACAAGGCCAAGCCATCCAGGTACTTGCTTCTAGGTCTTCCCCTTGGTCTGTTCCCCTCGATCTTACCAGTTGTCACCAAGTTTTCCAGATCATTTCTTCTCATAACATGCCCAAATAATTGTGACTGTCTACGTCTAATGTCTCTAATCAGTTTTCGATCTTCATTTGTTTCTTGAAGAACTTGTTCATTGGTCTTTCTGGCTGTCCATGGTATTCTTTGCATTTTCCTCTGAAACCACATTTCTACAGCCATCAGATGTTTTTCAGCCTGACTGCCCATTGCCCAAGCTTCACATCCATATAAGAGTACAGGTTCTATGTAGCATCTCAACACTCTTTTTCTCGTTTCAATTGACATCTTTTTATTGGTCAGTGACATATGCCTGGGTCATTGACAGTAAGGTGAGTGACCTGGCTATGAGTAGAACAACCAGCCATGAGAAATAATGGGGCGGGTGTGAGTGTAAACCCCCAGGGGATGGATGGGGAGGAAGACAGTTTTAGGCTGGGGTGTAATGTTGGGAGGGGCTACACAGCAGGGTAAAAAGGACAGTGGAAAACTTTGACTGGGGAGTGGAAGCGAAGACTGACTGAGGTTGGGTTCGTGTGAAGTCAAGGGACTTCAGAGAGTTGAGTTTTAGACACCGAAGGAGTCGGTAGTCCACGGAGAACTGTGTTGTGTGATTCTCCGAGCTGTGAAGGCAGGCCTAAAACCCAGAGTGGGTTGCATAGTGAGCAGAGGCTCCGACCCAGTGTGTGGGTCGTATTGTGGGAGATCCAGCCGTGGATAGTAGCTGGACTAAATGTCTTGTGAATTTGAGATTCAGCAGGCCGTGAGAAGACAGTGATGTGTGCTGGTTAAATTGTGAGGAGGATATTTATATTCTATGGATTACATTGTTTCTGGATGTATAAACATGTTCCGTTTGTCCGTGTTCTTTCTGGATTAAAAGATTATGTGCGCCAACTCTATCTTGTTTCATGACTGGTGGATGTGCACTGCAAGGGTGAGTTGGATTAAGAGACAGGAGGCTAGCTCAACTTACACTCTGTAATGACATACAAGGAGCATCGTTACCTAGACAACGACATATCACGCAATTATCATCAACAACAACGTGATATTAACTGGGGTCTCTCCGGTCAAGAACGACGGGGATATATTAATTATCTGGAAGGCTACGTACGGTCAAGAACAATATAGACATTGTTGTCATTCAGGTTAATGTGAACTCTTTTTTGTGTGCGCCAGATAAACACAGACAGACAAAGTGAATACTCAAGCGAACAGACAGTTCACGTCAAGTTCACTACAGGTGAATTGGATACCAACCATATCGCTGAAGCGAGCGGGGGTGTCAGAGAATTAACGCAGCACAGATCAACCGGGAGAGTCGATTACGGTGACGGGTGTAGTCACTAGTCACAAACAGCACGGAATGTCGGGTTGAGAGGCCAGGCGCATGTGTTTATAGGTCAAGAGACAGAAGCGCCAGCAGACAGCACAGGTAAAAGTCGCGTGAAAAAACCGTGTTTGCGACAAGAGCAATACAGGACAGTTGGACATTATCGCTGTCGGTGATAAAGACAGGATTGAAAATTCAAGATATTGACAGGTGTTTGTGGCAAGGGAACGCACTGTGTTGTCGCAAGTTGACTGGTCAAGATTTGTCGACGCCGTTAAAAGACGAGGCGGGGCGGCGCTAATAGAGAGTACAGGTAAAGGTACTGAGGACAGTGAACTCTCTCGGGAAGGGAGAGGTAAGAGAATTGTAAAACAGAGAAAATTGACAGTCGCTGATTCACCGGAAAGGGTGAACGACGGGGGAAATTGTGAGTTTCCACGGACAAATCGGGTCAACGCTGTTTATGAAGACAGGTGACTGAAGGGGATAGTAACGGTACCCCTACCACAGCCGGGTGCTGGGGCTGAGAAGGTTGGGTGGAAATTGTTTACTAAGGATTTTTCCACTGAAAGTGATAAAGAGAAATTAGGTTGACCTTGGGAGGCAAGGTTGTTAACAGTAAGCAGTTACTGAGGAAATTTCCACGGCCTATTGTGGTCAAGATGACTCATTGTGAATGAACAAAACAAGGTTGTTTTGAAAGAAAGCCAGACTTTTTGTTCGCCTTTGTTCAATCCCTTTGTGATCATTACTCTGTTATGAGCAAACATTTTAACGTGTCGTCATCGCAACCATGGTCGTATTTCTTTGCCAATAAGGATTTATATATACAAGTTTAAAGCGCTGAACATCTGCTGCCAATTTTGTTTGTTTTTTGGTGAATCTTGTCGGGTAACGGAAATCCATAACATTTATGATACAGCAAAGCGCCATCTCCGCAACGAAGGTAGAAAGACGTTTGGATTATTACTTTGGGGCCACCACGTCCAAGGAAAGTACAATAACGTGACGGACTGTGTCGAGACAGAACATTGTGGATAATCAATCATCATCTTCAATTTTTTTTCGACGGTTTGAACTTGTGATCACCACGTGAAATTAAGTCACCACGCAACAAATTTGGAATATCGTAGACATTTCGGAACATTTACCAATATACATTCCCAGCATATTGTGAAAAATTATTAAAAAACGAACTTGTGGCGACGGATTAATAGGCACATATTTGTCGGCCAACCATTTGCACATTTTATTTGGTCCCATCGTCATATTTATTGTTGTCGGGTGTTACGCAATTATTTGTATGTGGTCCAGTGTTTGTCAAGAGTAGGGGATTTTTGTGTTGTTTCTCGAAGGTCGGGAGACAGGGCGAAAAGGTATTTTCTGGGAAGATAATCGAAAGGTCTGTTTGTTTGGTTCTGCAGGGACGGTCCTGAATTATATAACGTGCCAGTTTGTGTTTAACGTCAGATCTGTGTATAGTTTGATGCTATAATTTTTTTTCTTTCTTTCTTTTCGTTATATTTACATATGATATTTGTTGTGTTCGGATATATGTTATTATTGTGATCTTTCGTCATGTCTGCTGTCTAGTGGTCTTTGTCAGTTTATATATTACGCGCACTGTGGGTGTCCCTACACAAGCTTGTGGTTGTTACTGTAGTTTATTTCTTTGTGATCACCGTCTCCGTGTACTTGGCTTGTGAGTCTAACGTTTATTAGACAACACTTATTGTTATCATTCATTCGTTTTGTATATGTATATATATATGTATGTTTAAATATATTTCCAGAAGTTTTTTTTTTGTTTTACAGCTATTGCAGATATATGTGAGGGAGTATAGGTAATATCCCTCCCCCTCACTACCTAGTGCGTGAAGAGTGACTGTGTGAGTACACAGTGATATTATTAGTACTACGGATTTACGTACAGTCTTAGGGGTGGTGTACTTTACTTAGGGAAGACACACAAAGACTCGCAGCAGAGTCTTTACATTTATTGTTGGCTGACAGACAGCAACAGTGTCCACAAGTACAAGATGCCTACTTTAATGGAATATATTGAAGCAGGTGAAAGGTTAGGCCTGAAGGGTAAAGAGTTACAGGAGTATGCCGAAGCAAAAGAACAGAATCAATTGGAAAGAGATCAAAGACAGGCCGAAAGGGAAAACAAGCATCTACAGGAAGAGAAAGAGACACAAGTGATAACTAGCTGAAATGGAAAACAAGCGTCTACAGGAAGTAAAGTTAGCTGAAATGGAAAACAAGCGTCTACAGGAAGAGAAAGAACACAATTGAAACTAGAAATGACACAACTGGAACTTGAAAAGTTAAAACAAACAAATGCGGTGGAAATCGAGAAAGAGAAGATTAAAATGGAAGCTGAAATTGCACTCAGAAAACTAGAACTATCTTCGAATGGTCAAAGTGAGGAAAACAGAAGACCTTCGCAGTCGTCACAGAGATTAAAACTGCCATATTTTACTGACCGGGACCATCTTGAATCTTATTTGGGAAGATTCGAAGCATCAGCGAAAGTGTTAGGTATTCCAGAGGGAGAGTATGCAATGCGACTTGGCGAGTTCTTACGGGTAAGGCCCTAGATACAATGTTTAATTTACCTGTGGAAGAAAGAAACAACTACACTATTTTGCGTCAACGTCTGTTAACAAAGTTCCAACTAACTGAGCATGGCTATAGAACAAAGTTTAGACAGTTAGTGCCAGAGACAAATCAAGATTTCACAGATTTTGTTAACACAGTAAAGAATACATTTAACAAATGGATGGAGCTCGCAGAAGTAGGGAAAGATTTTTAATAAATTAGTAGATTTAGTGTTAAGAGACAAAGTATTAGCTTCATGTAATACCAATTTAGTGACTTTCTTTGAGGAACGTAAGCCAAAGGACATAGACACAATGTCACAGTTAGGGCAAAACTACATGACTGCACATCCTAACGTATCTATTGGGAAACTAATGAGTGAGGAAATAGTCTGTGCTGCGTACACTAAACAGGACCAGAATCCAGTCATAAGACCAAGATCGAAAAGTGTGGATTCAACACATAGATGTGAGCAGCAAGAGTCTCAAGATAATGGTGTCCGTGGCAACCATTTGAGCAGAGTAGGACGGTACCCATACAAAAGGGGGAACTTTCAGAGACGTCCTAATAGTTATGCCGGATGCTGGAATTGTGGGAGCTGGAGACACAAGGCAGCACAGTGTGACGTGCAACAAGAAAGTGGGACAACAAATAATAGGAAGAAGGACATTATTTGTTTCAAATGTGGCGGGACAGGGCATGTTAGCTATGACTGTACGATGGGAAAAACAGAGCACTCTAATGCAGCGCAAGTAATTGAGACGCTTAACAACGAGAATTGTAGTGGGTGCAAACCTCTTTTTGAAAAAGACGGTCAGCCAGTCTTAGTGTGTGGTCATACAGTGAAAGCTAGGATCAGCAGTCCATGAAGGAGGAAGTCTGAAGATGCATCATGGGTTTGTTAATGATAGGCCAGCGTTAACAATTAGGGATTCCGGATGTACGTCCATTCGGGGTGAGAAAGAGCTTAGTACAGCCCTCGAATTACACAGGGAAAAAGATTAGATCCATAACATTTAATGGACAGTAGAATTCTACCCATTAGCCGTGATAACAGTGAAAACACCATATATCACGGGAAGTATGACAGCGTGTGTTCTGGACTCACCAGTGGCTGATTTGATCATAGGAAATGTTATGGGAGTTAAAGATTTTACAGAAGAGGAAGTAGTTTATTGGACCAAAAATATAGTGTAAGCAGTAACGAGGTAGTTACCACAAGAGAACCTAAATAAGAGAGTATAGCTGAGGTAGAAGAGGCACTTGAAGTAAACATAGGGACTAAAGACAAGGGTAGTACAGTTGAGCAGATGAGAATGGATCCCAAATATAGTGCTAGTGACTCCCAGAGACAAGATACTACTCTGAACAAATGTTTCCAAGGGTGTAGTAGAGTAGAAAATAGTCAGTCAGGGAAGGGTAGATGGTGCTTCGAGAGGAAGAACAATGTTCTCACTCGCCGCTTTTCAGATAGTGGAACTGCACGTGAGCAAGGAGCAGTACCTTTAGCACATAGAGACCGATATACTAGAACAGCTCAGGATAGTGCATGTGCAGGGCACATAGGCATAAGGCGTATGCAGCAGAAAGCAAGGTGCCATATATATGGGCCAAGATTGAATAAAGAGTTCAGACTAAACAGAGACTCAAGTGTAACGGTGCAATATGCAGATAGGAAAGTTGAGTCAGTTCAAAAGAGTGTTCGCGACATTACTGACCCAGGGCTAGGGATAGCAAACAGATGCTGTAATTGTAGAAGTACCACGAGTCATGGGTACAGGAAATGTAGACACAGCATCGACAGGAATCAGAGGAGGGTTAATGCAAGAACAGAACCACCTGATATAGGGTCGGTACACAAATAGTATTGTGTGGTCGTGTCGTAGTAAGAGAGCTGCGGGTACACAAACATGATGTTTTAGATGATATGTTTATTACTATGCCATGTTTTAGTTCGTGTATTGGGATACAAGAGAGAAAGTTGTTTGTATTGATGTGTGGGGAATAGGGGAGTGTTCTATGGGCATTTGATGTATTATTTAGCGTGGTAGTTAGAGTAAGTTGGATTTATACTTACGACTACCCAGATTTTTCCCAATTTGGAAAAACAAAGGCAGCAAAAGAGATTGCACACAATACAGAGGCATTTCACTGTTGAGTCATACTGGGAAAATATTTTGCAAAATTCTTGAAAACAGATTACGAACTACTTTAGAACCCCAGCTAAGCGAAACGCAGCTTGGATTTAGGAAAAACAAAGGATGCACAGACGCCATTTTTGCTCTTAGACAACTTATAGAAAAATCAATTGAATTCAATGAAACACTCTACTTAGCCTTTGTCGACCAAGAAAAGGCATTTGATAGGGTAGATAGAAACAAGCTGTGGGAAATCCTTAAACAATATGGAGTGAGTACACATCTAACAAACCTATGCAGAAGTTTATACAACAACAGTGAATGCATAGTGAGAGCAACTGGAGAACACTCAGAACCCTTCACCATAAGATCTGGAGTACGACAAGGTTGTGTCCTGTCCCCTCTCTTGTTCATAACATATATAGACAACATATGTAAAGAAACCAGCCAAGCAGAGACAGCAAGAATACCGCATGACGAGAACACAGAAGAAGAACCATCTGCAAATCTAACCATTAGAGAACTCCTGTTTGCGGACGACCAAGCACTAATAGCAAAATCAGAAGCTGAATTACAAGACCACATGAATAGTCTAAACGAAATGTGTAGGGAACATAACATGAAAATTAGCACAAGCAAAACAGAGGTAATGACTATAACTAAAGAAGAACAAACAGCAACAATTCACCTAAACGAACATCCCTTGAAACAAGTAAAGAGCTTCAAGTACCTAGGAAGTATAATATCATCAAATGGCAGATCAGAAGACGAGATCGAAAATAGGTGCAATAAGGCAAATCAACTCATTGGACAAATGGCATCAATACTAAAGAACAAACATGTATCAATAACTACTAAGAAAGCACTTTACAACACAATCTTCCTACCAACTCTCTGCTACCAATGCCAAACCTGGACAATGACAGAAAAAGAGAAAAGAAAAATCACAACAACAGAAATGAGGTTTCTGAGAAGAATACTCAACGTATCAAGAAGAGATAAGATCAGAAATGAAGAAATCAGGACTAAAGTAGGGGTTAAAGCTGCTGTAGATTTTATTAGAAAGCAGCAAGTCAAATGGTTTGGCCATGCAAGTAGGCTACCAGTCAACAGCATGCCACAACAAGCAATGATGTACAGACCAGATGGAAACAGAGGAAGAGGCCGACCACGTAAACGTTGGACTGAGGGAATAACAGAATCCATGGGAATGTCGATATACGAAGCCCATAACCGGGCACTCTCACGAAGTTTATACTTCACCTCGACACCGCAAGGTACAAGAGGAACATGATGAGATGAGAGACTACCCAGGTAATATATCTGGGTCACATATTTGATAATTATTAGTCTCCCAACATTTGAAAACGATGTTTTCTTTCAAGGGGGGGGGGGGGGGTAATGACATATGCCTGGGTCATTGACAGTAATGTGAGTGACCTGGCTATGAGTAGAACAACCAGCCATGAGAAATAATGGGGCGGGTGTGAGTGGAAACCCCCAGGGGATGGATGGGGAGGAAGACAGTTTTAGGCTGGGGAGGGGCTACACAGCAGGGTAAAAAGGACAGTGGAAAACTTTGACTGGGGAGTGGAAGCGAAGACCGACTGAGGATGGGTTCGTGTGAAGTCAAGGGACTTCAGAGAGTTGAGTTTTAGACACCGAAGGAGTCGGTAGTCCACGGAGAACTGTGTTGTGTGATTCTCCGAGCTGTGAAGGCAGGCCTAAAACCCAGAGTGGGTTGCATAGTGAGCAGAGGCTCCGACCCAGTGTGTGGGTCGTATTGTGGGAGATCCAGCCGTGGATAGTAGCTGGACTAAATGTCTTGTGAATTTGAGATTCAGCAGGCCGTGAGATGACAGTGATGTGTGCTGGTTAAATTGTGAGGAGGATATTTATATTCTATGGATTACATTGTTTCTGGATGTATAAACATGATCCGTTTGTCCGTGTTCTTTCTGGATTAAAAGATTATGTGCGCCAACTCTATCTTGTTTCATGACTGGTGGATGTGCACTGCAAGGGTGAGTTGGATTAAGAGACAGGAGGCTAGCTCAACTTACACACTGTAATGACATACAAGGAGCATCGTTACGTAGACAACGACATATCACGCAATTATCATCAACAACAACGTGATAGTCAGTATGTTTTTCATCTTGCTAAAGGCTACTTTTGCCATGGCGATTCTTGTTCTAATCTCTTCAAGGCATCTCCCATCAGATGTTATTACTGTTCCGAGATAATTGTACCTATTCACTTGTTGAAGAATATTCCCATTTACTTGTATATTACATTGTGGTATTTCGTTCTTCCTAGTGACGACCATAATCTGTGTCTTTTAACAATTTAATTCTAACCCTATTTGTTCACGGTGAGTAACAAGCGCATCTACTAAATTTTGGAGGTCCTGTTCATTGTCTGCAATCAAGACTGTATCATCTGCATATCTAATGTTATTGATGCATCGTACCCCAATGTTGATTCCTTCCATATCTTCAATATTTCTGAAAATACTTTCACTGTACAGGGAAAACAGACAGAAAACATACATACATACAATGCATAAAATACACATGACACAATACATACATAATATATACAAAAAATACAATACACACAGTACATACAATTCATACCATAAATACAATAAATGATATACATACAATTCACACATCAAATGCAACACATACATACATACACAATACCCACAATAAATGCAATATCTACTGTACATACAATACATACAATACATACAATACACACATTAATTACAATATATATATATATATATATATATATATATATATATATATATATATATATATATATATATATATATATATATATATATATATATATAATGCAATGTATGTCTGTCTGTATGTTATTGATGCTTTCGCGAACGGTCTATCCGATTGAGATGAAATTTTCTACATGGTTTCTTCTCATTCCCGTGCAGCCAACTGTCATAGTTTGTTAGTGTACAAACAGTTATTTACTTAATAAAATTTAATATTTTAATTTACATTATAATTTATATATAGCGAGGGGACTTAACTTAAGAACAGTTATATCAAGGGACATAACTTTTAATAGCATTGCTATATATTATATATGTAATTGTTGCATTGTTATCAAAGCTTTATAAACTGTTTGTCTAGAGTTATTTACAGGCATATGCGTTATAATATATATGTCAAAGTCTCACATCTGAGGTTGCGATCTTTACCAACGCCAGGCAACATAACAACGCGCAACCCTGAGTGATGTTAAACACTGCAGAGGGATTGCGGCGTCTTCGACGACGCCCGTATTAGCAGCCAGGCCCAGCAACCTAGCGACGCTAAAACTACCGATGGTCAGCGGTACACCCCGTGAACCTTGCAGGGGTCACACCAGCTGACGTGAGCGCCAACTAGGTGGAGAACGAAAGGCCAGACAGACCGGGTTAGGCGTTTGTATGGACAGGTCGCATAAGTCTGCGAGTGGTTTTGAATCTGCATTGAGAGCTAGCCTGTGTGACAGTGGGAGACTGGTTTGAACGCTTGAGTATTTTGGCTTGTAAGTGATATGTATATTGATTGCATGTATCCTTATGTATTGTATTGATATTGTTCATGCTGTGATGATTGCTATGGATTGTCATTGCGCGATGTCTGTGCGATAATAAATGCAGCGCGTAAATGAAGCTTGTAAATAACAGTTTCGGATATTCACTTCGTATGAATAGATAGTTTGATATCGCTTCACACTTGCCAGAAAACGAGCTACTTATCTTGCTCTACGCAAGACTCTGACAAGTGCGAACGTGGGTTTCTCGTCAGAGTTTTGAACTGAATGCGAATTTGTAGATTTTTTTTTTGTCCGACTTTTTGAATCGAATGTGAAGATGTCGATAGAAGTGCGCAAGTCATAGATTAGGGTAAAGTAACGGTTAAATAGTGTTGATTTCATTAAATTATAAGTGTGAAGACATTATTTGAAGCCAACCGAGGCGTCTTCAGACTTATCGCCAAATTCAACCAATTTAAGAACTAAAATCCAAAATGGCGGCCGTACCCTTGAATGTCATTGAGTAGGGTTAGTGTGAGCGTGAAAGTTGTTGATTGTGGTAACGACTTACAATAATACTTGACAGCATACAAACCTATGCAGACTTCAGTGACATTACATACACCATACATTTACAAACGTTCTAATTTCGTTTAGTTTCAAAAGTACAGGTATTTTTGTGTCAACTTGACCTGAGCCTTGTGAACTTCAAAATTTTTTTTTTGTGCGTCAACCCGAAGTACGTTCCAGTGTGATTTCGAGCAACACTGAACAGCACATGCCCAAGGATTACTTGAGTATACAATTTTTTTCATTCCTCTTTATACTTTCGTTAGTCTGGCTTTAAACATCAACTGTGCTAGAAATATTTGTGAATTACTAACATCATAAATAAATTTGTTTATATTCATTTCATCATACATATTGTTCATCATGTCTTCGTTAAACGATTTCATTGAAATGGGTTTAAAAATGAATATGTCTGGTGAGGGATTGAGAGCATGGAGTGAAAGTAAATATGCAGAATATCTCTTGAAACAGGAACAAATTAGTGAGCGGAATGAGAGAGCGGCCGAAAGGGCGTTAAAGCTTCCGCAGGCACAATCAGAAGCTGCTCTAAAGCTTCAGCAGGCACAGTCAGAAGCTGCAGTGAAGCAAGCGGAGATTTTAGCCCAAAGCAAGAGAGAAGAGCAAGAAACACAACTGAAGATCGAACAGCTAAAAGCTGAATCGGCCAAAGATAAAGATAATAGAGAAGCAGACAAAGATCAGCCTTATAAGAAATACCAAGGTCTGATTAAAAGTTACAACACAGGTGATTGCATAGCAGCATTCACCCAAAATTTTGAATTTGTCATGGATCATTATAAAATTCCAAAACCTGAATGGGGTATAGTATATGTGAGAAGTCTTTCTGGGGAACCTCTGAAAGTCATAGAGTCGATCCCAAATGACCTGAAAGAAGATTATCTGTACATTAAGGCAAAAATAATGTCGCATTTTTTACTGGATGAATCAGGTTATAGAGTACAGTTTAGGAAGTTGTCTCCTAAGCCCACACACACGTTCTCTGATTACATCTCAGAAATTCAGAATATTTTTTCTAAATGGCTGTCAGCAGCCAAAGTAAATGGAAGTTATGACAAATTAGTTGATCTTATGTTGAGAGATAAGATTATCACATCTCTCCCACCCCCATTTTCGAAATTTTTGTTGGAATGTCAGTGTGAAAGTGTCCAACAGATTGAAAGTCGTGGCTCTGGTTATTTTTCAGCCAATAAGCAATGTTTCTCTAGTAGTCTGACCAGCACAGACTTTGTAGCAGCAGCTACATATGGCAAATATCAGTCAGGGTCAAATAACAAACAAAGACCTTATAAACAAGCTGCAGAGAAATTGTATCAGTGCAGATAGTGCTGCTTGTCACACAATGAGAATGATATGTGTGACCAACATCCTGGGTACACTGCTTACTTGCAGAACTACATTTCTAAGCAAGATAAAGAAAGGGAGAACTACAGAAATCTTACAAAATGTTATCTTTGTAAGGCTTTTGGTCACTGGCGTAAGGATTGTAAAGGCAAGGCAATGACCAGAAAGGCTAATGCAGCCATGTTTGACAGTTCTTCTTCAGAAGATGAAAGCGTACAAGATCACCCAGTAAACTCAGCACATTCCATTGATGTGTTCCATCACGAAAAATGTACCATTTGTGATCAATTTCATGAGGATGCCGTGTTAACATGCGGCCATTCTATACCTATTACCAATGAGGAGGTTAATTTTGTAGTAAACTCCCGAGGGAAATTAAACATCCACCAGGGGTATGTTAATGGTAGAGCTGCACAGTTTTACGTGATAGCGGGAGTACCCTTATTGGCGTGAAGAGAGATTATATTTTACCATCACAATATAGTGGTAAATATGTCACATGCAGGACGTTCTCAGGGAACATAGAGAAATATCCACTTGCATCGGCATATATAACTACACCATTCCTTACAGGAAAGGTTAAATGCGCAGGATTAACCAATCCTTGTTGCGATGTTATCATTATAAACCTTCCTGAAGTGAATGACATGCCACATGACAGTAGTACATCAACTGTCATTTGTAATATTGATACTACCATTTCAACGTCATCACAAATCACCATTCATGATGTATTACCACATGTAACTGAATGTACAAATGCCAATCTGGCTACGACAGAACATACATGTAATTGTGTGAATGTGACATCAACGTGTGATGAGAATGATCGTTGTGACGTAATAAATGCAGTAACTCTATCTACTGCACAGATGCAAGATCGAATCGATCAGACAGAGGCTTTACAACGAGTAAGTCCAGTTGTAACATCTCCTGAGACAACTAGGGAGAAGTTTATAACATCTCAGAAAGCCGATCGATCTTTGCAAAAGTATTTTAAACTTGTATGCCAAAAGCCAAGAGTAGCAATGAATGCTCAATGGTACTTTGCTCTGAAGAACGGAATTCTAACACGGTACTACACCAAAGGTTCCAGCACTATAGAACAAACAGTGCTACCGTTAGAAAACCGCAAGCAAGCATTGACTCTAGCTCATGACATACCCTTTGCAGGACACATGGCGTATGCTAAAACTAGAGCAAGGTTACTCACTCAATTTTATTGGCCTAAGTTTTGCAACGATACCAAACAGTATTGCAGATCGTGTGACATCTGTCAAAAGCTTGTCAAAAAAGGGTAAACACCCACAAGCTGAATTGCAAGTTACTGATTTGGCTAGTAGACCGTTTGAAAAGATCTCGGTCGATATAGTTGGTCCTCTTAACCATGTAACAGCAAGAGGTAATAGGTACATTGTAACACTCATTGATCTATGCAGTCGGTGGCCAGAAGCGATTCCAATGAAGAACATAACTTCCAAAGATATCATGGAAGTGTTCTTTCATATTTTTGCTAGGGTAGGATTCCCTGATACCATCCTTTCAGATCGGGGTAGCCAGTTTATTGCCTCAGCTACACAAGCCTTTACCAAGATGTTGGGTGTTAAACAATGCTTCAACAGTCCCTACCACCCACATTCCACAGGTGTCGTGGAAAAGATTAACGGCGATCTTAAACATATGCTCTCTAAAGTAACCCAAGAACACCCTGAAGATTGGGATACGTATTTACCTGCAATTTTGTTTGCATATAGGGAAGTGCCCCATTCCAGCACTGGGTTCTCACCATTCGAGATAGTATATGGTGCACAACCACGCGGCCCATTATCTTTGTATGAATCTATGTTGACTGAAAGTACAACTTTACCTAGACCCATTTCATCATATGAACATGTAACATCACTGCGTGACAGAATTATGAAATCATGTGTGTCAGCGAAAGAAGCTCTCCAAAAATCAGGAGCGATCTACCGACAATATGCTAACAGAGGAAATAGAACTATTACACTGACACCAGGACAGGACGTTCTTCTTCTTTTGCCAAGTGATAGACATTTCCTCACTGACTCATGGCAAGGACCGTTCAAAGTACTACGACAAATTTCGACGGTAGATTATGAAATTTCAGTTAGGGACAAACACAAAATTTTCCATATTAACATGCTCAAACCATATTATCACAGGCAAGACGACCAAGTAGAGACTGCAGCAAGCACCACCATAGTGGACCAGACGGACGACAACGACACTGACGAGATACCGACACCAGTTTTGACACGACGACCAACGTACAGTACATTAAGGTAAATCATAAACTGACGCAGACACAGACTGACAGTTGCAGACAACTGATACAAGAGTACAGGACGATCTTTTCTGACAGCCCAGGACAGACAGATGTAGTTCAACACCAAATCATCTTGACATCCGACATTCCTATCAAGTGTAGACCGTATTCTATCCCTATACACTATAAGGAAAAACTACATCAAGAAATCATTGATTTAGAAGCAAATCATATCATTCGACGTTTTTCTCATTTTCTCACAATCTCATTTTTGTTCACCAATAGTTTTAGTAAGGAAAAAGGACAAAACTATCAGACTCTGTGTGGACTTTCGTAAACTCAACAGCATTACCCAGTTGGATTTAGAACCAACGACCAACTGTGAAGACATCCTGACTGAACTATCTGACTCACGTTATTTTACTAAACTCGACATGACGAAAGGTTACTGGCAGATTGCTGTACATCCTGACAGTATACATCTGACTGCGTTTGCCACACCGTGGGGTTTATACGAATGGTGTAAACTACCTTTCGGATTAGTCAATGCACCGGCTACCTTCGTCAGAATGACAAGAATTCTTTTGACAGACATTGCTAACATCATTTGGTACATGGACGACATTTGCATACACACAAAGGACATGACAGATCACATAACAGCACTACAACAGACATTTGACAGGAGCAGACATCATGGACTGACTGTAAAACCTTCCAAAGTTGATATAGCCTTTCAGGAAATTTCATTTTTGGGCTATAAGATCTCAAATGGTTTTATATCAACCGACGATAACATCATGTCTAGAATTTTGAAATTGACGCTTCCGACAACTAAGAAACAGTTACGAAGTGTGTTAGGTCTTTTAAACTATTATAGACAATTTATTCCTCATTTTGCTGAATTGACCAAATGTTTCACTGATTTACTAACAAATAAACAGCCCAATGGGATTGTAAACAGCGAATGTTTGAGGCCAGCATTTACGAAGATTCTTTCATATTTCTCTAAAGCACCGATTCTAAAATTGCCAAATTTGAATATCACTTTTAGATTAAGATGTGACGCGAGCTCCGTAGCCATTGGAGGTGCGCTTCTCCAGGAACACAACCAAATCTTGTACCCAGTATACTACGTCTCTCGAAAACTGAACACCAGCGAACGAAATTATAATACGCCGGAACTCGAGGCTCTTGCCATGGTATTTTCGGTACGTAAACTTTCTAGATTTCTTTTAGGTAAACACTTCATTATTGAAACAGATAATAGCCCGCTGACAATTGTTACCAGAGGAACGCCAAGTAACAGCAAGGTGGCAAGATGGTCCCTTCTTCTGCAGGACTATAGCTATGAGATTAACCATATAAAGGGTTCCCAAAACTGTCTTGCTGATCTCTTATCGAGATGTCCATACGACGAACCGAATACCCAGTCAACACCAGAGCACAGTGCAGATGGTGTATAAAAAACTGCAACGTAGATAGTGCTCAGTACCACAGCCAATTGTGACAATGTGTCAGTAACGCTGATGTGATAGGGTAGATTGTATCTCCCAATGTAAATAACTTGTGTACATATTTGTATTCTTATTATTATCATTATTATGCGAATGAATGCGTGTATAATTGTGAGATATGTTAAAGAATGGAATCATTATTATGTAAACTAATGTGTTGTATAACTGTGAGATATGAGAAAGAATGTGATTATTATTGTAAATACATAAATATTGTAACAATTGGACACTACAAATACAAGTGTCACTGGACAACACTACAAGATCCAGGAACTTACCAAGCTACTACAGCGTGAAGTAATCCTGAATGTATCCAGACCGATGTGTCCAAGACGTTTTAACAAGGTACGAGATATGACTGCGACATTACAATCCGAACAGAAGGCGGAAGAAACGATCCATCAGCTGAGAGTAACAACTAATACTCCGTTTATGTAATATCCATCCAAAACGGAACAACGTCGTGTGAATCACACCACAACACATGTGTAAAATAGCACAGCTGTATACTTCCAGTATTTTTTGCATATTAATTTAAACGTTAGCAGACTACGCTAAAAAGTCTATAGATTTATGACGATTGTATTAAAATGTGATTTAAAATATTTCCATATACGGAATTGTATATGTCGATCTTTATAATATGTAATCTCAGCATCGTAACTTGATTACTTCTTTACAAACGTGACTTTTTGTGCACAGTTGTCAATAAGTATCAAATTATGACACTAAGAAATAAATTTGTAGTGGTAATTTATGTCATGTAAACGACAATAAATTATAGTTCCTAAATTTTTTGTATAATAACCAAGAGACATTACTCTAAATTCTTGGTGATGTGTAAATATGTATTGTAACCATTAACATGTGTGCTTGATAGATAACACATCAATGTGACGTCATTTACATATGGACAATATATTGCCAAAACTGTTGTCCTTCATTAGAAACTCTAAACAGGGGTCTGATTTCGGAGCTATCTCAGAGGGAGATGCTCACAGTTTAACCTGATGATTTTATTATTTTTGTTCTTGGTTGTTGAGGTAGGGGCCAGTTTAGCCGAGACCTACCGGACTAGCTGTGTCACAGCGAGGTAATGTCCATCAAATAGATTGTACTTGACTGTTATACTTCATGGTGCAACATAATTGTTGTATACATATGGTATACTATTCACCTGTATATATTGATAATAACTATTAAGTTATGTAGACGAAGTACAATGTTCGATTTTGACAAGTCTAAGAAGACCTATATATAGTGTACATGAAAGGAAATCCTTTCACGAAAAAGGGGTGTGGAGAGTGTCAAAGTCTCACATCTGAGGTTGCGACGCGTTGTCTGTACCAACGCCAGGCAACATAACAACGCGCAACCCTGAGTGATGTTAAACACTGCAGAGGGAATGCGGCGTCTTTGACGACGCCCATATTAGCAGCCAGGCCCAGCAACTGAGCGACGCTAAAACTACCGCTGGTCAGCGGTACACCCCGTGAACCTTGCAGGGGTCACACCAGCTGACGTGAGCGCCAACTAGGTGGAGAACGAAAGGCCAGGCAGACCGGGTTAGGCGTTTGTATGGACAGGTCGCATGAGTCTGCGAGTGGTTTTGAATCTGCATTGAGAGCTAGCCTGTGTGACAGTGGGAGACTGGTTCGAACGCTTGAGTATTTTGGCTTGTAAGTGATATGTATATTGATTGCATGTATCCTTATGTATTGTGTTGATATTGTTCATGCTGTGATGATTGCTATGAATTGTCATTGCGCGATGTCTGTGCGATAATAAATGCAGCGCGTAAATAAAGCTTGTAAATAACAGTTTCGGATATTCACTTCGTATGAATAGATAGTTTGATATCGCTTCACATTTGCCAGAAAACGAGCTACTTATCTTGCTCTACGCAAGACTCTGACAAGTGCATGATAACATCTTTAAGGCACTTTTAAAGTTTTCATAAAAATAATGCATCTATTTTAAATACTTGAAAATTTTCTAACTCATCTTTTTATTTCTCTTCGACATCTATACAGTCATTCCAGCATTTATTGGATTTCCGTGATATCTTGGTAAGGTTACGTTCAGTGGTTTCAGATTGCCCTATTTAATTATTGGGCTGAAGATGGTCTCTTCCAATCTGTTCGCCATATTTTCGGGAACGGCAACGGGAGCTTATCTGGGCGAAGCCGGGCCGGGTCGACTTCTTTTGGGAACGGGAACGGGAGCAGGGGCCGAATATGAATTAAATAAGACGCTCCCTGCCAGGTGCTGGGCGAAGCCGGGCCAGGCTTCTGTTTTGGGAACGGGAGCAAGGACCGAATATGAAGTAAATGAGACGCTCCCCGCCGGGGTCTGGGCGAAACCGGGCCGGGTCGTCTTTTTTTTAGGAACGGGAACGGGAGCAGGGGCCGAATAATAATTAAATGAGATGCTCCCCTACAGGGGCTGAGCGAAGCCGGGCCGGGTCTCTAGATGGATGGATGGATGGATGAATGGATGGATTCATAGACAGGATGGATGGATAGATAGATAGATAGACAGCCGGGCCGGATCGTCAGACAGACAGACAGACAGAGAGACAGATAGATAGATCCCCACCAGGGGCTGGGCGAAGCCGGGTCGGGTCAGCTAGTATCCAATAAATACAATACATACAATTCACACAATACATACAATTCACACAATACATACAATTCACACACTACATACAATAAATTCAATACATACAATAAAGAAACCAAATACAATACGCACAATACATACAATAAATACAATACATACAATAAAGAAAACAAATGCAATACATAACTACACATAATAAATATAATACATACAATATACAAACATATACAATAAGTAGTGTAAACACAATAAATACGATACATACAACGCGCAGAATACATACATTACATACAATAAAAACAATACTTCCAATACATGTAATACATACAATACATAAAATACATAAAATACAGATTGAATGATTGAATGATTGATTGATTTAGGAACCGACATCACATCATTCGGGGCATTCCCATAAGCACTCCGTCCCCATCCTCAGAAGCCAGCGAAGAGTTCCAACCCCAATAGTACCAGTAGCAATCTGATTATATGTGCGTCTCGCCTTTCATCTAAGCATCGAGAATCGGCCAGATCCCCTCGTCATTCCACGCTGTCGCATTCTTGCTAGACCATGGTGATCTATTTGCTCCTCCGAGGTGTACACGTGCTCCCACAAGGCCGCAACCACGTCTGCCTTATTATGCATCAATACTCCACCAAGTTTTGCAGAGCCAGCCAATCTGTTGCCTGTTCATTCCCCATATAAAATACAGATAAAACAGACAATACATTCAATGCATACAATACATACGGTACATACGGTACATACAATATATACAGCCATTACCTTAATTATACTAGGTCATATGTTATTGTAGTGGTAAGAAGGAAAGTACAGTTGAACTCCTAGACCGTGAAAAGTGACTCGCTTGTGAGCACTTTTTCACACAGCGTGAAAAACTCTGGAAATGGCTTTGAGGCAAGCACGAAGCGGATCCTTGAAAGTCACTCTGCGGTGGACCGTGGTCAAGAGCTAACCAGGTCACGTTTTCGAGGATAGCAATGGCCTTAGAGAGTGCCACTTAATGTTTTAGAATTGTGAAGATAGAGATGTTTTATACATGTGTTGTTCGAGTATGTGATAACTGTGAACATCGGCTGATGTGTATTTGCGTCAGTACAACAGAAGGAAAGACACTGATTCGGCGTTACGTAAAGTTTGTATATTTCATACTGTGATCCTCCGTGTGGAAGAGGAGAGCGTGAATATTGAATATTAATAAGTAAACTGCTAAAGCACTCAGTGATTCCAAAGTAAAGTCTGTGACACAATCAACGACGTGAGGACTCATGTCCAACCACACATATCTATGTTCGGCAAAGAGGAATAATCCGAGAATTAACCACGGCGACGACCTATTATAAAAAGTAAAATGCTAAAATCAACAGGGTGAAGTACATGGTCAATTCAACGAATAATCTTCAAACTCCTCCTCTACCAAAGAAATATAAGTCGCCCTGTAGTAGAAGTCGTGCTTTAATATCAGTCGCGCTGATGTACATAGAATACAAACAATACATTCAATACATGCAATACACAAAATACATACAATACATACAATACATATAATACACACAATACATACAATACACACAATACATACAATACACACAATACATACAATACACACAATACATACAATACACACAATACATACAATACACACAATACATACATTACACACAATATATACACTACGTACAATACATGCAATAAACACAATACATACAATACACAAAATAAAAAAAAATACATACAATACGTAAAATGCATACACTAGTTAGTTAGTTAGTTGGTTAGTTAGTTGGTTAGTTAGTAGGTTAGTTAATTAGTTAGTTAGTTAGTCAATCAGTCAGTCAGTCAGTCAGTCAGTCAGTCAGTCAGTTAGTTAGTTAGTTAGTTAGTTAGTTAGTTAGTTAGTTAGTCGACAGATCATCCTCATTGCACATCGAACCATTCAGTCCACAAGTGCTCGGATCCCCTCCTCAGCAAATCCCGCAGCGTGTAGTGGCTAACAACGCCAGTTCTGTGTTGGTTTATCAATCTTCATTGGCTTCCCACGTAGTGTTCTTGTTTGGCCACCCCTCTTTTAACTTGCTGTTCTCGCAGCCTGACCATGGTTGTAGATTCGCAGCCATCACTTGGTTCTCGCAAACGACTTGCTTAGCGCATTCAGAATATCAGCCTGGTCCATTGCTCGACCATCTTCCACAGTAGCCTTAACTGAAAGCCTGTCAGCCTGCCCATTTCCCTGTACACCCACATGCTCTGCACGAAAATGAAATTGATCTTTGCCAGCCACGAGCGCGTCAGAGACAGCAACCACTCTCTCCGCACCCATCCCATCTCTATCTGCCTGAGCATACGCTAAGCACTAAGGAAACACGCCCGAGTGAATGTCTGTGTCTCGAGCCATGTTATTGCTTTATTTGCTGCCCTGAATTCCATAATCAGGCTATTTGTGATCAAAGCAAAAGTATCAGAATCTTCCTTCACAACTTTCCGTCCGACCTGAGGGGTAAAGGCCCATGAAGTTGTCGAACGACCGATTCATTTGTGTAAATGACAGCATCACCCTCTGAATAATTCTCGAAGATCAAAGTCTGTACTTCCGCCTCCACAGCAGCCTGATTTTCTTGTCTGCATTTTCTGTCTAGTTAGATGCAACTGAAAATGACGTACATAAATCTGTTGGTACTTGTACACACTCCTCGCCAGATTCTAAGTCCTCCAGTGAATACACCTGTTGATGGATGTCTTCGGCTTGACCCATCCACGACCGTCCTCTTTTCAACCTGCCGCCTTTACCTTCTTAATCTCTCTATGCAGTGGATGTTGTGTGTTTGCGTTGACTCTGAGATCGGCACGTGCTCGGCAAATTTGTATTCTGTCTTCAATGGTTGGAAAATCAAGAAGGTAGCGCATCGCCCTGCATGCTGTATCTCTTGTACATCTAAGAATAATGCGCATAGCTTTGTTCTGTATCCTTTCCATGCTTTCCATCTGCTTATGGCTGAGTGTCAGTATCGCCATCGCATACTCCAAAACAAAAAGTACCAGACCCTCGTAAAGAAAACATAGATGGCGTTGCTCACAGTTTGCCGCCGCCATCACCCGCATCGCCGCCAAAATGTATCCCCGGGTAATTCATTGTCTGCGTTCTTTCCACAGTCTCTGAACCCAGATTTACAGTTGGTGTTTGAGTGTTGAAAAAATGGTTATTCAAAGAGAACCATGTCATTGCTGCCATAGTTGGGTTGACCATTGCCTCAGCTTCAACACACCAAGTGCTTATGCGATAGAGTTCTATTTGTAGTTTCACAGCAACCAGATCCCTATCCTTACCCTGACGATACACTAACACATCGTATGCATACGACCAAGTCCTCCCCGGTCATATGATCTGCTCGCCGGTATTCTCACAATGTAGGCTTTGAACAGCGCCAGAGATAATGGTGATCCCTATGGCAGGCCAGGAAATATTGTTGTTGGTTCAGAAGTCCAACTGCCACATCTAAAATCTACTTTCCGTTGGAAGAGGGCTGCAGCAATCCACTTAGGGTTAAAGGACTTATCTTGAGTTCAAGAAACTGAAGCAATAAAAATCCAACGGTACTCTATTGTACCCGTCCTCAAGATCAATCTCTGCAACAAATGTTTCGATTCTTGAGTAAAAACCTTCATAGACACCATGGGCAAACACTGCTGCATTGGTCCATGTTTCTCTATGTGGACGGTACTCTCCACGGATAGATGGGAAAGAACCTTGCCTCTCTAGCTGGCCTAATATTTCCCTGGAAATTAACTTCTCCAGCAGCTTGCCTATTGTATTCTGCATGGTTATAACTCGATATCCCTGAATTTTTTTGTGGTCTTTGTCAGGCTTCGGCAAGGGAATCAGATAGCTGTGTAACCACTCCTCCTTGATGCTAGCACTCCCTATACTGTTGTTGTACATGTTTGATAGTTCCATTAACTCGTTGTCGGTACACATACTAATGTCACCATATCTTATACCACCTGGCCCTTGAGCGCTGTTTTTAGCTCGTCGAAGCACAGCCTTGATCTCTTTCACTGCCACTGTGTCTTCATCCGAAATGATTTGGGCCTTACACCTGTCCGAGGTAACCTACTTGGCAAGATTTCGGCCTCTCATGTCTGTCTGGTTGCTTTGCTCTAGATAGCGTTCTAAAAGGGCTTTGCCCTTATTCTCGTCAGTCCTCTGCCAGATTAGGTCAGCACCTTGGAAGTCAGGAATACTCTTATTCTTGACTATCCCATTCATACTTTTATGTAGTCGCCAGAATAATTTCAGTGACTTGTCTATGTTTATTCTTTGGCATAACTCTGCCCACTTTTCACTTTTAACTACTTTAAAAAGTATTGTTTTTTTTTTAAATTGCTAACTCCTATGTCATCCTGACTATTTCGTAGGTTACAATATACCCCATGTGGTAGGTCGCAGGCACTTTTCCTCTCTCTGTCTCTCTCTGTCTGTCTCTCTCTCTCTCGCTCTCCTCTCTCTCTCTCTCTCTCTCTCTCTCTCTCTCTTCTTGCATGGACTGTACATATGTCCACATACACTAGCATTTTCTCTGTTGAAGTGTGTCTATGTATGTACGCGTGTTCATGCACACTAGTCCACCCAGACCAACAACACAATGGGGTCGTGGTCAATTTTACACGCCTCCTACCCCGCCCCCTTCTTTCTATGTGCTCACTGAACCGTAACATCCAGCACCGGTATACAAATACACCCGAGATTTCCGTAGTCATTTACAGTTCCGTACGTGAGGTGAGTATACAGTTTATTTCTCTATAAACAGTTTTT
Source organism: Cepaea nemoralis (assembly GCA_014155875.1). Classification (NCBI taxonomy): domain Eukaryota; kingdom Metazoa; phylum Mollusca; class Gastropoda; order Stylommatophora; family Helicidae; genus Cepaea; species Cepaea nemoralis. Next base: position 121,942 of record JACEFZ010027926.1, read on the forward strand.
CTATTAAACATTTTCTTCGACTAACATTCTTTTCAATTAACATTTTGTCAATTCTCATTTTCTCTTCATTGCTTCTATTTTTCCATGCATTTGTTCCTCTCGTCCTGTCATCACCTTCCAATGTAGTCACAGGAGTTCTCCTTGACTGTATGTTGCGTTTGTGAATGTGTTTGTTTGCTGATGAAGGCTAACCGCCGCAACGTTCTGTATGTGTCGTAATTCTGTTATGTAAAGCTGCACTACTTTGTGTCATTTTATATTGTTTAAACTTTCACAGCTTTACCGCAGCTCCACCAGATTTTATGCATATCTTTCCAAGTGCAAGATAAGGCTAGGATGGGCACCTCTGTTCTTCTTGGCGTTTTGCAAGTTCATTACAGCATCATGCGTATCCATCCAGGTCTTTTCCACCTCAAAATTCCACCAAGGTGGCTGCTCCCAGCTTTCTTTGTGACGATGATTATTGCGGTTGTCGAGCCTTATTGTACTCACCACATCTTGCCCTTTACTGCCATACTTGAAAGTTTTGACCATTGACCTGTGCTGCTTGGTCCTGCATTTCTCCATCAGTATGCTGCAGGGGTGGTGGTCGCTTCCACGGTACGCTAGGACACACCATCTAAACAATGTAGTGAGTGAAGGAGAAACCAGCGCCAGGTCAATAACACTGTCCTCATCACCTGGACGACTTGCTGTCCTGGTGACACAGTCACTGTTGATACAGACAAGTCACTGGTTTTAAGTGCAGCCTCGAGTTCCTCCCCCAGTGTATTGGAAGGAATGTTACCCCATGATCTGCCTTTAGCGTTAAAATCACCACAGAAAATGACATTTCACTCTTGACATAAAAATGTCACTCCGACACTGCCACCTCTGGGAATCCACACTCGCGTTACAGGCATAAACATTAACCAACACGAATGGTTGACCGGATTGAACTTTAACAGCCTGTATTTGTATCAGAATTTTTCAGCTGCTGTTGATGTACTAGCTAAACTCAAGGTATTTATCCAGCTAAGCTTTCGAGGTGTTGACGTAATGTAGACAAATATCTTTGAATAGTCCACAAAACATGAACATAGGTTTACGTTAAATTCTCTGCACCTCTCTATTATTAAATGCATGTTGAGTATGTGATCTCTTGTTCCTCTTCCTTATCTAAATCCAGCTTGAAACACGTTAATTTCTTCTTCCATTTTCTTACGAAGCCTTCACATTATGATTTCTAGTAAAATTTTACTTGCATGACTGATCAGGGCAACAGTTCTATAGGTGGTGCACAATTTCAGGTTGCCCTTCTTTGGTATTGGAATGAAGATAGTTCTCTTCCAATCTGTTGGCCATATACCATATTTCCATATAATGCGTGATAGATTTGAATGCTTTCTTCTCCCCCCTCTTTAATTAGTTTAGCTAAGCGAAACACAACTTGGATTTAGGAAAAACAAAGGATGCACAGATGCCATTTTTGCCCTTAGACAACTTATAGAAAAATCAATCGAATTCAATGAAACACTCTACTTAGCCTTTGTCGACCAAGAAAAGGCATTTGATAGAGTAGATAGAAACAAGCTGTGGGAAATCCTTAAACAATATGGAGTGAGTACACATCTAACAAACCTATGTAGAAGCTTATACAACAACAATGAATGCATAGTGAGAGCAACTGGAGGACACTCAGAACCCTTCACCATAAAATCTGGAGTACGACAAGGTTGTGTCCTGTCCCCTCTCTTGTTTATAACATATATAGACAACATATGTAAAGAAACCAGCCAAACAGAGACCGCGAGAACACCGCACGATGAGAAAACAGAAGAAGAACCATCTGCAAATCTAACCATTAGAGAACTCCTGTTTGCGGACGTCCAAGCACTAATAGCAAAATCAGAATCTGAATTACAAAACCACATGAATAGTCTAAACGACATGTGTAGGGAACATAACATGAAAATTCGCACAAGTAAAACAGGGGTATTGACCATAGCTAAAGAAGATAAAACAACAACGATTCACCTAAACGAATATCCCTTGAAACAAGTAAAGAGTTTCAAGTACCTAGGAAGTATAATATCATCAAATGGCAAATCAGAAGACGAGATCGAAAATAGACGCAATAAGGCAAACCAACTCATTGGACAAATGGCACCAATACTAAAGAGCAAACATGTATCAATAACTACTAAGAAAGCACTTTACATCACAATCTTCCTACCAACTCTATGTTACCAATGCCAAACCTGGACAATGAGAGACAAAGAGAAAAGAAAAAATCACAACAGAAATGAGATTCCTGAACAGAATACTCTATGTTGATAGTATTCTGGTATGAACCCAAGGCTTATCCACGTCAGTGTGGAAGCACTAGACTCGAGTTTCTCTCTCGTTTAAGCCCGGACCCGGAAACAAACCCCGGATCACTGGCGTGTGAAGCGGGTGTGTAAAACCACTAGACCACGCGGCACACGCTGGACACGGCCAAATTATCACAACAGAATATTACAACATCATCTATCATAGGCTGTAGCTCATGATTTGCCCGATCGCCGCGACTGACATCCGTCAATCGATGTAGACCCGAACGATCAGGTCTTCTCACTGGCAAGGCACACCAGGCCGCCTAAAGTCCAGCGAGCAATAATCATATTTATTTATGTGGTTATTTCGGGATTTGAGAAGCACAACCCACTACTGGCAACGCTTATCATATTCTGGTATGAACCTAAGGCTTATCCATGTCAATGTGGAAGCACTAGACTCGAGTTTCGCTCTCTTTTGAGCTCGTCAACTTTACACGCCAATGATCCGGGGTTTGTTTCCGGGTCCGGTAACGGATATGCAATACTGACGAGCTCAAACGAGAGCGAAACTCGAGCCTAGTTCTTCCACATTGACGTGGACAAGCCTTAGGTTCATACCAGAATACGATCAGCGTTGCCAGTAGTGGGTTGTGCTCAATATTTAAATCTCAAATCCGGAAACAACCAAATAAATCAATTTGATTATTGCTCTCTGGACTTTAGGCGGCCTGGTGTGCCTTGCCAGTGAGAAGACCTGATCGTTCGGATCCTCATCGATTTACGGACGTCAGTCGCTGCGATCGGGAAAATCTTGATCTACAGCCTACGATGGGTGACGTTGTAATATTCTGTTGTGATAATTTGGCCGTGTCCAGTGTGTGCCGCATGGTCTAGAGATTTTACACACCCGCTTCACACGCCAGTGATCCGGGGTTTGTTTTCGGGTCCGGTCAAGGATATGCACTACTGACGAGCTCAAACGAGAGCGAAACTCGAGTCTAGTGCTTCCACATTGACGTGGACAAGCCTTAGGTTCATACCAGAATACGATCAGCGTTGCCAGTAGTGGGTTGTGATCAATATTTAAATCTCAAATCCCGAAACAACCAAATAAATCAATACTTAATGTATCAAGAAGAGATAAGATCAGAAATGAAGAAATAAGGACTAAAGTGGGGGGTTATAGCTGCACCAGATCTTATTAGAAAGCAGCAAGTCAAATGGTTTGGCCATGCAAGTAGGTTACCAACTAACAGTATACCACAACAAGCAATGATGTACAGACCAGAGGGAAGCAGAGAAAGAAGCCGAGCACGCAAACGATGGACGCAGGGAATAACAGAGTCCATGGGAATATCAATATATGAAGCCCACAAGCGGGCACTCTCCCGCTATTTATTCTTCACCTCGAAACCGCAAGGTACAAGAGGAACATGATGAGATGAGATGAGATGTATCTCATATCATCTAGGTTATTTACCATTCTTCATGTTCTTTATTGCAGATGCAATTTCATCTAATGAGGGTTCAGGTTCTGTCTCTGCTGTCATTGGTTTATGTATCTCATTCATATCCTCACTGTCATTCATACCATACACTTAACTGCAGAATTCCTGCCATCTTTCTAGAATATATCCAGATTCTACTAAGGTATTTCCCAACTTGTCACAGATGACATTTAATTGAGGTTGAACAATTCTTGTCAATAACTTCATTTTTTTGAACATTTCGTAATCTCTTCCTGTCTTATGATATTGCTCTGTTCTGGTACAGGAATCTTGTATTTATTGATGTTTGTCCTTTCTTGTGTTCTTTCTTATTTCTCGAATTAAAGATTTATACTTCATCCTGCTTGTCACATAAAATCTGGAAGTTGTCGATCGATGAAAATATGTCGCGACATACGTCTACAAGCAGCCGTCATTCTTTGATGTGTTGTTGATCGAGGAAGGACTGTCGCGTCATTCGTCGGCAGGCGGCAGCCATCCCTTTGATGTGATAGACAAACTGTCTGGGTAAAAGTCGGCTAGATCTTTTGTTGTGGGGGAAATAGGTCTCCAGATTACAGGTTAGCGGGACTCCTTGAAGTACCGGGATGATTTCCCAGATGAAGGGGACAGCCAGTCAGTTGTTGACATTAAGTCGGAAACGGAGAGAGAAAAATAGCTTCTAGACGTCTAGTGTCTAGACAGACTTGTGACGTCATTCAGACACCGTATTAAAACAGTTGGGATAAACAACTTTGGGGGAGTTGACCAAAGGTTGTGAAACAACAAGGACGTGTGTGAGATTCCGAGTTTGATTCTGGAGAGGGACTACAGTGTCTTCTGTCGATTTACATTGGCGGACATGTTTCCTTCGTGTGATTTAGTAGTCTCAATTTTCAAACCGGAATAAATATATGGTATTTAATTTAATAGACCTAAATTAGATTATTCTTAGGAATCGAGTGTAGTATAGGAGCGTCGGCAACAGTAGCCTATCGCTTAGCTTAAACTAGCTGGTGTGAGATATCATTTAACTCAGTGATTTAAGGACAATGTAGTGGGATAATATTTAGGATGATTGAGGATGGTTGGGGGGATGGAGGAAATGTCAAATGGTAGGATCTTCCATTTGGGTATATACTGGGTTTCTGCCCTTTTCCTCTAGTCTTTCCTTGTCTTACCATGACTCAGACCGATGTGATGAGCTCCTCGGCCTTATGACAGAGGTTGGTTCTCTGTTATATATCTGAGTGCTGCCGTCGCCCTACATTCACCTAATAAAGGTTGGAATCGGGTTGCTCTCACCAGGTGTGTTCTCTCTTCAACAGGTTCCACTAGATTTTACCACCAACTAGAAGAAAAGTCATGGCTCGAGCATTGAAGGTAGAGTTTACTGAGAGACTTTTGCACTGGGCCCATAACCCAGAGGGTCTGCAGGAACCTGGCCTTTGCTGAGCAGGAAACGATGATTATATAGGTGTGTTTCCGTAGTGATAGTTTACATCAAAGTAAATCAAGACATTGACAATAACACCTGTACCAAGAACACTAGTAGATATAGATACCTGGAAGATTAACATTTTGTGTCTCCCCCGATGTGTCTCCACCTTGACGTGGTGGGGGAGCTTGCGTGTCCCATAGACCCCATTTTGCTTGCCGATGGGTGAAAAATTACATATCGGACAGCTTATGGGATAGGGACCAGACTAAGAGAGACACAACCTGCTGCTCTGCAGGCATAGACTGAGGATAGCAGTCAAAATTTAAATGAGGTGCACAAAGGCAGAATTTCTTGGTCCGGACAAAACTCTTAAGGCTCCCTGTCGAGGGCTGTGGCTGAACGCCTCTAAGCCACAAACCCTCGGATCTTAGAGCCAGGCTGATACCCGTCTACCGGAAAATAGAAACATGAAACTGAGCAAGCTACATGCTCAGGTCTGATACATGTTCGAAGGCTCCTAGATGGGGGATATGAGAGTTTCCCGGATGAAGGGGCCTGGCCGTTTCCCGTTCACTGCTGCACGAAGGTAAGGTGCTGAGCCGGCAGCACATGTAGCCTACCTCGTGAGCGAGTACAAAAAAGTCAGAAAAGTGACCCAGTCGAAGGGTTACGGAAACTGTCTGTATCTAACTCATAGAGAGTGTAGACAAAAGTGGAAGAATGTCTCATCAACGCGAAATGGAACGCACGGCGAGCGAACCTATTGCGTGGTCTGAAGTCACAAGCAAAAGCTTACCGAGTGGATGTCACTCGCAGTCTGACCGCTCCTGGTGTGTGATTGAGCGATCAGTGGCAAGTGGGATGCCCAACACATGGAAGTGAGGAACTAAAGCAGCCATGAGCAGGACGTGGAAACTCCTTGGGTGAGCCCAGTCTCAGAGCAATATGTGCCGGCTCTGCAATTATGGAAGCCTCCTTGGATAGCGAGATAATGCCCATGGTCTGCCCCTGCCTTCCCTTGAGGGCAGACCACGATATCGTTGATCGTTCTATCTTGACCAGCTGAGATGTGGGTGACATTACAACAGTCTAACGAAACCAGAGGAAGGCTAACCTCACTAAAAAATGCCCGCCGGAAGTCGGAAGTGTCGTCCTACGGGTGGCAAACTAAAAATTGACACTACGCTTTTACGTCCGAGTGAAATGTCTCCCGTGCTAGGAACAGCTCTGACTACCTAGTTTCCGAATGCCGCTCTTGTTCGGAACAGCTCTGACTAGGTAGTTTTCCGAATGTCCGCCGTGCCTGGAACAGCTCTGATGGGTACAGGGACAAGCACATGTCCGAAAACTCGCTTAGTGGAAACCAACCGCAGAGCTGACTGGTTTGTGCAGGAACGGCCCAGGGCGAGCGAAATGCCCAATATATTGAAGTGAGGAATTAAAAACAGCCATGAGCAGGACGTGACTATTCCCTCGGTAAACCCAGCACCAGAGCGTTATGTGCCGGCTCTGCAATTATGGAAGCCACCCAGGATGGCGGAAAATGCTATGGACTGTCCCTGCCTTCACTTGAGGGATGACCGTGTAGTCTTCGACTGTTCCAACTAGACCAGCTGAGATGTGGACGGTACCACAAAAGTGAGAGTCTCCCAGGATTGCTAACCTGGCCAAAAATGCACGCTAAAAGTCGGATGTGTTGGCCTGAGGGTTTCGACCCGAGGGTGCCTAACCAGACACACCGCAATCACATCTGAAAAAATCACTCCGGATGAACGCAAAGAAGAAGAACATTTTGTGTTACAATTGGTGAATTCCTATCATTACAAATTAACAGTGTGTGTTACGATTGGTGAATTCATATGAACAGATAAATACTACCATTTAGTTTTCCAAAGTGACAGTAACATTAGTTTCTAGGAACCTCTGATCACAGAACATTTATGAACAGAGTAGTTACACTGTGCGTGTTAGATTGATGATCAATATTTGACTGTTTCCACTATTGATGACCAAGCATCCGGATTGTCCAAGAGCTATCGGAGGAAGTCGACACTTGGCCTGAGAGACACATCATTTGGGTGAGGTCTTCTGTCCTATATATGGTGCTGTTGTGTGGTCAGTACAGTGATGAAACAGACTTTGCTCCTGAGCTATTCGGTCCGATTCTACATTCACACTAGATTATACGACAGACATTCTACACATACACTTTGCACATACATGACACTTTTCTCTATTAAACTAATTTGTTGTTTTGTTAGAGCCAGTGTTGTGTAGTGTATTTTGGAAAAGAATAAGAGGGGGCTTGGTTCAGTAGTAAGAGATAGATAGATAGATAGATAGATAGAGAGAGAGAGAGAGAGAGAGAGAGAGAGAGAGAGAGACAGACAGAGAGAGAGACAGACAGAGAGAGGGGACAGAGAGAGAGAGAGAGAGAGAGAGAGAGAGAGAGAGAGAGAGAGAGAGAGAGAGAGAGAGAGAGATCCAGAGACTGATGGGGTGTTGTGGACAGAAATCAAGAAGATCCTCAAGGTAATGATATGGGGTTAAAAGAATGTCGGTGTTGATTCCCCTTACCCCAGGGACGACGCATATATAATACGACACTGCTGTTATCGGATTCACTACCTTTGTCTTTCAGCTCCCTTCGTTATTTTATTAATTCTAACTTGTCTGATGTAATCCATGGCTTAAGTTGCTTTTCTTATCGGAATTAAGTCTGGATGCAGTTATCAAGATATCTCTAGCTTGTACTGCCAGTTCATCAGGTGTCATTTCCTCTTGTACAGACATCAAGACCCCAAAACGATTCCTAACTTCTACGTTGTATCCATCTGGTATTTTTGTGAGATCAAAACGAAGTGGCCTTGGTCCTCGGGTAAGCTTTCTGAGTTTTACTTTCACATCTGCTTCTAATAAATGATGATCTGTATTACAGTCTGCACTTCGTAAGGTTTTTTGCGGATGTTATGCTTGATCTCCATCTTCTTTGTATTAAAATATAATCTATCTGGTTTTTGGTAATACTGTCCGAGGACTTCCACGTGAAGAGTCTTCCTGGGTGTTGTTTAAAAAGTGTGTTGGCTATTATTAACTCATTTTATGTGCACAATTCAATTAATTTGTCACCTGCATCATTTCTATTTCCCAATCCAAATTTTCCTAAAACGTGTCTCTCGTGTTCAGTTCTTCCCGTATCCACTTTGGTATTAAAATCTCTCATTATTATTGTTATATCATTATGACCAATCTTATGTAATGTGTCTTGCAGTATGCTGTAAAAATCTTCAAATTCCTCTATTGTTGAAGTAGGTGCATATATCTGTATGAGAGTTGTGATTTTTGGATGGCCTTTAAGTATGACAGTCAGGGTTCTATCACTAACCTGGTTATATCCAATTAAAGCTTTTGCAGTTATTTTATATGAACAAAATGCCACTTCGCTCTGCCCTCCGACATCTCTACGAGAATATATGAAAAGACTTCAATGTTCAGTTGTAAAATGTCCTTAGCCTCTCCAGCGATGTTCACTACTTCCTAAAATGTGAATATTTAACCTCTCAATCCCATCACATACTATCTTAAGCTTTCCCTCATACAGACTTCTCACATTCCACGTTCCTAGTAACACTCTCCTTCTTAGTCTTACACATGGGATTTCCTTGGTAACACCGCCGGAATTAACTCCGTCATCGCAATTACTAGTAATCTTACCAGTGTAAGGGTTGAGCAGCATCAGCACACCATATATTTAAATAACGAGCGTTGTTATCCATTCGGCCATGCTGGCCTCGCTTGTGTATATAAAGTCATTGACTTACACGAGAGGCCCTACACGGGAATGGCGGATTAGCCATGTCTGACTAGTTATCACGTCACATGACCGTACACGAATACAACTGGGTTTACACACTTATCAGAAATAGTTTCATTTCTACATAGTACTTCATCTGGAAACCAGATCTTTGTTTTCTTTCCTTTATTTCCAATGAAGCACATATATCCACCAGGTCTTGTCAGATACGTTTTTTTATTGTTTCGCTCGTTTTTGAACTATATATATATATATATTACGTGCTGCTACTTCTAGCTTCTAGTACACTGAACTGATTATTGCCTGTGGACTTTTACCAGTGGTTCTTGCCATCAGGCATACCCACTCGAACTTCAGAGGTACTTGTGATCTGAACGAGAAGTCAAAATTGAACCCGCTGCCTCGGTATTAGCACACCGGAAGTTTAAGAACGAGTGCTTTTATCTATTCTGCCATGCTGACCTCATTGTCAGATGTGACTTCTTTTTTCCCCCTCTTCCTGTTTCCTTCTACTTCCTCCTCCTCCTCTTCCTCCTCCTCCTCCTCCTCCTCCTCCTCCTCCTCCTCCTCCTCCTCCCCTCCTCCTCCTCCTTTCCTCCTCCTCGTCCTCCTCCTCTTCTTCCTCCTCCTCCTTCTCCGAATGTTGAGCGGCGATCACCAGACACCCCATATTGTGCCAAGGACTTTATTTCAGCAAGCAGTTTTTCATTGTCGCTGGTTTATGCCGGTGTTTGCAGTAGCGTTACTTGTTTCTATAACTCATCAATCTGTCTTTGCAGTTGCTCTATCTTGGCTTGTGAGATGCACGTTGCTGTCTCGCACCTCCACATTGCGTTCTTATATGGTGTCTTTGTGGTAATGGCGATCCTTAAGACGTCTCCGTGTCTTTGCAGGTACGGACAGCCCAAGTATCTTGCTCCATGTTTGCCCAGGCAGTTGGCACACTTTCTCTTGTTGTTGGATGCTCGGAAGTCCGTGTCTTGTTTGGCCAATTGACAATCCTTGAAGGCGTGGTGATCGGCGCAGTACCGGCAGATTTCCGTCTTACTGCGACATGCTGCTCTGCTGTGTCCGGCCCTCTGTCATCTTGAACATTGGGTGATCCTTGGGATGAATCTCTCTGGCTGCTGCATTCTCTTGTTGATTGATACTGTGGTCGGCATTTCGCTGCCCTCTGTTGTCACCACCGCCAAGGTTGTAGGAATCTTGGAGTAGGTAAGGATCCGCTCGGCCTTCAAGAATTGGATGTGGAGATTCTCTTTTTGTAGCTACTTCGTGATTTCTTTATCTGTCAGCTCAGCTTGGATACGCTTGACAACCCAATTGATTGTCGGTGAGTCGGTGTTTCCGACTCTGGTGTCGTTCTCCTCTCTCTGCTTCTCAGTAGGTTTGGCTCTTGTTTGTGGAGGATTATCGTCGTACTTCCTCGTGGTAGCTTCGTTAAAGGTTGCTTGAGGTTCATGTTGTTTGCTGCAGCTTGCAGGTAGATTCTCTCCGCTCGTCTTCTTGTCGGCTTCCATGCTGCACATCTTGGATGTCACGTGTCTTTTGGTGTTCTTGCACGTGCCATTTCCCCCCGTATCAGGTTGCTTGACTTGTTCAGGTGACTTGTCTTGTTAGAGCTCGCAGTTGCGAATGACGATGCACACGACCTCCATGTTTTTCCATCTATTTAAATTTATGTTGCCATGTTGGCTCCAGATAAAGGACTTACTAGGTCAACTATCTAGGAGAGTTCTTACCTCTTGATTCACTCTGTTTGCTCAGCTCTCTTCGTGAGCTCCACAATTGTGATCCCGTCTCATCTCACCTCATCTTGTTACCCTTTGTACCTTCCGTGTCGATGTGAAGTATACACAGCGGGACAGTGCTCGTTTATGGGCTTCATATATCGTGATTACCATGGACTCTGTTATTCCCACTGTTCATTTTTACATGGTCAGCCTTTTCGTATGGTTCCATTTGATCTGTAAATCATCACCTGTTGTGGTACACTGCCAGCCTGCAGTCTAGCCATATGACCGAACCACCCAATCCGCTTTCCTCCAATAAGACACAGCCTTGCCACAACCCCCATTTCCGATCCTCTCCCTTCCCCCGACACACCGAGCTCTAATCTCAGGAATCTCACCTCCGTTGTTTCAGTTTTCCTCCTCTCTCCCTCAGCCAGATCTGGCATTGGTCGCATAGAGCCGGCAATAATACCGCGCCGCAGAGCGCTCCATCGCATCCATTGTCACATGCCTGCCCTCCAGCACTGACACCACCTGCTCAATAAGCTGGTTTGCCCCATTGCATTGCGATTCTGTGACGCCATTTTAATCCTTCTATTCTGCACAAGCATCAACTAATGCATGTTTCCAGTCTACTAGCAATTGTTTTAGTATGTGATCCATATATAACTCATGATTTTGCATTAGAGTTGAATATCCTACATTCGCTGCTACGTTTAATTTCTTTTAACTGTCACAAATTTCACAGTGATATCAAAGTTTTTCTTGTCTTTTACAAACTTGCTTTAGTATCTGTTCCCCAAATGGGTCTATATTGCTACCTAAAGTGAAGTAAGGTTTCATCTTATTGGAAATATGGTGCTAGGTTCACATTTGTATAGAACAGTCGACTGTCGGTGGTGCCAAAGCCTTATAAAGTATCGGCAAATAATACCGGATCACGTTCATGTTTAGTTTCCTTCACTGGTAGAGGCATGTACTGAGGATAGCACGGTTTCACCTGTGCTTAGAAGCGTATTTGCCTTCTCCAGTCTAACCTTCTTTCGTAAATCCCAAATCGTAAATGTTGTGTCCCCCACCACTCGTGTGGTCTTTTCTAATTAACGCATAAATATACCATTGGGATGTCGATTTCTTCGAGATGTTCCTAAGCGAAAGGAGGCAAGTTGTCGATTCAAACTCCTCACAACTTTCTGCGCATGACTTCGTCCAGCTCCCAGAAGCACCTCATTTCGTCATAGTTGACCGACTTACCTTTCTATCCATTTCTTTAGACTTATTCATGATTGTTTTGATTGTGAAACTAGTTTTTATTGACAGTCTCGCGCCAACCTTCCTTTATCGCCTCTTACGACAGTAGTTAACAGTGTTAATATTGTTGCTCACAGAGGGAGCCCCTCCAGCAAAATATGTTTGTGCATGTTATTTGATTGTTATGTCTGTGGTGAAGAAGTGGCGAACGCGAAAACAGCTGTAGGAGATATGGAAGCAGATTGCCGTGTGGTGATTTATAACAATGGACAGAGCGTCGGTCTTTCAGAAAGCGTTAGCAAACTACTGTAAGTAGAATAGCTTAGACAGTCACAAACAATGCCGGGTTTGATCTCGACGCAATTTGACTTAATAAATATCGTTGAGCCATTAGGTGGTGGGCACTGCAGTGACAACAACAATAGTTTTCAATTCAGTTCAGTATTTACGACAATAAATTAAAAAAAAAAAAAAAAAAAAAAAAAAAAAAAAAAAAAAAAAAAAACAACTTTCGGTCTCGTTCAACCTGCTTCTTCAGAGTTGGTTATAAAAGAGATCTTGATTTTTTTTTAAATTTCTCTTTATCTACTTGGTCGTAAAATCAGGACACGTTATATTTTTTTTCCAGCTGTGTTCGTCAGTTACGATGTGGTCTTATGGGGATCACACTGATTAACATTTTCTTTATTACACTGAACTGGTCCTAATGAGGACCTGCAAAACTCAGCCCCCTTCCCCCCCCCCCCCCCCCCAGTTGTTCGTTGGACTCTCTACCAAGAATGGTCTCATTTAGTCCTCACAAGGATTGAACTCAATTAGTCCTCACAAGGACTGAAATCATCCAGTGCCGACAAGCACTGAACTTTATTAGTCCTCACAAGAGTGTTTTGTTAAGTGACTTACGTAGCTTTACACGGCACAAGTAATGAGTACACGATGAACTAGATGTTATGTGTATGGAAGCAGTTTAAAGTCTTTGTTATGAAACTCACTGTATAACAAATCTGACCCCGCATGGATCGGAGATTCCCATTCTGAAAGGATGTAGGTCTGGTTTGGCCATCTCTTCGGGGGCTGGAAATCATCTCTCAGATCTTGCTCCAAAAACTATGACCACCTCGGTGTCGTTTGTCACAGGTCCGTCTGATATCGAACATTGTTTGACCTGACACGATGTCATCTTGTAACCGTCTGTAGAAACCCAGAATGGGCGTTGATGTACACGACTTTGAAGACCTTGCCAGGTATAGGTTTCACATTCGGAGGGACGCATTGTATGTATCGGGACTTCTTGCATGCTACGACAAGAGACTTGTCAAAGGTCATCGTCGTTGTCGTGGATAATACATCCATCTCTTTCATCATGGTGACCGTTCGTTCTTTTGTGTTGTTGTTGTTGTTGTTGTTGTTGTTGTCGGATGGCCAGTGTAATGCCAAACGTTCCAGATGTGAGTTCGTGAAGCTCACAGACTGTGACTTCATGACGCTGTCTGCAAAGTAAACGAGGGATATTCCCAGCAGGCAGGCGGCGAAAAGAGTACTGAAGACGACTTTACGTGAACTCACTAGGGCGATGCTTGTGCGTGGAAGGATAAAAAGAGTAATAATGTCTTATGTTTCAGTTGCAGTAGATACACAACAATACACGTATTCCATTTCCACGTCATCTTCTCTCTTTTTTTCCTTCTTCTTCCTCTTCCTTTGTCCTTCCTTTTCTTTTACCTTCCTCTTCTTCTTTCTCCTCCTCCTCCCCCTCTTCCTGTTTCTTTTTCATCCTCCTTCTATACCACCACCCTCCACCTCTCCCCCACCTTCTTCCTCCTCTCTCCTCCTCCCTCCTTCTCCACTTTCTCCTCATCCTCTTCCAGTCTCAAATATCAACACAAATGCTACCACCAAACGAAATTTGACGCCCCAACTGTTCTAGGTGTCCAAAACCTGTAAACGCCGCCCAACTTCATGCCTATTGTCCTAGTGTATAGGACAGTCCTGCAGTGTGTAATAAGTAAGTGGAGGACATTCTCCCACGTCTTTACGTGTTATAGGTATATGGTGCAACACCCATCTTGTATAGACCTGTCTGCACTGGATGGGAGGTGTGGTCAACATCACGTGGTCACTTCTACTTCAAGGATATTTTCTAGTAAGGGCATGCATTTTTTAAAAAAAAAGTGTTAGGGGATTCACATGAAGACCTTACAAGTGTGATAGGAATTACAATAGCCACGCTATTGTCTTGTAACCCGCCAATATTTATGTTACGGGTGTTAAGAGTGTTAAGCACGTGGCATCACGGTTCATACGGATACGGTGACGTCATAAGGATTGATTAAAGATGACCGCCCCACTTTTTGACATGCACCAACAAGGAGCAGCGTTCGGTTTTCCGTTTGTTTTTTAAATATCAGTGGGAAAAAAAAGGGGGGGGGGGGCGCTATAGAAATTCATTGGCGAATGAAGGTCCAGTATGGTGATGCATGCCTGTCAGTCCAGCAAGTTTAAGAATGGAGCAGGAAGTTTAAAAACGGCGTGACTTCTGTGACAGACTGTTCACGACCGCGTCAAGCACACCAAGTAATGACTACAAAGTCGATTGTCCTATAGGAAACCAAGCACTTTCGGCGCTGGCGGACTTGCATTGGACGCAGTGGTGACTACACCTAACAATGATACATTTGTTCTCTACCTTCTCAGAATATATTCAGCATACACACACAACAATTTTAGGTTTTCAGTTGAAGCCCAACCGTGTTTTAGACACGATCTATACGAGAGCCCAAGTGTAAGCACACGATCTGCCTCAGTAGAGGCTCGAACTCTGGATCATGGGCTGTCAGGCTTGATTGTTAACTCCTGAGCCACAGCGGTGTCAGCGCCAATTAATATTACCCACGATGCTTGACGGCAAAAGTGTAAGATGATGATGATGATGATGATGATGATGATGATGATGATGATGATGATGGACTATTCGGCAATCACAAAAGAAGAAAATTGACCTTTGAGTTTAATATCTACAGGAAAGTTCTCAGAATACTATTGACCTGGACGGAGATGAATACTGAAATTTAGGATGTATTATTAATGACTTTGAAGAGTTTGAAAATATTGCCGGTCCAAGTTTTTTTTATTTACCCTCTTTTAATTTCATGCAACATAATAAGTAAATACAAAACTAGGACCGGCAATATTTTCAAACTCTCCACAGCCATTAAAAATACACCCTTTATAAGAAAGCGGACTCATCAACAGTATCCTGTCTGGGAGACTGAAACACGTTGACCATGGTTATACATGACAGTGGCAGGGGGAGAACAGTGATGGAAGGAATGGTTTCTGGTAGAAGAGTCAGGGGTCAACTAGCACGACAAAGGATACAGTCTCCTTGGGCATGAGAGTGCATGCAGTCGGAGAGACAGGAAGAGACCGAGAGACTTTTCGTTCTACACGGTACATGATGGAGAAACAGGACTGAGGGTGTTGGAGTCTGGTACAGCCGACTAACATTGCCGAGTTGGCACTTGATGATCATGATGACTGCGATGATAGACACGGTCAAACAGAACTTGTAGGACATAAAAGCATTTAGGTATGTGTATCTCCTGCAAACAAGTGAGGTATATTAAACAGAGACACAGTAGTACGTACCCTACAACGAACTCCACTACGGCAAACGTAAATCACAAGGTGAGAGGAAGACGGGGAATAACAAACAATAAAATATTTACCCTGACATGGCTTCCTATTGTGTTGTTTCTGGCACTATGTAAACACCTTCTGTACCTGTGTTATTGACGGGTACATTACCAAATCCACCCGCAGTTTGTTGTTGTCGGGACCCTCAGGGACAGGAAAGGCGGGTTAATAGCAACGCTGTACCACCGTGCATTTTGTGAGCGGCAATTTCTGGGCCTGGCTGACTCGCATTGGAGACGAGTGTCGCAGTAAAAGTCACACAGTTACGAACAAGTCTTGCCACCCGCCCCGCAGAAAAAAGATAAAAGATAGACTAAACACAGTAGATGGGAGGCAACTTCGATACTGTATAAGGTAAACTAACCACAGTAGATGGGAGACAACTTCGATACTGTATAAGGTAAACTAACCACAGTTGATAGGAAGCAATTTCGATACTGTATAAGGTAAACTAAACACAGTTGATAGGAGGCAACTTCGATATGGAATAAGGTAAACTAAACACAGTTCATAGGAGGCAACTTCGATATGGAATAAGGTAAACTAAACACAGTTCATAGGAGGCAACATCAATATGGTATAAGATAAACTAAACACAGTTGATAGGAGGCAACATCAATATGATATAAGATAAACTAAACACAGTTGATAGGAGGCAACATCAATACGGTATAAGATAAACTAAACACAGTTGATGGGAGGCAACATCAATATGATATAAGATAAACTAAACACAGTTGATGGGAGGCAACATCAATATGATATAAGATAAACTAAACACAGTTGATGGGAGGCAACATCAATATGATATAAGATAAACTAAACACAGTTGATGGGAGGCAACATCAATATGATATAAGATAAACTAAACACAGTTGATGGGAGGCAACATCCAATATGATATAAGATAAACTAAACACAGTTGATGGGAGGCAACATCAATATGATATAAGATAAACTAAACACAGTTGATGGGAGGCAACATCAATATGATATAAGATAAACTAAACACAGTTGATGGGAGGCAACATCAATATGATATAAGATAAACTAAACACAGTTGATAGGAGGCAACATCAATATAGTATAAGATAAACTAAACACAGTTGATGGGAGGCAACACCAATATAATATAAGATAAACTAAACACAGTTGATGGGAGGCAACTTCGATACTGTATAAGATAAACTAAACACAGTTGATGGGAGACAACATCAATATGATATAAGATAAACTAAACACAGTTGATGGGAGACAACTTCGATACTGTATAAGATAAACTAAACACAGTTGATGGGAGACAACATCAATATGATATAAGATAAACTAAACACAGTTGATGGGAGACAACATCAATATGATATAAGATAAACTAAACACAGTTGATGGGAGACAACATCAATATGATATAAGATAAACTAAACACAGTTGATGGGAGACAACATCAATATGATATAAGATAAACTAAACACAGTTGATGGGAGACAACATCAATATAGTATAAGATAAACTAAACACAGTTGATGGGAGACAACATCAATATGATATAAGATAAACTAAACACAGTTGATGGGAGACAACATCAATATGATATAAGATAAACTAAACACAGTTGATGGGAGACAACATCAATATGATATAAGATAAACTAAACACAGTTGATGGGAGACAACATCAATATGATATAAGATAAACTAAACACAGTTGATAGGAGGCAACATCAATACGGTATAAGATAAACTAAACACAGTAGATGGGAGGCAACATCAATACGGTATGAGATAAACTAAACACAGTTGATAGGAGGCAACATCAATACGGTATGAGATAAACTAAACACAGTTGATAGGAGGCAACATCAATACGGTATGAGATAAACTAAACACAGTTGATAGGAGGCAACATCAATACGGTATGAGATAAACTAAACACAGTTGATAGGAGGCAACATCAATACGGTATGAGATAAACTAAACACAGTTGATAGGAGGCAACATCAATACGGTATGAGATAAACTAAACACAGTTGATAGGAGGCAACATCAATACGGTATGAGATAAACTAAACACAGTTGATAGGAGGCAACATCAATACGGTATGAGATAAACTAAACACAGTTGATAGGAGGCAACTTCGATACTGTATAAGGTAAACTAAACACAGTAGATGGGAGACAACATCAATATGGTATGAGATAAACTAAACACAGTTGATAGGAGGCAACATCAATACGGTATAAGATAAACTAAACACAGTAGATGGGAGACAACATCAATATGATATAAGATAAACTAAACACAGTAGATGGGAGACAACATCAATATGATATAAGATAAACTAAACACAGTAGATGGGAGACAACATCAATATGATATAAGATAAACTAAACACAGTAGATGGGAGACAACATCAATATGATATAAGATAAACTAAACACAGTTGATAGGAGGCAACATCAATACGGTATAAGATAAACTAAACACAGTAGATGGGAGACAACATCAATATGGTATGAGATAAACTAAACACAGTTGATGGGAGGCAACATCAATACTGTATAAGGTAAACTAAACACAGTAGATGGGAGACAACATCAATATGGTATGAGATAAACTAAACACAGTTGATGGGAGGCAACATCAATATAGTATAAGATAAACTAAACACAGTAGATGGGAGACAACATCAATATGATATAAGATAAACTAAACACAGTTGATGGGAGACAACATCAATATGATATAAGATAAACTAAACACAGTTGATGGGAGACAACATCAATACGGTATAAGATAAACTAAACACAGTTGATGGGAGACAACATCAATATAGTATAAGATAAACTAAACACAGTTGATGGGAGGCAACATCAATACTGTATAAGATAAACTAAACACAGTTGATGGGAGACAACATCAATATAGTATAAGATAAACTAAACACAGTTGATGGGAGGCAACATCAATATAGTATAAGATAAACTAAACACAGTTGATGGGAGACAACATCAATATGATATAAGATAAACTAAACACAGTTGATGGGAGACAACATCAATATGATATAAGATAAACTAAACACAGTTGATGGGAGACAACATCAATATGATATAAGATAAACTAAACACAGTTGATGGGAGACAACATCAATATGATATAAGATAAACTAAACACAGTTGATGGGAGGCAACATCAATACGGTATAAGATAAACTAAACACAGTTGATGGGAGACAACATCAATATGATATAAGATAAACTAAACACAGTTGATGGGAGACAACATCAATATGATATAAGATAAACTAAACACAGTTAGATGGGAGACAACATCAATATGATATAAGATAAACTAAACACAGTTAGATGGGAGACAACATCAATATGATATAAGATAAACTAAACACAGTAGATGGGAGACAACATCAATATGATATAAGATAAACTAAACACAGTAGATGGGAGACAACATCAATATGATATAAGATAAACTAAACACAGTAGATGGGAGACAACATCAATATGATATAAGATAAACTAAACACAGTAGATGGGAGACAACATCAATATGATATAAGATAAACTAAACACAGTAGATGGGAGACAACATCAATATGATATAAGATAAACTAAACACAGTTGATAGGAGGCAACATCAATACGGTATAAGATAAACTAAACACAGTAGATGGGAGGCAACATCAATACGGTATGAGATAAACTAAACACAGTTGATAGGAGGCAACATCAATACGGTATGAGATAAACTAAACACAGTTGATAGGAGGCAACATCAATACGGTATGAGATAAACTAAACACAGTTGATAGGAGGCAACATCAATACGGTATGAGATAAACTAAACACAGTTGATAGGAGGCAACTTCGATACTGTATAAGATAAACTAAACACAGTAGATGGGAGACAACATCAATACGGTATGAGATAAACTAAACACAGTTGATAGGAGGCAACTTCGATACTGTATAAGGTAAACTAAACACAGTTGATGGGAGGCAACATCAATACGGTATGAGATAAACTAAACACAGTTGATAGGAGGCAACTTCGATACTGTATAAGATAAACTAAACACAGTAGATGGGAGGCAACATCAATACGGTATAAGATAAACTAAACACAGTTGATGGGAGGCAACATCAATACGGTATGAGATAAACTAAACACAGTTGATAGGAGGCAACTTCGATACTGTATAAGATAAACTAAACACAGTTGATAGGAGGCAACATCAATATGATATAAGATAAACTAAACACAGTTGATAGGAGGCAACATCAATACGGTATAAGATAAACTAAACACAGTAGATGGGAGGCAACATCAATACGGTATGAGATAAACTAAACACAGTTGATAGGAGGCAACTTCGATACTGTATAAGGTAAACTAAACACAGTAGATGGGAGGCAACATCAATACGGTATGAGATAAACTAAACACAGTTGATAGGAGGCAACTTCGATACTGTATAAGGTAAACTAAACACAGTAGATGGGAGACAACATCAATATGGTATGAGATAAACTAAACACAGTTGATAGGAGGCAACTTCGATACTGTATAAGGTAAACTAAACACAGTTGATGGGAGGCAACATCAATACGGTATAAGATAAACTAAACACAGTTGATGGGAGGCAACTTCGATACTGTATAAGATAAACTAAACACAGTTGATGGGAGGCAACTTCGATACTGTATAAGGTAAACTAAACACAGTAGATGGGAGGCAACATCAATACGGTATAAGATAAACTAAACACAGTTGATGGGAGGCAACTTCGATACTGTATAAGATAAACTAAACACAGTTGATAGGAGGCAACATCAATACGGTATAAGATAAACTAAACACAGTTGATGGGAGGCAACATCAATACGGTATGAGATAAACTAAACACAGTTGATAGGAGGCAACTTCGATACTGTATAAGATAAACTAAACACAGTAGATGGGAGGCAACATCAATATGATATAAGATAAACTAAACACAGTTGATAGGAGGCAACATCAATACGGTATAAGATAAACTAAACACAGTAGATGGGAGGCAACATCAATACGGTATGAGATAAACTAAACACAGTTGATAGGAGGCAACATCAATACGGTATGAGATAAACTAAACACAGTTGATAGGAGGCAACTTCGATACTGTATAAGATAAACTAAACACAGTTGATGGGAGGCAACATCAATACGGTATAAGATAAACTAAACACAGTTGATGGGAGGCAACTTCGATACTAGTATAAGATAAACTAAACACAGTAGATGGGAGACAACATCAATATAGTATAAGATAAACTAAACACAGTTGATGGGAGACAACTTCGATACTGTATAAGATAAACTAAACACAGTTGATGGGAGGCAACATCAATATAGTATAAGATAAACTAAACACAGTTGATGGGAGGCAACTTCGATACTGTATAAGATAAACTAAACACAGTTGATGGGAGACAACTTCGATACTGTATAAGATAAACTAGACACAGTTGATTTGAGACAACATCAATATCGGTATAAGATAAACTAAACACAGTTGATGGGAGACAACATCAATATAGTATAAGATAAACTAAACACAGTTGATGGGAGACAACATCAATATCGGTATAAGATAAACTAAACACAGTTGATAGGAGACAACATCAATATCGGTATAAGATAAACTAAACACAGTTGATGGGAGGACAACATCAATATAGTATAAGATAAACTAAACACAGTTGATGGGAGACAACATCAATATAGTATAAGATAAACTAAACACAGTTGATGGGAGACAACATCAATATAGTATAAGATAAACTAAACACAGTTGATGGGAGACAACATCAATATAGTATAAGATAAACTAAACACAGTTGATGGGAGGCAACATCAATATAGTATAAGATAAACTAAACACAGTTGATGGGAGACAACATCAATATAGTATAAGATAAACTAAACACAGTTGATGGGAGGACAACATCAATATAGTATAAGATAAACTAAACACAGTTGATGGGAGGCAACATCAATATAGTATAAGATAAACTAAACACAGTTGATGGGAGGCAACATCAATATAGTATAAGATAAACTAAACACAGTTGATGGGAGACAACATCAATATAGTATAAGATAAACTAAACACAGTTGATGGGAGGCAACATCAATATAGTATAAGATAAACTAAACACAGTTGATGGGAGGCAACATCAATATAGTATAAGATAAACTAGACACAGTTGATGGGAGGCAACTTCGATACTGTATAAGATAAACTAAACACAGTTGATGGGAGACAACATCAATATGGTATAAGATAAACTAAACACAGTTGATGGGAGGCAACATCAATACGGTATAAGATAAACTAAACACAGTTGATGGGAGACAACATCAATACGGTATAAGATAAACTAAACACAGTTGATAGGGAGGCAACATTCGATACTAGTATAAGATAAACTAAACACAGTTGATGGGAGGACAACATCAATACGGTATAAGATAAACTAAACACAGTTGATGGGAGGACAACATCAATATAGTATAAGATAAACTAAACACAGTTGATGGGAGGCAACATCAATATCGGTATAAGATAAACTAAACACAGTTGATAGGAGGCAACATCAATATGTATAAGATAAACTAAACACAGTTGATGGGAGGCAACATCAATATCGGTATAAGATAAACTAAACACAGTTGATGGGAGGACAACATCAATATAGTATAAGATAAACTAAACACAGTTGATGGGAGACAACATCAATATAGTATAAGATAAACTAAACACAGTTGATGGGAGGCAACATCAATATAGTATAAGATAAACTAAACACAGTTGATGGGAGACAACATCAATATAGTATAAGATAAACTAAACACAGTTGATGGGAGACAACATCAATATAGTATAAGATAAACTAAACACAGTTGATGGGAGACAACTTCGATACTGTATAAGATAAACTAGACACAGTTGATGGGAGGACAACATCAATATAGTATAAGATAAACTAAACACAGTTGATGGGAGACAACATCAATATAGTATAAGATAAACTAGACACAGTTGATGGGAGACAACTTCGATACTGTATAAGATAAACTAAACACAGTTGATGGGAGACAACATCAATATAGTATAAGATAAACTAAACACAGTTGATGGGAGACAACATCAATATAGTATAAGATAAACTAAACACAGTTGATGGGAGGCAACATCAATATGGTATAAGATAAACTAAACACAGTTGATAGGGAGACAACATTCAGATACGGTATAAGATAAACTAAACACAGTTGATGGGAGACAACATCAATATAGTATAAGATAAACTAAACACAGTTGATGGGAGGCAACATCAATATAGTATAAGATAAACTAAACACAGTTGATGGGAGACAACTTCGATACTGTATAAGATAAACTAAACACAGTTGATGGGAGGCAACATCAATATAGTATAAGATAAACTAAACACAGTTGATGGGAGACAACATCAATATTGTATAAGATAAACTAAACACAGTTGATGGGAGGACAACATCAATACGGTATAAGATAAACTAAACACAGTTGATGGGAGGACAACATCAATATAGTATAAGATAAACTAAACACAGTTGATGGGAGACAACATCAATATAGTATAAGATAAACTAAACACAGTTGATAGGAGGACAACATCAATATAGTATAAGATAAACTAAACACAGTTGATGGGAGACAACATCAATATAGTATAAGATAAACTAAACACAGTTGATGGGAGACAACATCAATATAGTATAAGATAAACTAAACACAGTTGATGGGAGACAACATCAATATAGTATAAGATAAACTAAACACAGTTGATGGGAGACAACATCAATATAGTATAAGATAAACTAAACACAGTTGATGGGAGACAACATCAATATAGTATAAGATAAACTAGACACAGTTGATGGGAGACAACATCAATATAGTATAAGATAAACTAAACACAGTTGATGGGAGACAACATCAATATAGTATAAGATAAACTAAACACAGTTGATGGGAGGCAACATCAATATGATATAAGATAAACTAAACACAGTTGATGGGAGACAACATCAATATAGTATAAGATAAACTAAACACAGTTGATGGGAGGCAACATCAATATAGTATAAGATAAACTAAACACAGTTGATGGGAGACAACATCAATATGATATAAGATAAACTAAACACAGTTGATAGGAGGCAACTTCGATACTGTATAAGATAAACTAAACACAGTTGATAGGAGGCAACTTCGATACTGTATAAGATAAACTAAACACAGTAGATGGGAGGCAACATCAATACGGTATGAGATAAACTAAACACAGTTGATAGGAGGCAACTTCGATACTGTATAAGGTAAACTAAACACAGTAGATGGGAGACAACATCAATATGGTATGAGATAAACTAAACACAGTTGATAGGAGGCAACTTCGATACTGTATAAGGTAAACTAAACACAGTTGATGGGAGGCAACATCAATACGGTATAAGATAAACTAAACACAGTTGATGGGAGGCAACATCAATATAGTATAAGATAAACTAAACACAGTTGATGGGAGGCTGTTGATGTGTAAAAGCTCATGTCATTAATATGTATTTATTTACATTGTTTGTCCCTACAGTTTCAACTAGCTGTTCTATTCACCCACGCTGAGTCCACAACACAAACATTCTTTCGAGCCGGCATCTTGGCGCTGCTGAGGAATCTAGAAAACTTAACTCTAAAATTTATCATTTAAAACTTAAGTTTAGTGCACCGAAGGCTGCCCACAAACCAACTAATTACACAGGGCAGAACTTCGATAACTCTTGTAGCCTCAATCCAGATTGTCTGCCAACAACACACATACAGGATAAATACATTACTATTAAAAAGCCATTAACAATACAAAAGCCGATACCGTTAATCAATTATCTAGAGAGGCTGAGTGGTCTCGAGGTACGGTGTCCGCCTCGAAGTACTGAAGGCCCTTTGTTCAAGCCCTGGTGAGGGAATGGGATGTTTTCAAGTGGATTTCTAGTTAAAAAAAAATTTCTCCTGGTCTCTGGGTAGTGAGATCGGACGCCCGTGTGTATTGTTGCGCACGTAAAATATCCATTATCAGTTGGAAATCGAAAACAGAGTAGCCAAATGGCGCTGTCCGGGCAAAATTTCGAGTTAAAATTCTACCCAAAGTATTTCAGGATCCTCGCCGGTGGTCCGGAGTTTGTACACTGAGCTGAGATTCTCCGGACTCAGGCTTGAATTAGGAGTAGAACGGAGCCCTTATGGGTTACACCAGTGTGCCGTGATGTTGATCCGTCGACTAAACTAAACTATACATACATTACCATTGTTTAGCTTTCCCGGGCGATGGTCACGCGTGTTCTGCTTTACCCGGCCAAATTTAGACCGTCAATGTGGCGCGGTTTCTGGGACAGGGGATGGCAAATTATGGATTTCAAAGCGCAATAAAATACAAAACATTACTTGGGGCAGAGATCAAGAGCGAGCTATTGCCAGCTTATGTAAACATATATGGTTGAAATAACACAATGGTTTGAAATAGCACAATGGGTTGAAATAGCACAATGGGTTGAAATAGTACAATTGTTTGAAATGGCACAATGGGTTGAAATAACACAATTGTTTGAAATAGCACTGTCGCGGAAATTCTTGGAGTTGTCGATCGATGAAAGTGTGGGATGTGGATTTTAATTTAAGAGAATATCTAGGGGATTTAATTTGATTCTCTATTATTTTAGCCACTTGAGGTGATCATGGAATTCTACCAGAAACACAAGAAGGAAAATACTTCACGCCTGTTCATAGCTGTATTTATGTGCAATTCTCCATTCCCACTTATCACCCTCTAACTTTTATCTAGTGCTAGAAGACATTGATTGTTCACAACATATAAACAACCACTGTTGAACAGACATCACATTTACTTGATGTACACATCAACGATTTTTGGACAAACCGTTCAGGCATTAAATCAAGATCTGTAGTTACATACATGATAGTCTAATAGTCACATTGAATCTCATTAACAGGCATGGGAATGAGTTGCATTATCAAAACACATTTACCCCCTTTTTACCCAACAAAAAACAATGTTATTACAAACAACACAACAACCACAAATTGGGACTACTTTCCTTGACACACCTTACATAATTAAGGCAAATAATGATCTAAGTACATAGAACCCAACATATAAAACAGTTGTTTCAGACACCCTTTACAATTCTCATATTTAAAAATAATGAGTTGTGTCAAAATACTCTATATACCATAACCACCATCTGGTTATACCTCATTACAAAAAAAAACACTACTGACCTCCTAACTCCATGGCATAGAAAAAAACCACATATAAAAGCTTTGCTAGTACTAATAATTAAACTAATTATTTAATTACAGTCTTTTTCCTTAGGTGTTGCTGTCGGTTATTCTTCTCCAGTGCGAAGCAGATAATGTCCATATTTATCCGGGCAGAAATAAATGTACTCACAGTCATTTTCTACTTACAGTATGTCCACTGAAGTTGGCTGGTGAATATTTATACTCCATAATCCAAGAATAGAATTATACACAAGCATATATTCCCTCCATGGGACTGAATTCAAGAATACTCTGTTGCCATTGGGCTTGTGTTCCAATTGAAATTGATGCCTAGGTATGTCATACTTTCAGGAGATGCAACTGAAGCTCATGCAGAAGGTTCTTCCCTATATCATCTTATCGATGAAAAGATGACGACTGTCCAACAGCTCAGTTTATGTTAACCGTTTCCCAATTTAGTTCAAAAGGCTTTGTCACACACCCGGTTCATGTGGATAGGCCATCCCACACTTGGTGATGGGGCAATTAGGCCGACATGGAACCAGCATAGAGTTCTGATTCATTCCATTTCAGTGTAGAACATTCAATGGTGAGTCATTCAATTTGGTTTCATCTGGAGATCTTTCCAGGATTTTATCTGCTGCATGCATGGAACTGAGGAATATTAACTCCAACACACCACTGGGAGTTGCTAACAATCAGATAATTCTTGTTGTGGCATGCATAGAGGCATTTACTCCACTAACTTCTTTCGTATGGCCTTCTGATGGTGTTTCGGTTCAGAGATCTCTAGGGGATCTGGCTGTTTTCAGAGTGTTGTAGATTTGAACCTTGAGGTAATCTGGTTTCTAAGTTGTTTTTCAGTTGGTACCTTGGTTGTACTGGCTTATGTGGTTTCAGTGTCTCTTCCCATTTGTTTTGAGTTGGTGTTAGTATCTAGAACTTGGTGTTGAGTGGCTGAAACCTTATGTTTGACTTTTGCTGCTGTGTGACTTTTCTTTCGAAGGATGATACTTGGGTGTATCCTTTGAACTTGGGAGTCCAACAGACAGATGGAGGGTTCTTACTGCTGTCAGTTTTATTACCCGTAGTATAACTCCCATAGTTTAGTTGACCTCGACGATTGATGGTTCATCAGGCGGTACCTCCCAGAAGTAAAACAGGTTATCCTTTTTGTATCTGTGTACTAGGTATATCATGTCGACATTCTGATAAGGAAGTCCTTCCTGGGTATTCTGACAGGAGTCAGAATATCAAACGCTGAGTGTCGATCATTTTCGAATGTGTCTTTCGCTGGCTATGGCAGCTAATGAGTGCAGCAGTCAACATTGATGTATTGGTCCAATCTAGGTTTAGGACCGGTTGCCATTTTCACTCTCTCCTGACTGTTTACCCAGTTTCCAGTTGATAGTGATGGTATGCAGTCCCACCAAATCCAACCACCACTTGCTTCTCTTCTATAGAAAAGGAGTAAAATTCTCAGAACAGAGGAAACCCAACATGTAAATTTTATCACATATGAATTAACCTGAGAATCATACATGATAATTGCTAAATGGTTTGCACATCCTTTACAGGACATCGCTGTCAACAGCAGCAGCTTTCAGCTGTCTGTTGATTTCTTAGCAAGATTACGCTCAGTAGTTTGCCATTGCTTTCTGAGCTGCCGGCTCAGTTATCCCGCAAGTCACCAGCGGGGGTCGAACCGCTTCCAGATCTCTCCCGCTACGAGACTCTGCGTGATAACCGGGATTACGGAGAAAGTGTTGTAACCCTCGGCCAGAGAGACCGACATAATAATTACATAATAATACTGCAAGGAGCCTATGCTTTTGGATTTCCTCATGGGTTAATCCTTAAAACATAAATTGTTTTCCCCCACTGCTTACAGCAGTATGAGGTTAATGACCGCTGTGATATATTTTGCCAAGTGCTAGTATTCGGAGTGTTCTTTATCAGAATAACGTATGCCGCCTGGTCCAGTCTTCTGAATATTATGAACATCAATCTTCGCTTCTGTTCCTACCACAGTGAGGTGATGCGGATTGAAGGCACATCCTATCCGAACATTCATTTATATCATGCGTTTACTGTCCTTGTTCTTGAATTTATATTCTCAAACATGGCAATTTCCGAATGGCAATTTCCTAGCAATATTTTATGACATGATTGCATGTCCCTCACACCTATGGTGTGTTTACTAATCTGTTAACAAAAGATTGTACTAAGATTTAGCATGATAGTTTCAAGTTACAGATTAGAATGTGGCAAAGCATTTTATCCACTGACTAAGAGTCAGGAATATGCGTAATAATTTGTATGTCTCCGCATGGAAAAAAGTTCCTTTGAAAATGTTCTTTAGAGTTGCATACTGTCTAGTACATAGATTATTTGCAGATTTCTAAGCATAGATAGTGAGATATAGTTCACAATGCATAGAAGTTATTTAACATAGGAATATGAACTTGACAGAAACGAGTTACTCTACTGTGAAGTATGAATCAGGAGTCTGCTCCCAAATTGAGAAGAGGTTCTGAATGTGTTTCTGACATGAGTTTGATACTCTACAGTACACATAATATTTATAGGTTATAAGTACTACTAGTTAGATATAAGTTCACAATGCCTATAAACGGTTTTAAAATTTTTTTTTTTTAAATTCGCATATCCTTTACAGGACATCGCTGTCAACAGCAGCATCTTTCAGCTGTCTGTTGATTTCTTGGCAAGATTACGCTCAGTAGTTTGCCATTGCTTTCTGACCGGCCGGCTCAGTGTCTCGCATGTCACCAGCGGGGGACGAACCGCTCCCAGCTCGCTCCCGCTACGAGACTCTGCGTGACAAGCGGGATTACGGAGAAAGTGTTGTAACCCCTCAGCCAGAGAGACCGGCGGTTTTAACATAGGAATATGAAATTGTACAAGCATAGGAAAAATTACAGCGTGGTCTGGCATGGCGCTCAGTGGTAAAAATCAATCAGACTCTAGTTTACAAGAATTGTTGATTTATGATTCTAACTAATTCTTAATTAAACACAATGGTATATGTACCTTATGTCGTTGTTTGTCCATCAAGAATGATGATGACCATTAATTTCATCCAGTGGGGTTGAAGGTATGGAGCCGTGGGTTCTACGATGGCTGATAAGGCCTATTTTGGCTCGAAATGTTCTTTGACAGTGTGGGCAAAGAATGCTTGACGTTTCTAGAGGAGGATTTCCTGCAGTGGTTTTTCTGTCCTGCCTTTTCTTTACAGCTCTTGCAGTCCTGGTTGCCTCACACATGACTGCACCCTTGTGTAATGATGCACGCCACGAATTTCGGTCTCTGGCTGCAGTCTCCCAGGTGTCATGATGAATTCCAAAAGTATTCAGTGAGATTTTCAGAGTGTCTTTAAAGCGTTTCCTCTGGCCACCTTGGGAGCGTTTACCACAACGCAGTTCGCTGTAAAAAATTAGTTTAGGGAGTCTGTGATCTGGCATGCGAGTATGGTGACCAGCCCAGCGAATCTGATTCTTCATCAGTAGAGTGTGGATACTGGGCATGGACGCTCTTTCTAGGACTTCATTGTCTGGAATCTTGTCTTGCCATTTAATCTTTAGTAGCTTCCTTAGGCAGACTGTGTGGAAGTGGTTTAATTTCCTAGCGTGTCGCTGATAAACAGTCCAGGTTTCACAAGCATATAACAGTGTGGATAAAACAACTGCTTTGTAGACTTTTAGCTTTGTTTGCAGGCTTATTCCAGTTCTGTCCCATATATTCTTGTACAGTCTGCCAAAGGCCGCACTGGCCTTGGAGATTCTTGCATTCACTTCGTCATCAATTGTGGCAGCTTGTGACACAGTGCTGCCAAGATAGGTGAATTTGTCCACAACACTTAGTCTATGATCATTCACTTTGATATTCGACAAAGTGTGATTATTCCCTAGAGCTGGCTGGTACATAACTACAGTCTTCTCCAAGTTGATATTGAGCCCAAAGTTGGCACAGGCATGTGAGAAAGCTGAAACATTATGTTGCATGTCAGCCTCTGAGTTGGCGTATAGAGCGCAGTCATCAGGAAACAGGAGCTCTCTGACGGTGTCGCTGTTAATTTTGGTTTTAGCTTTCAGCCTTCTGAGATTGAATAACTTTCCATCCATACGGTAGTTGATGTCTATTCCAATGTCGTCGTTCTCGAAGGCATTCATCAATATGGCTGAAAACATGAGGCTGAACAGTGTTGGTGCCAGGACACATCCTTGCTTCACTTCATTGGTGACAGGAAAGGGTTCAGACAGTTCACCATTTTCCTGTACTCTTGTCTGCATACCATCATGAAATAGCCGCACTATTTGGACAAACATTCGTGGACAGCCATATTTTGCCATAATCTTCCACAGTCCTTCTCTGCTGACTGTATCAAAAGCCTTGGTAAGGTCAATGAAAGTGGAGAACATTTCGCAGTTCTGTTCCTGACATTTCTCTTGCAGCTGCCTTGCAGCGAAAATCATGTCAACAGTTCCGCGTTCTTTTCTGAAGCCACATTGATCTCAGGAAGAAGATCTTAATCGAGATGGGATGTGAGGCGATTGAGAAGAATTCTTGCGAGTATCTTCCCTTCAATTGAAAGCAAGGAGATGCCTCGGTGGTTGTCACAGGATTGGCGGTTTCCTTTACGTTTGTAAAGGAGGACTATTGGACGCGTCCTTGAAATCCTGTGGCATGGTCTCGTTCACCCATATGTTTGTAAAGACTTGGTGAAGCTGCTATATTAGGACCGGCCCACTTGTCTTGTATATCTCTGCTGGAATGGAGTCAGGACCAGGTCCTTGCCACTGGAGAGTTGCTGGATGGCTTTGTTTACTTCCACTATGGTTGGCAGGTCATCAAGTGTCTCATTGGTGGGAACTTGAGGAAGGCAGTTGATGGTTTCATCATCGAAGAAGGAAGTTGCATTTAAGATGTTGCTGAAATGCTCTGCCCAGCGTTGAAGGATTTCTTTCTTATCGGTGACCAATGTTCCCCCATCTGCACTGAGGATGGGAACTATGCCTGGTGATGTAGGACCATAGACCGCTTTCAGTGAGTCGTAGAAGTTTTTCATATCATGTCTGTCAGCAAAGCCCTGAGTTTCATCAGCTTTTCTGCTCAGCCAGGAGTCCCGCATGTGCCGAAGTTTCTGCTGCACTACTCTCTGAATGTTCTTGAAGGCATCTTTTTTTGATGTTGACTTTGGGTCACTTCAAATGTGCCTTGAGGAGAAGATGTTTCTCGGCCAGCAATTGGTTGATGTCTTCAGAATTTTCATCAAACCAGTCTTTATGATTTCGGGGGGCTGGACCCAGGATTTCCATAGCAGTGTTGTAAATTGTGTCCTTTAGGGCTCTCCATTCTGTTTCCGTATCCTGTTTAGCAGCAGCATTGGGCTTGAGGCGGTCTTCCAGCATATTTTTATGTACCTTATAAAAATACATGAATACATCTTAATAATGTAGGTTTAACGTACCATTGTTGCAGAGAATGATATATTTTAACTCTAAACTGCCTATCCCCGAAGGGATAGGTTTTTACGTCTAACGCGTCTGTCTCCTTTGATCTCCTGAAGTAAAATGGCTACACTAGTGCCTTTGTTTCAAATGATCGACGACGGTTGGCCAGGTACGTGAACCCAACTAAGGCCATATTTTTAACCTAAGGCCAAATAAATTAGGCTCTGTTTTCTTTTCTTCTCCTACACTAAGTAAGATACTTAAACAGTAGTTGTTAGAGATTGGTATTTTTAAGGGAGTCAATGCTAGGAAAGGGTAAGGACGTTTAATATGCCACAGAAAGACTGTACGCGCCATTCGTCTACAAGCGGCAGCCATCCTTTGAAGTTGGAGACAGACTGTCCTGGTGAAAGTCGGCAAGATCTTTTGTTGTGGGGAAAAGATTCTCCAGATTACAGGCCGGCAAGACTTTTTGGAGTACTGGGACAATTCCCCAGATGAAAGAGGGACAGCCAGCCAGTTGTTTACATCGAGTGGAAAAAGGAGAGAAAAAATAGCTTCTCGACGCCTAGTGTCTAGTCAGATTTGTGACGTCATTCAGACACAGTATTAAAACAGCCTGGATAAACAACTTTGGCGGGAGTCGACCAAATGTTGTGAGACAACAAGGACGTGTGTGATATTCCTGGTTTGATTATGGAGAGAGACTACATTGTCTTATGTTGATTTACATCGGCAGACATTTATCCATTGTGTGATTGTGTAGTCTCGATTTCAAACAGGAATAAATATATGGTATTTAATTAAATAGACCCAAATTAGATGATTCTTAGGAATCGAGTGTAGTAATGTGCGTTATGAGAACGTATTATAGGAGCGTCGACAGCAGTAGGCTATCGCGTTGCTAAAACTAGCTAGTGTGAGATATCAATTAACTCAGTAAGTTAAGAACAATGTAGTGGGATAATATTTAGGGAGTTTGAGTGTGGTTGGGGGGGGGGGGATAAAGGAAATGTCAAATGGTAGGATCTTCCAGTAGGGTATTTACTGGGTTTCTGCACTTTTCCTTTAGTCTTTCCTTGTCTTACCATGACTCAGACCGATGTGATGAGCTCCTCTGCCTTATGACAGAGTTTAGTTCCCAGTTCTATATCTGAGTGCTGGCCGTCGGCCTACACTCACCTAATAAAGGTTGGAATCGGGTTGCTCTCACCAGGTGTGTTCTCTCTTCAACAGGTTCCACTATGTTTTACAAAAAGCTAGCAGAAAAGTCATAGAAGAAGAATATGGCTCGATCATTGAAGGAAGTTTTTACTCAGCGGCTTTTGCACTGAGCCCATAACCCAGATGGTCTGCAAGAACCTGGCCTCTGCTGAGCGGGAACCGATGATCATATAAGAGTGATTACACAGTGGTAGTTCTCATCATTGTAGAGTGAAAATACTTACAATACCATCAGTAACAGGAACAATAGTAGTTATATAGAGAACTTGAAAATTAACATTGTGTTTTCCAAATGGGGAATTCTTGTGAGACATTACCAATAAACATTGTGTTTTCCAATTGGTGAATTCCTATGAGAAATTAACTACTAACATTTAGTTTCAAAGTGACAGTAAACATTATTTTACTGTACAAGGGTTATCAGATCACAGAACTTTTAGTGACATATTAGTTACACTGTGTGTGTCAGATTCATGGTCAGTATTGGACTATATCCACTATTGGTTACCAGGCATCCGGACTATCCAAGAGCCATTGGAGGATGTCGAAACCTGGCCGGAGAGACGCATCATTTGGTGAGGTCCCTCTGTACTTGATATATGGTGTTGTTGTGTGGCCGGTACTGTGATGAAGCAGACTTTGCTCCTGAGCTGTTCGGTCTGATTCTGCATACACACTAGATTATACGACAGACATTCTACACATACACTTTGCACATACCTGACACTTTTCTTTATTACATTAATTTGTCATTTTGTTAGAAGCTAGAGTTGTGTAGTATGTTTTGGAAAAGAATGAGAGGGGGCATGGTCCAGTGGTAGGAGAGAGAGAGAGAGAGAGAGAGAGAGAGAGAGAGAGAGAGAGAGAGAGAGAGAGAGAGAGAGAGAGAGAGAGAGAGAGAGAGAGTGATCCAAGGACTGAGGTGGTGTTGTGGACAGAAATCCAGAAGATCCTCAAGATACTGATATGGGGTTAAAAGAATGTGGGTGTTGATTCCCCTCACCCCAGGGACGACACTTATTACGACAAGCACAGTGGGTTGAAATTGTACAATTGCTTGAAATAGCATAACGGATTGAAATAACGCAACAAATTCAAAATGCACGATAGGTTGAAATAGCACAGCCGGTTGCAATAGCACAACAGGTTGAAATAATACAACACGTTGAAATAGCACAACAGTTAGAAATAGAACAACATGCTGAACTATCACAACAAGCAGAAATAGCACAACAGGTTGAAACAGCGCAACAGGATGAAATAGCATAACATTTTGAAATAGCAGGACAGGTTTAAATAGCGCAGAATATTGAAATAGCACAACAGGTTGAAATAGAACATCATATTGAAGTAGCGGAACAGTTTGAAATAGCACAGCATATTGAAATAGCACAACGTGTTGAAATAGCACAAGATATTGACATAACACCACAGATTGAAATAGCACAAGATATTGAAATAACACCTCAGGTTGAAATAGCACAAGATATTGAAATAACACCTCAGGTTGAAATAGCACAAGATATTGAAATAACACCTCAGGTTGAAATAGTCCTCTAAAAGTACTGGAGCGTTTTAGCCTTAATAAACCAGTACGTTAGGAAGGGAACATCCTAAGTGCATCTCCTAGCTGTAGAGAATGGTAAAGACACCACGGTGTGGCTAACGCAGCCACTGGGGACCTAGTATCAACCCGGATATGTGGACAACTCTACAGCTGGGCAGAGCAGGGCACTCACTTGTCCTGACAGTCGCAAATGGCTGTCAAAGACTGAGGTAATAAACCCATATGTGGATGTGGAAGGCAAGGGGAAACCATCAGATTATCTTCCCAAGACTTCATGAAAAACACTATTCAGATTCAGAGAACGACGTTAATTGCTGTCTTAGCACTTCCTCGTCCGGTAAGGACAGTCATGAGCCACAGGTGACACCAGACCGTCATTCAGCTACTGATGGTAAAATCATAAAAAGTAAATAAATACATTTAAAATATATACATGGAATGTTAGAACGTTAAATGAGCTTGGAAAGGTGAACAATGTTATAAGTGAAATGGAAAGTATGAAATTGAATATCCTAGGCATAAGTCAGATGAGATGAAAGAGATCGGGCAAATTTATAACTGACAAACACACAATAATTTATTCTGAAGAGGATACACACGCAAAAGGAGTATGGCTAATATTTGATTTAAAAAAAAAACAGTCAAGTCAGTTAACGGTTACTGGTGTATTTCATACAGAGTTATTATGTTCAAAACTGGAAGACGAACCAATAGATATAAATATTGTACAAGTAAGTATATGCACCAACAATAAGCGGTAGTGATGAAGAAATACAACAATTTTACCGATGAAGTAGAAATAGCGATGTCTCAAATTAAATTACAAGAAATAAAAGTAATACTAAGAGATTTTAATGCAAAAGTAGGAAAGAGAAAAATGGAGGATGTAGTGAGGATTCATGGACTCAGATACAAATAATGAAAGGGGAGATAAACTAATAAAATAGGCAATTATCAATGATATGATAACTTGGTTTAAAAAAGACCGACTTTACACATGTAAAAGCCCTGATGAGACAATACTCAATCAAACTGACTACATACTTATTAATAAAAGATTAAGAAAAGTGTTACTTAATGTAAAGACAATGCCGGGTGCTGACTGTAATAGTGATCATGTACCACTATGTGGACTAATAAAAGTAGGACTGAAAAGAGGAGAAACGGTAGTTAGGAACATGAGACTTAATAAAGATGTTTTGAAGGTAGATAAAAAATTCAAGAACAGTGCAGAGTGACTGTGAAAAATAGGTACATTGCAATAGCTAAAATACAGAGCATAAAAGAACAATGGGAAATGTTAAGGGACTTCATTCATCAAACTAGCAATGAAATATTACCGGAGAGAATCCAAAAATGCGAAGAAAAGATTTATGACTGAAGAAATCTTAAAGTTGATGGCCAAAAGAAAACAGAGTAAAAATGAAAAACAAGAATATTCGAAGATACATTAAGAAATAAGAGATGAATGTGTAAAGACAAATGAAATTTGGTTAAACTAGCAGTACAAGAAAATTGAATTAAATTATATATAAGATACCAAAAAAAAAAAATATGCACAGACAAATAAGTGAGCTCACTGGAAGAAAAACAAGAATAAATACAGGGTGTTTAAAATAAAAAACAAGAAAGATATTATTGGAGGAAGATGCTGTAGTGAAGAGGTGGAATGAGTATATAAGAGAATTATGTGTTGGCAAAAGGGAAGATTTAACAGAAGAAAGTAACTTAGCAGGTTCACCTATTCTAAAAGAAGTCGCTGACACTGTCAAATATATGAAGAAAGGAAAGACAGCTGAGCCAGATGGAATCACAACTGAAGAATTCGAAGTACTGGGAGACTTTGGAGTAGATATATTAACAAACATGTTCAATTATACTGACAGCAGCGAGTGATATGCTGAAATCGGTATTTATAGCTATACCAAAAAGACGAGGAGCAATTGAATGCGAAGATTTTCGTACAAGTAACATCATAAACCATGTCACTAAACTTTTACTCAGAATTATAATGAGAAGAACAAGAAAGAAAATTAAAATGGAAATTGGTGAAGAACAGTTCGGATTTGTGGAAGGACAGGCTACAAACAATGCAATATATACATTACGAACACTAATAGAAAGATCAATAAAGACATATATTTGTGCTTCATAGATTATACTAAGGCATTTGATAAAGTAAAACGTGATGAACTGATTAAAATGTTGGAAAATATCAACAATGATGGGAAAGATTTAAGAATAATAAAGAATATTTACTGGAACCAAGTAGCAGCAATTAAAATAGAAAATAAAAAGGGCAAATATGAACAAATAACGCTGGGAGTACGACAGGGTTGTGTCTTGACACCGGATCTCTTCTATCTTTATAGGAAAGTAATAATGAGAGAGATCAAAGAGAAGCCAGGAATACTAATCGGAGGTTATTATATAGACAATATACGTTACGCATATAACACAGTATTGGTTGCGGATAATGCAAGAGATCTACAACAATTGTTGGAAATTGTAGCAACAGAGAGCGCAAAGAAAGGACTCTCTTTGAATATCAAGAAAACAGTAACAATGGTGATATAACAGAAAAAGGTGACACCAAAATGTAAATTAGACATAGAAGGGAAATTTCTTTAAAAAAGTGGATAGTTTTAAATATCTAGGGGAATTTATAACGTCAGATGGAGATGTACATCAGAGATTAAGAACAGAATAGGGCAAGTGAAAGCTGTATTTCAGAAAAAGAAGAGTATCCTATGCAATAAGTCACTATAATTGAATGTAAGAAAGAAAGTACTAAAGTGCTGTATAGAACCTGTATAGCTGTATGGCAGTGAATCTTGGAATGTAAATGAACAAATGTGGAAGAACTTGGAAGCAACAGAGATGTGGTTCCTGAGACGAATATTGCAAATTCCTTGGACTGGCAAAGGAACTAACAACGACTGCCTGAAAGAGATTAATGAAACTAGAACAGTATATACAACAATAAGAAAGAGACAAACAACTTGCTTTGGTAATGTGATGAGATGTGAAGCATTGAAGAAGATCGTGACAACTGGAAAGATTGAGGAGAAGAGAAGCAGAGGCAGACCAAGAGAAATGATGCTGGATGGATTGAGACGGCGGCATGAAGGAATATTATCAGCAGAGTTGATTCAGATAACCAAAGACCGAGATTTGTGGAAAGTCATGAACGCCTACGCCAGCCGGCATGACACTTGATTATGATGATTGAAAAAGCACAACAGGTTGAAATAGAACATGTTTAAAACTATAAAATGTAGGCACTGGTGAATGAACTGAGGAACTGGAAAACGACAGCTAAACATCTGCTGCAAGATTGTCCAACAAATGTAGAAGAGAGACAGCTGTGTTGGCCTACACAAGCTCCGTCTGAGGACGAACTCCACGGAGATGCCAACAACTTCATGTTGACCGCTGACTTCTTTGGATATACGAGGGGGATTCAGATGAACACCTTATTAATTAATTAATTAATTAATTTTTATTTATTTATTTGGGAAGGGGGAGGGGGTGAGTATATCATGAAAAAGTAAAGAATAAATGTATCACTTTTCGATGTAGTCACCATTGAGTTCAATGCAAATCCTTCCATCCATCATGTGCCATGCCGATAAGCGGGGGCGGTCATGTTTTGCCATCTCATTCGATCACCAGAGTCGTGCATCAGCCCCGTGTCCCTTCTCGACCATGCAACGTGGTCAAGCTATCCAGGTATTTAATTCTCGCTCTTCCCGTTGGTCTCTTCCCTTCGATCTTGCCAGATGTCACCAAGTTCTCCAATTGATGTCGTATCATTACATGCCCAAAAAATTTTGATTGTCTACGTCTAATGTCTCTAATCAGTTTACGATCTTCATTTGTTTCTTGAAGGACTTATTCATTGGTCTTTCTGTCTGTCCATGGTATTCTTTGCATTTCCCTCAGAAACCAGATTTCCATATCCATCAGATGTTTTTCAGCTTGTCTGCTCATTGTCCACGCTTCACATCCATACACAAGCACACGTTCAAGGAAGCACTTCTACACACTTGTTCTCGTTTCAATCGATATCGTTTTATTGGTCAATATGTTTTTCATCTTGGAAAAGGATATCTTCGCAATGGCAATTATTTTTCTAATCTCTTCAAGGCATTTCCCATCAGATGTTCTGACTGTTCTGAGATAACTGTACCGATTCACATGTTGAAGAATATGCCCATTTACTTGTATATCGCATTGTGTCTTCTTACTATTGAATTCTAACCCTAGTTGTTCACTGTGTGCAACAACCGCATCTACTAAATGTTGCAGGTCCTGTTCATTGTCTGCAATCAAGACTGTATCATCCGCATATCTA
Organism: Cepaea nemoralis; assembly: GCA_014155875.1. NCBI lineage: Eukaryota > Metazoa > Mollusca > Gastropoda > Stylommatophora > Helicidae > Cepaea > Cepaea nemoralis. The sequence continues at coordinate 160,688 of JACEFZ010027926.1, forward strand.
ATGTTATTGATGTATCGTCCCCCAATGTTAATTCCTTCCATATCTTCTATTGTTCTTAAAATATTTTCACTGTATATGGAAAAACAAAGATCTTGAGACATTACACATCCCTGTCTCACACCTGTTTTAATAGGCTGATATTGATCTACTTCATTATCAATTCTGATGGCAGCTTGTTGTTTCCAATATATGTTGTTTTACAAGTCTAAGGTCGTTTCCATCAATTTGTAGATCTTCAAGCATCCTTATCATGTCGACATGTCTCACTTTTTCGAAAGCCTTTGTGTAGTCAATAAAGCAAAGGTGTAGATCTTTGTTTACTTCTATAGAACGTTCAATTACTGTTTTCAGTATTTACACAGCATTTACTGTACCCTTGCCTTCTACAAACTCACACTGTTCTTCTCCTATTTTGGGTTGTATTTTCTTCCTAACTCTTTGCATGATAATTCTTAGAAAAATCTTCGTGATGTGGCTCTTTATGCTAATTATTCGATTTTGATCCCATTCCAAGGCTCCTGACGTCTTCGTGATTGCAATAAATATAGAATTACATAAATCAGGAGGTATATATCCAGTATCATGTATTATAAGTCAGTAAAATGGTTGGGTTCCTGTAGAAAATAATTCCCTTGGTCGTGTGTGTAACAACTCATGCAACACCTGTTCTACATCTTCATCGGACCGAAAAGTTATGAAACTTCCTACCCCACTCATACACTTGCTGGACTGACAGGCAAGCATACTGGACTAGTCCATACTGTCTCACGTTCGCCAATGAATTTCTATAGGTTTCACCCCTTTCACTGATATAAAATTACGGATAACAAAACGCTTCTCCTCTTTGGTGCATGTCATAAGTGACGCGACCATCTTTAAATGTTTTATTACTTCACCGTCTTCGTCTGCACCGTTATGTCACAGCTTAACAACCTTGACATCTTTAACGACAGCATTGACAGGTTACAAGACAATGGCATGGTTATTGTAATTTCTGTCACACGTTTAAGATTTTCATTTGAAGCCACCACGTTTTAATATTGGCGTTTGAAGATGTCCGACAAGGAAGAGTTATCAAGGCCGATAATCGACAGTTATTGCGACAACAAGTTGTCATGGTTATCCCCCGTCTCGAAAACAAAGAGGGTTGTGGGATATTAGTTACAAGGTCGTTTGATGACCTTTTACAAGACGTCACAGTCAAACCCAGCATTGTTATTAAAGGTTGTTTGATATTTTTGCAAACAATTTTACGTTTAATAGTCTGCCACTGCTTTCTGAACCTTCGGCATTCATACCATAATGAATATCTAAATATATGTTATACAAGTACTGATACAAATACTTATACAAATACATACAAAACTGATACAAATACTTGTAACAATCATTTTGTTTTCTACATCATACTTTGGTATCGCTTGATTAGGTGTTTGAGTCTCTTGTTGTTTTCGGACATCATACTTTAGTTTCGATTGATAAGGTGTTTAGGTCTCCTGTTCCACTTTGACATCGTACAGTAGTTCCTTTTGATTAGTATCTGTATTTTGATATCTTGTTCCATTGTTACATCATACATTAGTTCCACTTGATTAGTAATATGTGTTTGAGTCTTTTGTTCCATTGTGACATCATACATTAGTTCCGCTTGATTAGTTGTGTGTGTTTAGGTATCTTGTTCCACTCTGACGTCATACATTAATTCCGCTTGGTTAGTTGTCCTTGCTAGGGTCTCTTGTTCCACTTTGACGTCACACATTGATTCCACTTGATTAGCTGACTGTTCCGCTTAGTTAGTTATCTATGTTTGGGTCTCTTGTTCCACTCTAACATGATACATAGGTTCCGCTTGATTATTTATCTGTGTTTAAGTATCTTTTTCCACTTTGACGTCATAATTAGATCCGCTTATTAGTTGTATGTGTTTGGGCCTCTTTTTACACTCTGATGTCATACATTGATTTCACTTCATTAATTGTATGCATTTGAGTCTCTTGTTCCACTTTCGGGCTTGTCTGCTGTTTCTTCTATGTTACTCATCTTTGCCACAGCTGATCACTTTCACTTTGTTACTTATCTTCGCCACAGCTGATAATTTTCACTTTGTTACTCATCTTTGCCACAGCTGATAACTTTCACTTTGTTACTTATCTTCGCCATAGCTGATAATTTTCGCTTTGTTACTCATCTTTGCCACAGCTGATCACATTCACTTTGTTACTTATCTTCGCCACAGCTGATAACTTTCACTTTGTTACTTATCTTTGCCACAGCTGATCACTTTCACTTTGTTACTTATCTTCGCCACAGCTGATCACTTTCACTTTGTTACTCATCTTTGCCACAGCTGATCACTTTCACTTTGTTACTTATCTTCGCCACAATTGATCACTTTCACTTTGTTACTTATCTTCGCCTCAGCTGATAACTTTCACTATGTTAATTATCTTCGCCACAGCTGATCACTTTCACTTTGTTACTTATCTTTGCCACAGCTGATCACTTTCACTTTGGTTCTTATCTTCGCCACAGCTGATAATTTTCACTTTGTTACTTATCTTTGCCATAGCTGATCACTTTCACTTTGGTACTTATCTTCGCCACAGCTTACCAGCTTCACTTTGTTACTCATCTTTGCCACAGCTGATCACTTTCGCTTTGTTACTTCTCTTCGCCACAGCTGATAATTTTCACTTTGTTACTCATCTTTGCCACTTTGGTATTATCTTGCCACAGCTTACCAGCTTCACTTGTTACTCATCTTTTGGCCACCAACTGATCTAACTTTCCATTTGGTACTTATCTTGCCACAGCTTACCAGCTTCACTTTGTTACTCATCTTTGCCACAGCTGATCACTTTCACTTTGTTACTTCTCTTCGCCACAGCTGATAATTGTCACTTTGTTACTCATCTTTGCCACAGCTGATCACTTCCTTTGTTACTTCTCTCGCCACAGCTGATATTTTCACTTCGTTTACTCATCTTTGGCCACAGCTGATCACTTTTCCCGTTTGTTACTTATCTTCGCCATAGCTGATAATTTTCGCCTTTGTTTACTCATCTTTGCCACAGCTGATCACATTCACTTTGTTTACTTATCTTCGCCACAGCTGATCAATTTCATTTTGTTACTTATCTTGCCACAGCTGATCACTTTCACTTTGTACTTATCTTCGCCACAGCTGAATTTTCACTTTGTTACTTATCTTTGCCACAGCTGTCACTTTCACTTTGGTACTCATCTTCGCCACAGCTTACCAGCTTCACTTTGTTACTCATCTTTGCCACAGCTGATCACTTTCACTTTGTTACTTCTCTTCGCAACAGCTGATAATTTTCACTTTGTTACTCATCTTTGCCACAGCTGATCAATTTCACTTTGGTACTTATCTTCGCCACAGCTTACCAGTTTCACTTTGTTACTCATCTTTGCCACAGCTGATCACTTTCACTTTGTTACTTATCTTCGCCATAGCTGATAATTTTCGCTTTGTTACTCATCTTGCCACAGCTGATCACTTTCACTTGTTACTCATCTTTGCCACAGCTGATCACTTTCACATTTTTACTTATCTTTGCCACAGCTGATCACTTTCACTTTAGTACTTATCTTCGCCATAGCTGATAATTTTCGCTTTGTTACTCATCTTTGCCACAGCTGATCACTTTCACTTTGTTACTCATCTTTTCCACAGCTGATCACTTTCACTTTGTTACTTATCTTTGCCACAGCTGATCACTTTCACTTTGGTACTTATCTTCACCACAGCTTACCAGCTTCACTTTGTTACTCATCTTTGCCACAGCTGATCACTTTCACTTTGTTACTTCTCTTCGCCACAGCTGATAATTTTCACTTTGTTACTCATCTTTGCCACAGCTGATCACTTTCACTTTGGTACTTATCTTCGCCACATCTTACCAGCTTCACTTTGTTACTCATCTTTGCCACAGTTGATCACTTTCACTTTGGTACTTATCTTCGCCATAGCTGATAATTTTCGCTTTGTTACTCATCTTTGCCACAGCTGATCACTTTCACTTTGTTACTCATCTTTGCCACAGCTGATCACTTTCACTTTGTTACTTATCTTTGCCACAGTTGATCACTTTCACTTTGGTACTTATCTTCGCCACAGCTGATAATTTTCACTTTGTTGCTCATCTTTACCACAGCTTATCACTTTCACTTCGGTACTTATCTTCACCACAGCTTACCAGCTTCACTTTGTTACTCATCTTTGCCACAGCTGATCACTTTCACTTTGTTACTTATCTTCGCCATAGCTGATAATTTTCGCTTTGTTACTCATCTTTGCCACAGCTGATCACTTTCACTTTGTTACTTATCTTTGCCACAGCTGATCACTTTCACTTTGTTACTTATCTTCGCCATAGCTGATCACTTTCACTTTGTTACTCATCTTTGCCACAGTTGATCACTTTCACTTTGTTACTCATCTTCGCCACAGCTGATCACTTTCACTTTGTTACTTATCTTCGCCACAGCTGATCACTTTCACTTTGTTACTTATCTTCGCCACAGCTTACCATCTTCACTTTGTTACTCATCTTCGCCACAGCTGATCACTTTCACTTTGTTACTTATCTTCGCCACAGCTGATCACTTTCACTTTGTTACTTATCTTTGCCACAGCTGATAACTTTCACTTTGGTACTTATCTTCGCCACAGCTGATAATTTTCACTTTGTTACTCATCTTTGCCACAGCTGATCACTTTCACTTTGGTACTTATCTTCGCCACAGCTTACCAGCTTCACTTTGTTACTCATCCTTGCCACAGCTGATCACTTTCACTTTGTTACTTCTCTTCGCCACAGCTGATAATTTTCACTTTGTTACTCATCTTTGCCACAGCTGATCACTTTCACTTTGGTACTTATTTTCGCCACAGCTTACCAGCTTCACTTTGTTACTCATCTTTGCCACAGCTGATCACTTTCACTTTTGTACTTATCTTCGCCACAGCTGATAATTTTCACTTTGTTACTCATCTTTGCCACAGCTGATCACATTCACTTTGGTACTTATCTTCACCACATCTTATCAGCTTTACTTTGTTACTCATCTTTGCCACAACTGATCACTTTCACTTTGTTACTCACTCATCTTCGCCATAGCTGATAATTTTCGCTTTGTTACTCATCTTTGCCACAGCTGATCACTTTTACTTTGTTACTCATCTTTGCCACAGTTGATCACTTTCACTTTGTTACTCATCTTTGCCACAGCTGATCACTTTCACTTTGTTACTTATCTTCGCCATAGCTGATAATTTTCGCTTTGTTACTCATCTTTGACACAGCTGATCACTTTCACTTTGTTACTTACCTTCGCCATAGCTGATAATTTTCACTTTGTTGCTTATCTTCGCCACAGCTGATCAGTTTCACTTCTCGTACTCGTTGAGTAACTACATGCGCACAACTAAGTTTTCTTCCTTGTTCAGATCTGTCGGAAGGTCGGTCTGTTTCTGTGTCTACATTCCAGGAATATTTAAGATCGCACATACAGGTCACAAAACATTTACACAAGTCTATATCACATATGTTATACAGGTTTATTTGCATTTTTATTATGTGTATCCAACACTACAGTAGGGCACGGAGACCTAAACAATGAACAAGCAATTAGAAAGTCGAATAGAGGCCCTGGAGTTGCGGATATTCAAAACAATATGTCGTATTTCATGGAAACAGAAACAATCAATACAGAAGATTTGTAGAAAAGCACGAAATGAAAAGAGAGTTGATGAAATTAAACCATACTGGAGGGTAAGTTTGAAGGCAAGCGAGCAACAGGTAGACAACTTGATGTGTCATCCTGTTGTGATATTTCAATATATAATCCTATTTGAACCTATTGCGCTATTTTAACCTTTTGTGCCCTTTGAACCTATTATGCTATTTCAACCTATTGCGCTATTTTAACCGTTTGTGCCCTTTGAACCTATTATGATATTTCAACCTATTGCTCTGTTTTAACCTTTTGTGCCATTTAACCTAATATGCTACTTCAACCTATTGCGCTATTTTAACCTTTTGGGTAATTTCATCATATTATGCTATTTCAACCTATTGTGCTATTTTAACCTTTTGTGCCATTTCAACCTATTATGCTATTTTAACCTTTTGCGTTATTTTAAGCTATTGTGCTATTTCAACTATTGTGCTATTTAAACGTATTGTGCTACTTCAACCCATTGTGCTATTTATACTAGATATATTTGCATCCAAAACTAGAGCCGAACACAGCCTCTTGCAACAGCCCATCTGATCTCTACCCTCAAGTCGCGTTGTTGTTTATTTTTTTGCATTGAGCTTGTGGAGATTCCAAGTCGTAATTTCCCATCCGTTGTCCCATACTTATACGAGTATTTTGGAGAGTAAGTGAGCAAATATATTCTTTCCTCCCCCTTTCTCTATGACTTTCAGTCACTTCGGTATCAGTAATAATAATAACCGGAAAGACTGTTACACTATTCCTAAAACTTTTACCCAGGAAAAGAACACTCGTCAGGGGTATCTAAATTTTACTCTTGGACTCTTGTCAACATTGTTGACTGGGATAGTCGAAGACGTCTGAAACATACCTCACTAAATTGGGAACTCTACATAAGGATATTCGGCTATGCCTTCTGTCCGGATCACCCTCTTGACTCTATAGACTGAGACTAGATCCCAAGAGGGCTGGGAATGAAGGTAAAGAAGCTATGTAACCACTTCTGTCTAGTCTAGGATTAAAGATGTCCGATTGACAGGTCTAACATATGTACCTGCTCTTACAGAGCTCAGAGACCATGAGAGAGGGTAAGAGAGTGTGTCATCTAGAGTATTCTAGGAATTGTTTGTGTAGATGAGTACCCCTGAGATGTTTTGTTCCAGAACCCCCCTTTTCTAACTAGATGATGACCAGACGAACTAGATCAATTCTCTATAAAATGTGGGGAGATGGGGATGGGATCCAATAGTCGCACGCGTAATTTTTTGTTTGCTTTTGTTTCCGCGCTCGCTCGCTTTTGAAATCGAGCATAGTCCACACACGCTACTTTTAGTAGTACTGGGCTGAATTATGTGTATGGATTAGCTTTTCCTGTTGCCAGTGTCCCTCGCCATTACGCGAACCCACCCTGACTTCAGAAGTACTTGTACTTTATGTCCCCAAGTCAAGGACAAGAAGTCAACATTTTAGTCCAGCTGACCAGTGTAGTGGTTGAAGCACTTACCTCAGCATCAGCACACCAGATGTTAAAAATGACCGCTCGTGTTCATTCGGCCATGTTGGCCTCGTTTGTGTATATAAAGGCATTGACTTGTAACAGAGGTCGTGCACAGGAATAGTGGATTAGCCATGGAAGAGTAGTTCTCACGTCACATCACCGTACACGACGATAACTGGGCTTATTTATATTTGAAACCGTGCCAAATTGGTAGTCTAAATTTGGCCGGTAAGAGCAGAGAAACCCTGGCCATCACCGGGAAAAGCTAGACAATGGCGATCTGTCAGTCCTGTTTGTATGTGTTGTCGGCCCGTCTGGATCGCGGCTGCTAGAATAACCGAAGTTCTGCCCTGTGTAATTAGTTGATTTGTGGCCAGCCTTCGATGTACTAAACCGTTAGTTTGAAATTATTACTTTGATAGTTCAGTTTTGAAAACTCCCTCGAGTGCCAAGATACAGGCTCGAAATAATGTTTGTGTAGTGGACACAGCGTGGGTGAATACAACAGTGTCGCATTTTGCGCACCTAATTTCATCTCCAAGTTGCACGCCACAGCTCCAAAACACATAGTTCTTAGAACTGCCTGCGCTAATTCGCATTGGAATGTTAGGAGTGCTGCATAACGTCTAAATATAGAGGTGTCACCCAATGATGGACAGGTCAGGCGTTCAAATCTTAGACATCGATTGGTCGACCTAGCCTTGGCAGCGTCTCTGCAAAGACTGCTGGGAAATGAAAGGGCATAGAACGCGCACATACAGTTTGATCTTCTAGAAAGTCGGGTGTGTTTTTCATTAGGAGTATCTTATACTTGTGTGTCCCTCACCTGATTCAGAGTCAGAGTACCTCTGATAATGGATATGTAGCTGATATATGCGTCAGGTAAAGCTTTGTGTATGTGAGATCTGTGTGTGAAACGGTCCAGCACGTAAGAACATATATTCTTCAATTTGGAGATAGCCGCCAACTTCTGTCCCTGTCTGATGCAATGGCCGATTCCGCTATCACTGTCTTGAAATATCTATCTCCATCTTATCTTCTGTTTCCAAAAGAAGTGCTGTACTATACTACATCTTAAGCTGTGAGAAGAGGCAAGTCTAAGCCCAGAATGCTGTTCTAATCTAAAACCCTATAGCTTCTTGATTTCATTCAGAGCCTGGTTTAGTAAAAGACATACTGTGACTTCTGCGCCGACCGCTGCCCCCTTTTTAATCCATGGCCAATCTTCAACACACGAAAATGAGAGAAGGAGGAATGATTGTTTCTTTCCTCTTGTCTTTATACGTCCGTGGCGTTGAGAAAGATTGTGTTGCATGACTGATTAGCATTGATGACAGGTCCAGCGTATTAAACTGCTGTGATATATTCGAACCGAGTTGCAAATGACCACCACTGCATCTAGCACTCTTGTCAAACTGAAGTCAAGCTAAGAACCCAGTCTAGGCACTCCAGTGAACGATGAAGGAGAAGATGATTAGTATTAGAATGAGAGAATGAGCTTGTACTTTGTCATCTCATCTCTCTATCTCTATGTATATATGTTGTTGTCAATGGATGAGAGGCGGAGTGAAATTTCACAATGAGTACTTCACCTGCACTTCAATATTCATTCCATACACATGACAATAATTGTATCAACTTATGAATGAGAATATTCATTATATGCTTCCTTACATTATTGCTTCTATTCAACATGTGGAATGTCATTTTATTAAATCGCCTCCCTGTTTGAAAAAGTAAGTAAAGGAAGATATACATCTGATGCTTTCATGCATTATAACTGCTAACCAGCCTGGGGAATATCATTAGTAATATTGCACCCCTGTCTGTAAAAGTAAGTAAATGAAGATATGCTTTCATGCATCTTCACTTCTAACCAACATGGGATATATCACCCCAGTGTTAGAGGAAGTAAGTAAAGGAAATGACAGAAGAAGTAAGAAAGAATACCCAGGAAATGTAAACAGGCTAACTGAACATCTGATGCAGCCCTGATTTGGTAATATGAGTTTATATGGATGATATACCATCATCACCCTGTTCTGTATCATTGATGTTCAGGATCAGATCTTGCTGTGTGCATTTCATCATGTAACTCTTCCTCAATCTACTAGCCTTGTCATTCTCTGTGTCTGTGTCCTCTGTGAGAACATCAGCCTAAACAGATCACTATGGACAAGAGCAAAAGAAGAGGTAGCTTGCCAGATGAATTGAAAGATGCCTGATACCAGTTCCTGAATCTTCTACTTTCTACAACTTCTATCTGTAGCCTTTTCATTCTTGTCAACTGGAGAACCATCATCAGTTGAACATATATAAATAGGATCACCATGTTTATTCACGATAGGTGAGGAAGACGTGTTCAAGATTTCGCAGATTTATCGCATATGTATCACATATTTATCACAGATCTATCGCAGATCATTGCAGATCTAGCGCAGATTATTTCAGATTACTGCAGGTTATAGCAGACTATTGAAGATCAAAATAGATAAGATCATATTAGATGGAAGGATAGACTGTTGAGTAAAGGATGGACTGAACCAGAACCATTGCCAATGATCAGCTGGAGAGAAAGTTAGGGATTCTCATCATTGCGTCCGATTGGCCAATTTTCCCCGAAATTGTTATTCCATGATTACCTTTATTCTCCGTTTGGAGCACAACTGTTTCATGGTGGAACTGCCAAACTAACAACTCCCAAAGAATCTAGTGCTTAGTGTTATCTAGGTGTCCTTCCAAAAGCCAGCATGTCAGACCCATAACCATATCACCACCAACTTAATTGAATTGAATTGAACTCAATTGAACTTAAATGAACTTGAGAACAATTGCCAAAGGCATATCACATTCATTAGACTGAGAACATTTAAATAATAACCTCAAGTCTCAAATGTGTGTAGAGACTTTTTAATTTCACAACATCATGAATCCATGGAAATTCCAACATTATCATGTGTTAACCTAGAGACATTGCTAAGGAAGAACTTTGTGGATAGGCACAGTGACTATCTGAACTGTTACAATCTTAGAACCATTGGAGTTAAATGATTCCTAAAGGACATTTTAACATTATCTAAAAGGTGTGATGAATTGTAATTGATGTTTCAGAGATACACTCCATGCTTTTATCTCAACAGCATTTGAGTCAATAAACTGATTTTTACTTTCACTTCTTCTTTTGTCGGGTATATTGTGATGTGACAAGAACTTTTATATGTGTTTAGTTAACATTATTAAATCACATACTTGAAGAATTTGGAACGATAGGTGGCTGGGTAACCACGAATAGACAGCACAGTCCTGTTCTATTGTAAGCACCCAGGTTCCAAGGTATTCATAAAGGAGAACTTAACATCATACACATTTTCTTGTAACCGTTTCAACTATAAGAGAAAATAGATACAAGTGGGGGTTCACGAGCCAAATAAATATCTCCTCTTCTGGGAAGGCTAAGTTTAGAGGGAAATCATAAATATTCCCCAGGAAAACCCTAGATTTCCTTAGCGACTATGGGGCACTTTGGCTTCCAAATACCCATCCCCTCTAGACGAAATTAGTCCCATACTTCTAGCTTGACTTCATCACGGTGCAGGCCAGGGTGGCTACTGCATTCACCTCCCAACATACCACAAACAGTTAGTTGAGATTATAGGCACAAGTAATATGGGTAGGAAAATTTAATGAGATGAGCTTTTATACAGATTGAATTAGTGTTCCTGAAGCTTTAAGTAAATAAGCGTATAACATATTAATACATATAGAAATTAGCTATCAAGCATAATGCCATGAAGTGTGGATATAGCACATTATCAAATGTGTTTCTGATGGTGAAATCAACTAGTCAATGTGATATTTGGTTGTACAGTTTCCCCTACGTAAAAATCCCAAGCTAGCAAAAATTTAAGGTTTCAGATAAAAACGAAATATGTAATGTCATAAATTATTAAATGTACTTGACACAAGCTCTTTTGTGACAGAATGAGATTGGTCGTTGTCTAGATCCTAATGCTCCTTCTATATCACTTCAGAGTGGAAGCTGAGCTAGCCACCTGTCTCACACCACAAGTCACCACTGCAGCACACATCCACCAGTCAGTGAACAAAACTGAGCTTGCGCACATAATACCCTTTAATGATGACTGAACACAGAAACATACAACACCTTTAAATCCTGAAACAGTAATTCTCGAATATATTCTCATCACAACCTATCACTCAAAGAACACTGCCTTCTCAAGGCCTACTTCATCTCATCCAACACGACAGTTAACTAGCCTCTCTCCCGGCCCTAACTCACTCGATCCACCCCACTCTGGGTCTAAACTTCAACTCTCTATCACTAAAAAACACAGGGTGGAGTTCTATCGCTAACTCCACTATCATTTACTTTCCCAGACCGCCGACCTACACTTGTCGGGTCCCAAAACTCAACTGTCTTATCCCGTCTCCTGACTCCACACACACTACCCCACAGTACAAACTGTCTGCCCCACAACTACACTCGCCGGCTGACTTCTCCTCGACTCCCCCTTAAATCACTGTCTCCAACCTTCCCTTTACCGGGACCTACCACCCAGCCCCATTTTACCTCCGTCTATTATTTCTTAGGGTCGGTAATGTTAATGAACCCAGGCATGTTACAGTACTAAAACCTCAAATCATGCCAGGCCACGTTGTGTCATACCAACAATGATGGAACGAGATTGAATGTTTTGTAATTGATTGCTGAGAATGGGGTAGCTAGGTAGGGGTATCCCCTATCAAAGGAGAAGTAAGGCGCCTCCTTCCCTCCGCTAGCCTACGGGACACCCTTGGGCAAGGTGGAGTACCCGTTTATCCCCCACCCCCACCCCCGATCAGGGTTACGTGAAGCCATTGGTGCAGATGGTGGTTGAAGATGGAGAGCAGTCGACACATAGCTGTAGGTTATGGTCTCCACCTTCACGACAGTAGGCAGAGGATCTCTTTTTGAGGAGACAATGGCTACGGTCACTGACCAATATGGTCACTGTTAGGAAGGAAAGCAATGGTAAACTACCTTCTTTAAAGATGTCAAGAAAATCATGTTGTGTGGACTTGTAAAAAACATATATTGGAAACAGCAAGCTGCCATAAGAGTTGATAATGAAGTAGGCCAATATCAGCCTATTAAGAGAAGTGTGAGACAGGGATGTGTAATGTCTCCAGATCTGTTTTCCCTGTACAGTGAAAGTATTTTCAGAAATATTGAAGATATGGAAGGAATCAACATTGGGGGACGATGCATCAATAACATTAGATATGCAGATGATACAGTCTTGATTGCAGACAATGAACAGGACCTGCAAAATTTAGTAGATGCGGTTGTTACACACATTGAACAACTAGGGTTAGAATTAAATTGTAAAAAGACACAGATTATGGTCGTCACTAGGAAGAACGAAATACCGCAATTTTAAATACAAGTAAATGGGAATATTCTTCAACAAGTGAATAGATACAATTATCTCGGAACAGTATTAACATATGATGGGAGATGCCTTGAAGAGATTAGAACAAGAATGCCCATGGCAAAAGTAGCCTGTAGCAAGATGAAAAACCTATAAAGAGATGCCAATTTAAACGAGAAAAAGAGTGTTGAGATGCTACACAGAACCTTTACTTTTATATGGATGTGAAGCGTGGACAATGAGCAGTCAGGCTGAAAAACATCTAATGGCTGCAGAAATGTGGTATCTGAGGAAAATGCAAAGAATACCATGGGCAGCCAGAAAGACCAATGAACAAGTCCTTCAAGAAACACATGAAGATCGTAAACTGATTAGAGACATTAGACGTAGACAGTCACAATTTTTTGGGCATGTTATGAGAAGAAATGATTTGGAGAACTTAGTGACAACTGGTAAGATCGAGGGGAACAGACTAAGGATAAGATCTAGAAGCAAGTACCTGGATGGCATGGCCTTGTGGCATGGTCGAGACAGAAACACGGAGCTGATTCACGACTCTGGTGATCGAGTGAGATAGCAGAACATGACCGCCCACGCTTACCGGCATGGCACATGATGGATGGATGGCTGAGAATGAATACTCTTAAATAACAGTGAATGATTAAAATTATGATCATATATGTACTATTTATAATACGTACGCGGCAGAAATGTATTCCAAATGATTATTCTGTGTTACTAATGTTTTAATGGCTAAACTGACATGTGATTCAGCCACGTAGGTTGTAACAGGAGAGAAAGAACTACAATTGTATGTGGTGCTTAGAAGTGGGTATCCGGATAACTAGATGAATCACTACAGTGTTCTAACATACTAAAATCATACACAGCCATTTATCAGATTCACCAAGATGGTCACACAGTAAAGTAATTTGCTATTTAGCAATAGTTGAAACCTGGCGTCACATCTAAGACAATCATGCAGTGTTGTTTAGGCCTATGCTAGAAGGTGTGCCAGGTCGTTAGTGGAATCGTTATAACTGAGGTTTGATCTGAAGTAAAACATGGCACTTGCCATATCATGGAAAGTGTGTTGTATAGCCCTGCGTGCCACCTATTGTGGGGGGGGGGGGGGGGGGGGGTTATGCGTACTAGTTATTCCAAATGAGACATAATAAAGGGAGATTTATAACCGGTGTGGCACATGAGGAATGGAAAAGAGAGAAGATAACTGGACATCTGATGTCCGATTATAAAGTATAGTACATTAATTGTGGCTGGCGTTAGACAACACTGGTTGACATTAGTTTGTTATAATAATATAAGATGTGGTATGTTGTCATATTGGAGGCGTTGATGTGCAACAACCTTATTAAGCCATGGACATTTCAGAAGCAGATAATTGGTCCCAGGCCACATGGAAATTCACGTAAGTCGAGGTCATTAGAAGATGAAGAGGGTGATGTAAATTCACTCTACTGATCTACAAGACAGGTGTATGTGTGAGTGAGTGTGTGTGTGTGTGTGTGTGGTGTGTGTGTGTGTGTGTTGCCTTTGATAGTTATATGTTTTATAACTGGGACCGCTAGATCTAATCTTTTACCACTGGAGAGTGTACAATCCGTTTGTGATAGTTCCACTGTATTGTAAGCACTGTATAAGTGAATATTATGCAACATTGTAAGTCTGAACAGGCTGTATTATTTGCAGCAGAAAATAATATGATTCGTTTTAACAACACCAAGTGTTATTTTGTAATGGCAGTAGTATAACTGGTATAGGGACAACTACAAGGTTGGTGAAGTCATTGTTAACTAGAAAAGCTTGGGGTAGAACTGTAATGTCATCCAACAAATGTTGGATGTAAAATATGAGTATCAATGCACAGGTTCTCTATTTGTAGACCTCTTGTGTATGTGTGTGTGTGTGTGTGAGAGAGAGAGAGAGAGAGAGAGAGAGAGAGAGAGAGAGAGAGAGAGAAAGAGACAGAGATAAAGAGAGAGAGAGAGATAAAGAGAGAGAGAGAAAGAGATAAAGAGAGAGAGAGAGAGAGAGAGAGAGAGAGAGAGAGAGAGAGAGAGAGAGAGAGAGAGAGAGAGAATGTATGTATTTCTGAATATTTAGAAATGTAACAGTCCTGACAATGTGTTCATGATCTTAAATGGTCACAAATCATTAGGATCGAGGCATTGTCCGTCATTCATCCATGCTTTTAAATTGTAAGTTTTCTTGTTGGGTAATGTATGAGTGTGCAGAAACGAGCAAAGTGTACACATTTGATCGATGATGGCATTATGAACGTACAGGTCCTTGTATTCCAGGTACTTGCTGTACTTGTCTAAATCAGCGGCCAAATCTTTTAAATGAAGAGCCAAATCTTTTGGCGTTTTAAAGTGAGCAGAGTTGATGTAGGTAAAGTTGGGGAAATGTTTGTCGTAATCAGCTCTGCCTCTCACAACAGGGATCACAGGAACATTATTGTCAAATATCTTAAAGAATTTCTCCGTGACGTAGTCTGTGCATAGAGAGTTCTCGAAGGACAGGTAGAATTTATATTTGGCATTCCAGTTGTAACAATTGTTGTTGTTCCTGGAACACGGGCGTCCACAGCCTCCAAGTATGTCCACGTCAATGTATTTCTGCGGAATAGTTTATACAATCAATATCAATTGGAGAAACCTTTGAGGACCACTAGGACAGTTCATAAATAAACACATATGTATTGTTTGACACTCATAGAAGTCGAAGAAGGAAGACTAGAGGAGGCACTAGACAACATAAACATTGAATGCAATAATTACCGATAGAGATTCGAACTTGCCACATCCAAATAACGACGAAGTGTACTTCGAAGCATGAACACTGGACTCCCCTAAAAAGGTGTCTAAAATAGCCAGGTATATCATCCACATGAACCCACAACCATGGAATGTGAACATAATTCCTATCTAACAACAGAAATAGCACCACAGGTCTTAGAATGTTTGTGCTGGTGTCTTGAGATATTCTGCACCATGACACTGATGCCTTGCGCTAGGGCCAGTTTGGCTCTATTTGGCCAGAGCAATTGCAGGAGTGTCTCTGATCAAAGTTCCTCTGACTCCGGTGTCCGAACGTACTGCCCTCACTACATATATAACCCAATTCAAAATTTCCCCAATGACTAACCCAATGATTAACCTAATGACTAACCCAATGATTAACGCAATGATTAACCCATTGATTAACTCAGTGATTAACCCAATGATTAACCCAATGATTAACCAATGACTAACCCAATGACTAACCCAGTTATTAATTTAATGACTAGCCTGATGAATAACCTAATGATTAACCCAATGATTAACCAAATTATAAACCTAATGATTAACCCAATGCATAACATAATGATTAACACAATGATGAACCCAATGATTAACCCAATATTTATTTGTTCACAGGGACGCATTACTTCTATAGCAGGCTCTAATATGTCAATATTTTAAAACCGTGTTGCTCCTCAATATTCTATATTGTTGCCGAGAAAATCGATGTTCGTTATATACCAAGAACATCGGACCAACATCAGAGAAGTCAATATATCTTATCCAAATCCAAGAAGACATTTTTCTGATATCTAGAATCGATGTCTATATACTTGTACGTGACCATCGCCAGAGACCAAGTACGAGATGGGGAATTGATTTGACAAAGTTTACAGCTTGAGACTGCTTTTCAGTCCAGAACATTTTCCTATTGTCAGTGAGAGAATTTGCCCTCAAGAATAACTGCCAACAAAGACATCGAAACCAAATTACTCAAATGTGTGTCGAGTGTGATAGGATAGACAGCTGAGATGTTAATATGAGTGGGGTCAGTTCTTTGGGAGATTGTAAATACTAACATAATTTTAGTGATTTGTAATGCTCCTTCTTTGCATGTTTCTTTTGCAACCAACCAACTAACCAATCAAACAGTCAATCAACCAACCAGCCACCCAGCTAGCCAACCTATTAACACACCAATCAACCAGCCAACCAACCATCTAACCAGCCAGCCAACAAACCAACGAATCAATCAACCAGCCAACTAACCAACCAACCAACCAATCTACCAACCAACCAACCTATCATGGCATTGCTCCAATAGTACGAAAATGCTATATGACATCTCTCTCTCTCTCTCTCTCTCTCTCTCTCTCTCTCTCTCTCTCTCTCTCTCTCTCTCTCTCTCTCTCTCCCTCTCTCTCTCTCTCTCTCTCTCTCTCTCTCTCTCTCACTCTCGATCTGGAAGGAGCAAGGGAGTTTAGGACATTTACTATCGTTTTCAAGGCTCCAGTATTATGTAACAGTTATTTCAAGCATGTTTAACTCTCTCTCTCTCTCTCTCTCTCTCTCTCTCTCTCTCTCTCTCTCTCTCTCTCTCTCTCTCTCTCTCTGTTTGTGTGATGTGTGTGTGTGTGTGTGTGTGTGTGTATACAAATGGATCCTCTAAAAAAACGCCCCGAATCCAGAAGAGAGAAAGAAAAACAGCGCATGAAAGTCATCCACCTGCATCGTCTTGACGTACTGCCACCTCTTAGATTGTACTCTACAGCGAGTGACGAGCCACACTGCTGTTCCTGTCTTGTTCTTGGCGATCTCATCTGTAAGGAAACGTTACTTCTGTCAGTACAGGCATGGCTTATGTGTGTCGTGACACGTTACATCGACTTACACCATATCATCATCATAAAAGCCATCGTCATCTTCACTATAATCATCATCATCATCATCATCATCATCATCATCATCATCATCATCATCATCATCATCATCATCATCACCATCATCATCATCATCATGTGTGGAAGTGGCTTAGAGGCGCCGCGGCAGCGTGTACCTGGGTGATATCCGGTACGGGTCACGGTTCAAGGTGGTATGGAATTCTACACAATTCTTTAGTAGTGGAATAATAGACGTCTGCCCTTCTCTAATAATGGTGAAAAACTAGTAGTCCCCGTCTGCAAGTAAAAAGAAAGTAAGTGGAGATGTCCTTGGCGAAGCGGTCAAGCATTCTGCCGCGCACTGTGACGGCCGTTTGTTTGTTCTCAGGCTAGGTTGTATAGACTACGAGTGCAGTTTGACCGGCGATCCCAGAGAGTCATCGGTGGAGCGCTTGCATTGTACGATGTCATGTGGAGACAGTCCCAGCCAGACGGAGCAAGCCCCGGTTCCTTGAGGCCAATTCTCTGACCTTTAACCTTTTCATATAAAATAAGTAAATACAGGACCCTTTTTCACGCTGGCGCTGTGGAGGAGTGACGAATGCAACTCGTAATCCCACATACCGAATTTGAAACACAGTTGTGGGCGATTTGGAAGCAGACTGCCTTGCTTTGGTTTCCATACAATGGCATGAGTGTCGGTAGTTCAGAAAGCAATGGTAAACCACTGAAAGCATACTTACCCAGAAATCACAAACAGAGATTAATGCTGGAGGTGAATGCGACGCCCTGTAAAGGATATGCAGTTAACTCTTTTGTTCGCACCATGGGGCTTATGTTGTTGCCCCATAGTTTTAGACCAACCGGCACTGGGTGGCTGATGTGGTTAATACCATGTGAGCCGACCGTACGTCCAGGAAAATGTCCAGATATTATTAATAGCGGAATCGACTTCGGAGACCAGGTCAATGACACAACAAATAAGCGCTTCAATAGAGATTCAAACAGAGCCGTCCAGGACAATTAAAATAGCATAGTCATAGCATAACATTGCATAACATAATATATTATAGCATAACATAGCATAACGTACCATAGCATAACAGAGCATAACATAGCACAACATAACATATCATAACATATTATTACATAACATAACATACTATCTATATCTATAAAAGACGATGTATGTATGTATGTCCGTTCTTTATGCGTTCGCGAACGGTCCATCCGATTGAGATGAAATTTTCTACGTGTTTTCTTTTCATTCCCGTGCAGCCAACTGTCATAGTTTGTTAGTGTACAATCAGCTATTTACTTACTAAAATTTAATATTTAAATTTACATTATCATTTCTATATAGCGAGGGGACTTAACTTAAGAAAAGTTATTTCAAGGGGCATACATTTTAATAACATTGCTATATATTTTATATATAGATTGTTGCATTGTTTTCAGAGATTTATAAACTCTTTGTCTACAGTTATGTACCGGCATATGAGTTATAATAAATAATGACATAATATTTAAGGCATTTTCAAAGTTTTCATAAAAATAATAATGCATCTATTTAAATAGTGAAAATTTTCTAACTCATCTTTTTATCTTTAATTAAGTTATCTACAGTCATGTAGGTGATTAAAAACAGTTTTCATTAAAAATAATGGATGGTGTGTGGAAGGACATTCTTAAGTTACTTCTTTTTTTGTTATATGAATTTAATGAGACGCTACCCCGCCAGGAGCTGGGCCAAGCCGCGCCGGGTCAGATAGATAGGCAGACAGACAGATAGTCGAGAACGGGAGCTTATATGATTACTTATATGAATTAAATGAGATGCTTCCCACCAGAGGCTGGGCGAAGCAGGGCCGGGTCAGACAGACAAATAGACAGACAGACAGACAGACAGACAGACAGACAGACAGACAGACAGACAGACAGACGGGAACGGGAGCTTATATGACTACTTATATGAATTAAATGAGATGCTCCCCACCAGAGGCTGGGTGAAGCCGGGCCGGGACAGACAGACAGACAGAGAGACAGACAGACAGACATACAGACAGACAGACAGATAGTCGGGAACGGGAGCTTATATGACTACTTATATGAATTAAATGAGATGCTCCCCACCAGAGGCTAACAGGTTGAACCTACCCCCAGTGGCCATCAGGCAGGTCATTATCATGGACGTGTACAATAGTTTGGTCTCTTGTCTAGAGTTTTTCGACCAAACCAGACGGGTTCTTGGTGTAGTGTGGTCTCTTGTCTAGAGTTTTTCGACCAAACCAGACGGGTTCTTGGTGTAGTGTGGTCTCTTGTCTGCGGTGTGTGAACAATAGGAGATAGAAAACACACCATGTATATTTACCGCAGTGTTAAAACGTGTGTAAAGAAGTCCGGTGACTGTATTGCGGAAATACGTGTATAGTTTGTTTCAATGTTCACAGTTACTGGACGACATCAGAAAGAAGACACACGGTGGTCACCGTCGATTGATTGTACTTTTGGACAGAAAAAAACAACAACAACAAATAACTGGTACTTACAGTAGTTGGGCCTCTCTTCCAAAGGCTTTGGACTAAATATAAGTCTGGAATATGGGACGAAGACGTCTGAGTCGAGACGGTACGACATGATGAGGTTAATGCGAGCATTCCACGGAGAGTTTCCATCTTGGGGGAAATAATGACAACCAGTTGTGAACAAGGAAGCAAAGAAGACTCAAATAAATAGGAACATTAAACAATCGAAGTGGATATACACGTAAAAACAACCACATGTAGTCATTTACATCTTCATAGACTTTCTTGTTGTGAGCGTACAGTTTATTGGATGGCCTGTATATTACACTCATGTCTACCTAGGAGTGTAGGGATACTTTATGTCTTGTTTGGGCTTTCCTATTATGCTATCAGGAGAAGCGGAATATAGAACGAACGAACGAATAAACTTTATTTTTGAAGTGTTAAGAATTGGGCATGCAGGCAGGTCTGACATTATGCCCTTCTTATATCTCTACTCTCATACATTATGTCATGCATACATCACGTATGAAGCTAATCTTTGACAATCACAGAACAACATGCATTAAAACGCATGGAACATGTGCAATAATCAGTAATGCATGACTCAGTAAAAGTAATAATCACAAATTATAATTACCTAAGGTAGGTGTAACGTACCACAGTTAAGGGAATGTTTGTCATACTGATTCTCATTTGATATAATTATTAATATTTTGTTTTTGTTGTTTCTTATTTTAGGGGGCCATGTAGTCTGTACTGAGATAGTATTAAAACTGGTTGCGGTTGCGTGTATCGTGATTGGTGGTGTCTTTGATTTCTTGTGGAAGATTATTCCACAACTGAACGGCAGTGTATGCTGAGCTTGCTTTGTATAAGTCTATCCCCGGTTACCGGGGTAGGGGTATCCCTATCAAAGTAGATAGAAGACGCCTCCTTTCCTCCGTTAGTCTACGGGACACCCTTAGGCAAGGTGCAGCACCCGTTTAGCCCCCTATCAGGGTTACTTGAAGCCATGGAAGCAGGTGATGGCTGGAGTGTGAGAGAGCTGCCAACAGATTGTTGTTGGTTATGGTCTGCACTCTGCGGTGATAGATAGATGATCACATCAGTAGAGACAATGGCAATTGCCAAAGACTAGTACAGTCACTTACCAGAAGGAAAGCAACGACAAACTACCTTCTGCAAAACGTGCCAAGAAACCGATAACAACTATGAGAAAAAAAATATATCATAAGAAAGAGATCTGATGGTGAGACCCCTTCGCCAGGCAGATAAGATAACACTGGGGAAGAATGTGACACAGGGACCAGTACTAGTAATCGTGATGGCGGATTTAATGCCGACGGTGTTACCAAGAAAATCCCATGTGTCAGACTAAGATACAAAGTGAAACTAGGAACGTGGAATGCGATAAGGCTGTATGAGGGAAAGCTTAAAGTAGTATGTGATGAGACTGAGAGGTTCAATATTCAGATTTTAGGAATTAGTGAACATCGCTGGAGAGGCAAGGGTCATTTTACAAATGAAAATGGAAGTCTTTTCATATATTCTGGTAGAGACGTCGGAGGCCAGATGGGAGTTGCATTGTGTTTAGATAAAATACCTGCAACATCTTTAATGGGAATTAACCCAGTTAGTGATAGAATCCTCACTATCAGACTTAAAGGCCGTCCAAAAAATAGCTCTCATACAGATATATGCACCTACTTCAATAGCAGTGTGGTATGTTGGGAGGAGAATACAGTACCCACCTTGGCCTACCCCGTAATGAAGTTCAGCTAAGAGGATGGGACTAATTTCGTCTGGAGGGGATGGGTCTTTGGAAGCCAAAGTGCCCCATATTAGCTCAGGAAATCCAGGGGTTTCCCAGGAATTTTAATGACTTCCCTCCAAACTTTGCCTTCCCTAAATGAGATACTTTTTCAGCTCGTGAACCCCCACCTGTATCCATTTTCCCTTCTAGGTGAAATGTGTACAAGAAAATTTATATATTTTTAAGTTCTCTTTTATGAGTAACCTGGAACCTGGGTGCTTACAATAGTACAGAACGTTGCTGTCTATTCGTTGTTACCCAGCCACCTGTCGTTCCAGATTCTACAGATATGTGATGTAGTAAGTTAACTAAACACATATATAAAAGTTTTTGTCACATCACAACGTACCCGACAAAAGAGGAAGTAAAAGTAAAATCTGTTTATTGAATAAAATGCTGTGGAAATAAAGCAAATGAAGCAATTCTGAAACATGTAAATCAATCTTTAAACCAACAGATAATATTATTAAGTCCTGTAAGAATCATTTAACTCCCATTTGATCCATGATTGATTCAGTTCAGATAGCCACGGCTCTTAACTACAAAATCCTCCTATAATGTCTCCGAGCTACACATGATGTTATGGGAATTTCCATGGATTGTGAAAAGTTTTTGTAAAATTGAAACAGTCTCTACACACACTAAGGCTTGGAGTTGTTTGATAATTGTTCTCAGTCCATTGAATGTGATTGTTCTCAAGTTAATATATGTTCAACTGAGTACAGTCTAGTTCATTCATTTGATAAGTTGATGGTAAGATAGGACTGGGTCTGACATGCTGGCTTTTGGAAAGATACTCAGAAACACCACACACTAGAGTCTCTGTGAAATACTAGGTTGGCAGCTCCTCTGTGAATTGTTTTCTATTAACTTATTCTGGGTAACTACCCACTTAACGCAGTGTAAGAATCCCTAATTAGTTCTCCAGCTATTCATTGGCATTGGTTCTGGTTTTGTTCTTCCTTCACTCAACTGTATGTCGATCCATGTGATAAGTTAGTAATAATAGATCTGCATTGGATCTGCCATAAGTCTGTGATAGATCTGCAATGGATCTGCAAAAGTTGCTATAGATCTACAATGGATCTGTAATGATCTGCAATCTGCAAAATCTGCAATATCTGCGGTATCTGCGAACACCGTCTTCCTCACCTATTATGAATAAACATGGCGATCCTATTTGTGTATGTTCAACTGATGATAGTTCTCCAGTTGACAAGAATGGAAAGGGCTACAGACAGAAGTTACAGAAAGTAGAAGACTCAGGAAGTACCTACAAGTTAAGAGCTACAGTGTCTCTACTTTGTACTGGTATCAGGCATTATCAATTCATCTGGCAAGCTACCTCTTCTTCTGCTCTTGTACATAGTGATCTGTTTGAGCTGATGTTCTCACAGAGGACACAGACACAGAGAATGACAAGGCCAGAAGATGAGTGATGGAGAGTTCATGATGAAATGCACCCAGCAAGATCTGATCCTGAATAGCAATGCTACAGGACAGGGTGATTATGCATATCATTCATATAAACTCATGTTACCAACCAGAGCTGTCTCAAATGTTTAGTTTGCCTAGTTACTTTTCCTGGTTAGTCTCTCTCTCTCTCTCACTTCCCCCGTCATTACCTTTACTTACTTCTTCCAACACTGGGGTGATAATTCCCATGCTAGTTAGATGTGATTATGCATGAAAGCAAATTATGTGTTGTTCCTTTACTTATTTCTTCAAACAGGGAGATGATTTTATAAAATACATTCCACAGGTTGAATCAACCAATAATGTAAAGAAGCATATAATGAATATTTTCACTCTTAAGTTAATACAATGATTAACATGTCTTTGGTATGAATATGAAGGCGTAGGTGCCTCTCATTCATTAACACAACATGTATACAGAGTGACAGAGAGATGAGATGACACAGTACACCTCATTATCTCATTCTAACACCAACCTTCTTCTTCTTCGTTCATTGGAGTGCCTGGACTGGGCTGTTAGCCTGACTGCATTCAATCAGAGTGCTAGATACAGTAGTGATTCATTTCACAATTCGTTTGATATATCACAGCAGTATAAAACGCTGGACCTGTCATTGATGCTAAACAGTCATACAACACAATCTTTCTTCACACCACGGACGTATAAAGACAGGAGGAAGAGCACTTTCTTTCCCCCTTCTCTCATTCTCGTGTGTTGAAGATTGGCCGTGGATTTAAACAAAGGGGCAACGGTCGGCACAGAAATCATAGCTTGTCTTTGACTAAACCTGCTCTGAATGCAATGAGAAAGCAAGAAGGGTTTAGATTTTAGGATAGCAATCTGGGCTTAGACGTGCTTCTTCTCACAGCTTAAGATATAGTGTTTGTACAGCACTTTTATTGAGAAACAGAAGATAGTTGGAGTCAGATATTCTCTAGACAGTGATGGCGGGATGTAGCCATTGTCCGGGCAGGGAGAGAAGTGGCGGCTATCTTCAGATGGAAAATTTTTCATTCTTTCGTGCCGGAACCTTCATACACACAACTCACATACACAAAGCTTTACCTGACACATAAGTCAGCCACGTATCCGTTATACAGAGGCAATCTGACATGAATCAGGCGAGGGACATACAAGTTTTAGAGGCTCTATACGAAAAACCACAACCGGCTTCCATGAAGTTCCAACTGTATGTGCCAGATTAAGGCGTTCTTACTCCCAACAGCCCTTGCGGCGACGCTATTCTAGTTAGGTCAACCAATGGTTTTACTAGATTCGAACACCTGACCTGTCAATCATTGTGTGACAATTCTATTATTAGTAGTGATTCTACATTCCTAACATTCCGATGATCTCTTGTGCGGACACTTTTGTAGAAAATTGTGTTTTGAAGTAGTGATGTGCAGTGGTGTAACGAACTGATGGCACAATATGCGACAAGCAGAAGATAACGGAATTTAAGATATTTGCAACACACTGCAATACACATTAAATAAGATTGGTCATAATGACATAACAATAATAATAGCAGATTTTAATACAAAAGTAGGTACAGGAAGAGCTGAAAATGAAAGACACGTTTTGGGGAACTTTGGATTTGGAAAAAGAAATGGTGTAGGTGAAAAAATTAATTGAATTTTGCATAGAAAATGAGTTAACGATAGCCAACACACTTTTTAAACAACACCAAAGAAGACTCTTCACACGGAAGTCCCCGGACACTACTACCAAAAACCAGATGCATTATATTTTAATACAAAGAAGATGGAGATTAAGCATAACATTGACAAAAACCCCACGAAGTGCAGTTTTTGATACAGATCATCTGTTGTTAGAAGCAGATCTGAAAGTAAAACTCAAAAAGCTTACCCGAAGACCAAGGCCACTTCGTTTTGATCTCACAAAAATACCAGATGCATACAACGTAGAAGTGAAGAATCGTTTTGGGGTCTTAATGTCTGTACAAGAGGATATGACACCTAACGGACCGGCAGTACAAACTAGAGCTATCTTGATAACAGCAGCAAAAGATTTAACTCTGACAAAGACTAAGCAAAATAAGTAATGGATTACATCAGACATATTAGAATTAATATAATAACGAAGGGAACTGAAAGAGAAAGGAGGAGAAACCGGTAACAGTAGGCTTTAACACGAGTGTACATTGCTGTTGTATTAAAATAGAGCGATATCATAAGAATGGAAGAGATTACAAAATGTTCAAAGAAATGAAGTTATTGACAAGATACGTTCAACCTCAATTAAATGTTATTTGTGACAAGCTCGGAAATACCTTAACAGAATCTCGACAAAATCTAGAAAGATGGCAGGAATTCTGCAGTGGAATGTATGATATAAATGATTGTGGGGATGTGAATGAGATACATGAACCAATGACAGCAGAGACAGAACCTGAAGCCTCATTAGATGAAATTGCATGTGCAATAAAGAACCTGAAGAAAGGTACATCACCTGGATGTGATGAAATACCAGCTGAACTAATTAAAGCGGGAGGAGAAGAAAGCATACACATCTATCACGCAATATGTAAAAAGATATGGAAATATGGTATATGGCCAAATGATTGGAAGAGAACTATCTTCATTCCAATACCAAAAAAGGGCAACCTGAAATTATGCGCCAACTATAGAACTGTTGCCCTGATCAGTCATGCAAGTAATGTTCTACTACAAATCTTAATGGGAAGACTTCGTAAGAAAATGAAAGAAGAGATTAATGTGGTTCAAGCTGGATGTAGACAAGGAAGAGGAACAATGTAATGGCATTATAGGATTTGGTGTGGTGAAAGTGTTCTGTCTGGCTTGAATTTTGGGTTCAGTAGTGATGGGTGGTCTACGCGTTCCTGTAATGGTTGTGTGTTATGTCCTCTTTGGGTATTTGATATTCTTGGCGAGCAAGCTGGTAATCAAAGTAGAGATATGTATTTGATCTTTATAAAGGCGCTTTATCGGTGCACCTGCCTGTGGCGTATAGTATTGTTTTGTCTTTCTTCTATATCCTGGGATGCAGAGATGGCTTAAACATTAATTGTAGTATTTCCTAGTCTACCCTGGTTTAGAGGTACCATACAGTAGTATTTAGTCTTTCCTCTTCTATCCTAGGGTGTAGATGTACACTGTGGTCCTGTTTGGCGTGTCTTCTTCTAACTTCGGCGTATTGTGACATTGATCGCCCAGTCCTCTATGTCGGCAACGGGATCACTATTTCTTATGTATATTTTGTTTTGTTTTTGTTATCGCGCTCGCTTGCATTTGAACTCGAGCGTAGCCCATACACGCGACTTCTAGTAGCACTGGAATTTTGCGTGTGGATTAGCTTTTCCTATTGTCAGTGTCCATCGCCATCAGGCAAACCCACTCTGATTTCAGGTGTACTTGTAAATTACGTCCCCAAGCCAAGGACGAGAAGTTAACATTCTAGTCCAACTGATCGGTGTAGGGGTTGAAACCCCGATCTCAGCATCAGAGCACACGGTGTTTAAGAAGGAGCGCTCTTGTCCATTTGGCCAAGTTAAATTCCTTGTCAGATATTACTTCTTTCTCCTCCTCCATCTCCGAATGTTGGCCGGCGTTCACCAAACCCGATACCCCACATTATGCCAAAGGCTTCGGGTGGAGTAGCACATTTGGGAGGGTACAGGCCTTATCCCAGTGCAACGAAATGCAACCTAAAGACTAAATGTCATGGCAGGGCAGACCAGGCCATAAGCCTTGTTCGGCAACTCTTCTAGGATCGAAGCTCCGACAAGCGGACAGTTAGAGCATTGTTTTACTAATCCGGCGACTTCTGCAACTTGCCTTGTTCCAGATATATTGGCAATGCTTTTCCTCTGATGTAAACTAGGCAGACCGAGAGAGGGATCATGCTGCATTGGCATCACATGGTCTCTATAATTCAGTCCAGGCTTTGTACTATGGAGAGGTATAACATTCGCTATCGCCATGGGATGTAGCTTTTATGCCTTGTTCGAAGCACAAAGTAAAACACTGTGACGACGGCAGATGCCACTGACATATATCCACCCAACTCACTCCAAGTTGTCATTATCGTTTGCTGTCTCATGCAGCTCCTTCCATGTCCTCCAAATATTATTCAACCCTGTCTCTAGTTCTCGTCTCTGTGTTTTCCCATCTCCTTAAATTTCTGTTGCCATGCTGGCTCCAGATAAAGGACTTTCTAGGTCAACTATCCAGGAGAGTTCTTACCTCTTGATTCACTCTGTTTGCTCAGCTCTCTTCGTGAGCTCCACAACTGTGATCCCGTCTCATCCCACCTCATCTTGTTCCCCTTGTACCTTCCGTGTCGATGTGAAGTATACACAGCGGGACAGTGCCCGTTTATGAGCTTCATATATCGTGATTCCCATGGGCTCTGTTATTCCCACTGTTCATTTTTACATAGTCAGCCTTTTCTTCTGGTTCCATTTGATCTGTACATCATCACCTGTTGTGGTACACTGCCAGCCTGCAGTCTAGCAATATGACCGAACCACCCAACCAGCTGTCCTGCAATAAAACACAGCCCTGCAACAACCCCCATTTCCGATCCTCTCCTCCCCCCGAATCACCGAACACTCCTCTCAGGAATCACATCTTGGTTATTCACCTCTCTACCTCCGTCAGATTTGACATTGGTCGCACAGAGCCGACAATAAGACCAAACCGCAGAGCGCCCCACCACATCCACTGACACATGCCTGCCCCCCAGAACTGGCGCAGCCTGCTCATTGAACTGGTTTGCACCATTGCATTGTGATTCTGTGACACAATTTTAATCCTGTTTTTCTGCACAAGCAGCAATTAATGCGTTTGTGTAGTCTATTAGTAATTGTATTAGCGTGCGATCCATATAGAGCTAACGATGTAGCGTTAGAGTTGACTATCCTAAAGTTTCTCTTAGTTCTGCATTCTTGTTTTAGTATCTTTATCCCTTCCCCAGTGTGATATATCTATTATCATTCCTCCCAGTATTGTCAATGATTCAGAAGCTTACCTAACTTTTTGACACAAACCTGCTTCCTACAGACTAACTTCGTCATTACTATTTTTGAATCGAATGTTCTGGAACGTGTCAGAGAAATGAGCACAGAGTGGCGTTACACGTGCATTCATCTGACTGGTTGAATTAGCTACATCTGGCGGTGGAAAGTTCGTAGACAGTTTGAGCTGATACCGGCAGAATTGTAGAGCGTCATTTGGCCATGTAGGACTATTGAGGGACACACTGTGTTAGTGAATCTCCATATTTTGGATATTACTTTATTTTTTCTTTGCGTTCTCTTCGGGGGTAAGCTCACCCCTTCCTGCCTTAATTTGACGATACCAGAAGCAAAGTAATGAAGGTAGCATGTTGTCAGGGTGTAAGATTGTGAAGCTGCGATTTTAACATTTCACTGAGAAAATAACCAGATTATTCACTTTCTGAAAAGACTCCGGCGGCTAGCCCACTGTTGATTTTTCCAAGCTTAGATTCCATCTCTTGTGAATGATATTTCTATATGCTACGGGAGTTCACTATGATTGCGCATCATTAAACATTATTACTTATCTTATATATAAATTGCGATCTCCGTCTCTGTCTGTCTGTCCGTATGTCCTTTATGCGCTCGCGAACGATCCATCCGATTGAGATGAAATTTTCTACACGCCTTCCTTTCATTCCAGTGCAGACCACTGTCGTATTTTTTTTTTCTTCTTCCTCCTCCTCCCTCCTCCCATTCCCAAAATACGTACGTAAATATATGATGATGATGATGAAAGAATCCCCGAACCAAAACGCTAGGGAAAGGGAAGAAAATGACGTGACTACACAGAATCGTCACACGGCAATCATCATCATCATCAAGTGCCGTGCCGGCTGGCGTAGGCGTTCAACTCTGCTGCTGATATATATGCCTCCATGCCACGGCAATATCAATAACAATTCATCTTTTTATGTGTAAAGGAAGTTATCTACAGTCGTGTAGAAGGGAAGAACGATCAATGGAAGGACCGAAATCACAGAACCTAGACGAGTATGAATTCGGAATGGCGAACTCCCTCCGCCTCTCTTCTCCTCCTGCCTCTACATCCTCCCCTCCTCCTCCCTCTACCTCCTCTCTCCACGCCTCCTCCTCTTCCTCCTCCATCTAGCCTCCCTCCCCTCCTCCCTCTCCACCGCCTCCATTCTCCCTCTTCCTTCTCCCTCTTCCTCTCCCCGCCTTCCATCCGTCCTACTCCCTCAGCCTCATCCTCCTCCTTCCTCTACCATCCTTCCTGCCTCCTCTCCTCCTACCTCCTCCTGCCCCTCCTCTTCCTTCATCCTTCGCTCTACCTCCTCCCTCTCTCCTCTCCCTTCTCTTCCTCCCCCTCCCTTCTACCCCTCCTCCTCCTCTCCTCATCCCTTCTCCTCCATCCCTCGATACTTCCTTCACTCCTCGTCTCCCTCCTCTCATTCTCCTCCTCCCTCCTCCTTTCCTCCTCCCTCTACCTCCTCCCTCTACCTCCTCCCTTAAATTCCCTTCCTCCACATCCCTCTTCCTCCTCCTCCCTCCTCATCCCTTCCCTCCTCCCTCGGCTCCCTCCTCCGTCTCCTCCTCCTTCCCTCTCCTCCTCCTTACCTCCTCACCTCCTCCTCCCTTCAAATTCCTCCTCCTCCCTTCTTCCTCCTCCTCCTCCTCACCCTCCTCCCTCCTCCTCCTCCTTCACCCTCCTCCCTCCTCCTCCCTCCTCCTCCTCCCACTCCTCCTCCCCCTCCTCATCCTCCCTCCTCCTCCCTCCTCCTCCCTCTTCCGCCTCCCTCCTCCTCCCTCCTCCTTCTCTTCACCCTCCTTCTCTTAAAGCCTCCTCCCTCCTCCTCCCTCCTATTCCTCCTGACTCCTCCTCCTCCCTCCTCCTCCTCTCTCCGCCTCCTTTCCACCTCCTCCTCCCCTCTCCCTCCTCCCCTCCTCTTCCTTCCTCCTTCGCCCTCCTCCTCCCTTCTCCTCCCTTCTCCTCCTCCCTCCATCCTCCCCCTCATCCCTCCTCGAAGTCCTCCTTCTTCCTCCCCTCCCTCCTCCCCTCCTCATTCTCCTCCTTCCTCCCCTCTCCTCTACCTCCTCCCCTCCTCCTCCCTTCACCCTCCTCCTCCCCTCTTCTCCTCTCCTCCTCCCTCCTCCTCCCTCCTCCTCCTCCCCTCCTCCTCCCTCTACCTCCTCCCTCCTCCTCCCTTCACATTCCTCCTCCTCCCTCTTCCTCCTCCTCCCCCTCATCCTCTCCCCTCCTTCTCCTCCCTCCTCCTTCTCCTCTTCCTCCTCCCTCTTCCTTCTCCTCTCCTCCTCCTCCCTCCTCCCACTCTCTCCTCCTCCTCCTCCCTTTCCCTCCTCCTCCCTCTCCTCCTCCTCCTCCTCCTCCTCCTGCGTTCTCCTCCTCCCTCCTTCTCCCTCCTCCTCCCTCTTCCTCCTCCCTCCTCCTTCTCCTCCCTCCTCCTCCTCTCCCTCTTCCTCCCTCTTCCTGCTCCCTCCGCCTCCTCCCTCCTCCTACTCTCTCCTCCTCCTCCCTCCTCCTCCCTCCTATTCCTCCCTACTCCTCCCTCCTCCTCCTCTCTCCGTCTATCTCTTCCTCCCTCCTCCTCCTCCCTCCTCCACCCTCTTCCTCCTCCTTCCTCCTACTCCTCCTTTTTCTTCTTCTTCTGCTGCTGCCGCTGCTCCATTTACCCAAGTTAATTGTTGGGGGAATATGTAAAGATCTTTCAAGTGCTCTTTCTAATGCTTTTTGTAAGTTGGTCTTCGTTTATCTAAGGTTGTTCTAACCGCAACCAATAAATGATTAGACAGACAGGCAGACAGACAGACAGACAGACAGAGAGGGAGGGACAGACAGACAGACAGACAGACAGACAGACAGACAGACAGACAGACAGACAGACAGACAGATAGTCGGGAACGGGAACTTATATGAATTAAATGAGATGCTTCCCATCAGGAGCTGGGCGAAGCCGGGCTGGGTCAGACAAACAGACAAACAGACAGACAGACAGACAGACAGACAGACAGACAGAGAGGGAAGGACAGACAGACAGACAGGCAGACAGACAGACAGACAGACAGACAGATAGTCGGGAACGGGAACTTATATGAATTAAATGAGATGCTCCCCATCAGGAGCTGGGCGAAGCCGGGCCGGGTCAGACAGACAGACAGACAGACAGGCAGACAGACAGACAGACAGACAGACAGACAGTCGGTAACGGGAACGGGAACTTATATGACTACTTATCTGAATTAAATGAGATGCTCCCCACCAAGGACTGGGCGATGCCGGGCCGGGTCAGACAGACAGACAGACAGACAGACAGGCAGACAGACAGACAGACAGACAGTCGGTAACGGGAACGGGAACTTATATGACTACTTATATGAATTAAATGAGATGCTCCCCACCAGGAGCTGGGCGAAGCCAGGCCGGGTCAGCTAGTGCTATATAAATTGTTCACTATAAGTTCTCATCATGTGCTGTGAATATTGTTCTTAAGAATTTGTATCTTGAACT
Source organism: Cepaea nemoralis (assembly GCA_014155875.1). Classification (NCBI taxonomy): domain Eukaryota; kingdom Metazoa; phylum Mollusca; class Gastropoda; order Stylommatophora; family Helicidae; genus Cepaea; species Cepaea nemoralis. The sequence continues at coordinate 192,393 of JACEFZ010027926.1, forward strand.
ATTGTGCACTTGTTCGATGGGATTCCCCATTTTCACATCTTTCCTTGAATATGCTATGATAATATGAGAGTGAATGCAATTTTCTTTTGTCTGGGATTATTGCTCGTGCGGAAAAGAACAATAGATGGATGGTGAATCATTCTGCACGACGTTGCACTCAGGGCCAGCGTTGTTTTATTGCTGTAAATGACCTGACGGAATTTCATGTTAAGTGTTCTGCCACACGTTTTTTGAGTGAATGACATAATGTATTTCGTTACTGAATTTCTGGCGCAACTGTAGTGCTTGCAAAAAGGACAGAATTTCGAATCACGTCTTTATCACCTGCTCAACGGATATCAAGCTGGGAAGGCAATTTCGTTCCGGTATTCGAATCTTTGTTAATGTTATGAGATAGTTGCATATCTATCTGGTGATTCTCTCACTATTTATCATGATCATTATTTCATGAAAAGATCTATGTTTTTCTTCGTTTTCAAATGTCTTACATTTGAATGTTGGGTTATTGTTTTTTCCCTGACTGCTGGAAGACATATGTTCTAATTTAACCCCAGTAAATGGGTGAGTCTAGCCTCATATATACAATAAGGTGAAATCTTACTTCAAGAGACAGCATCACATATATATTTAGATAGCAATATAGACACATCTGGGTGTGACGCGTGGAAATGAAAATATAATAATGTTTAGAGGATTTCCCGGGAGGAATAGGTTACCAATTCCTTCATAATCATAAGGAAATCTGGAAAAGAAAATGGCTCACTAACCCCAAGAGTGGAACAAAGACAGAATGTAATATCCCAACTCTAACGACTTTCTCCGTAATCTGGTATACCAACGTGGGGAACACATCTGTGTGAGATTCGGTAGCGGATCGCGTCGCGTTGGTTACTTACGGGGATATGTGTGCCGGTCGCTTAGAAAGCAATGGCAAACTACTGAGCGTAATCTTGCCAAGACCATAAGCAACAGCTGAAAAATTCTGGTGTTGACTGCAACGTCCTATAAGGGATATGCAACTTAAAAAAAAAGAATAGGTATGAGTTAATGAATATGAAGATGAGAAGGGCACTACATGAAGAGTACATTCATTGGTACTTTGTAGGAATTGCAGACATGACATGTGATGATGAGATTTCATCCTGACGTTTTATCTCAACATGATGACATTAACTCATCATGACGTTTTGTATCACCATGACGTCTTTATCTCAGCATGATTTCATTATCTCTTCATGACGTTTTGTCTTACCATGACGTCTTTACCTCAACATGATGTCGGTATCTTATCCTGATGTCTTGAACTCCTCATTACTTCTTTATCTCCTCATTACGTCTTTATCTCATCCTGACGTCTTCATCTTATCATGACGTCATCATTTCATCAAGACAATTGTATTTATTTCAAATGCATAGCTGTTGGTATTTGTATTGATATCACCAGAACTAAGTCATGTGGTTTTGGCTTTTTGCATCATGAACTTCGTCTCACTTACTTGGTCTGCTGATGACTGTTGAGTTGTTCGGAACCATGAACATATACCATGGGACGATCTTCTTCATAACATCTGATGATTTGAGGAATTTGCCTTTTGGACATCCTAAAGAGTGAATCCTTACTATATGGAATGACAATCACTTTTTAAGCGACCATCGTCAAAGCATCTTCGCCAAAGTTAAGTGATCCTTACAGTAGATTTACTATTCGTACCCATGATATTACCCTATGGAATTTGACTGTATATTAAAGAAACACCCGAGTATTTTCACCCAGGGAATTGTTACCTGTTCCTGTTCATCATTTGGAGATGAAGTATTTTTAGAGCAGAGACATTGTAAGAACTTTCTCTGATGGCTACCGGCAATGGACATTGATATATTTTAATTACAAGACGATTGTTTTTGTGAATCCATCCATTCGCTGGATTTAAAGGAGAACTCTACACAAACTCTTAACTGAGAACATTTATAGTTAGATATTAGAGGAAAGTGGATTATCATGATCTTATATTGGTATGATATTTTTTTTCCATTTTTGTTGCAACATGTGTTGAGATTTTTTTCAATAAGAAGATCACAGATCTCCCCGAATCCCCAACATTCGTTCCAATATATTTGTTAATTTAGAACACGAGTTTGAGTCTATTCTTTGTTGAATTTGTTTTCAGCATTTGGTTATTACAGTTTATACAACAACCATTGTTTATCATTTGTAGCGTGAGTAACAAGTGGCTGGGAAAACTCAGGGTGGCAAATATTATTTTCAGAGTTACGCGTACTCCTTCGTGTCCTCGGTTAATTACAAAAGCTCGCGGCGCCATCCATAGGATAGCCTATCTATATATATCTTTAGAGTTGCGATATTATACTTCTGTCGTTGTTCCGCTCTTGGGGGTTCGTGAGCCGTGTTTTGTCACGCTTCTTTATGATCGCGGATGGTGGAATTGGTAACCCATTTGTGGCAAAACGCCAGTGGCCCATGTCCTCATGCCTTCTTTGGGTTTGGGAAAACAGTGGGAAATGGCTTTCGGGAACTCTCAGTTCTCTTATCCGATCAATTCCCCTGAAAGATAGTTCTCTTGGTTACTTTAACAACCCGATCTTCTTA
>JACEFZ010027926.1:205000-206188 GCA_014155875.1 Cepaea nemoralis
TTATCTGTTTTAATTTATAATATTATAATATAGAAATTACATAATTATAAGATTAATATATATCAATAAGATTAATAATAAAATATATATTGATTAAAATATATAATAATAAATATTATAAATAAAAATTATTATAATATATATTAATATATTTATGATTAATTATTAATTTAATTATTTTAAATTAATATTTTATAATTATATATTAATATATAATAGTATAATTTTATTTAGTAATTAAATTATATATAAATAGACTAATATATAATATAATATTTTCTAAATAATTATAAACTTAAATTAGTAAGTAGATTAAAATAAATAAATAATATTTTATATATAAATAATGCTTTTAATATAAATTCCATTAGTTATATCAATATATAAATAAATATATATAAATAATAATATATATATAAATATTAATATAATAATATTAATTATATAATTACTTAATTGTTTATTATCTATATAGTTTTATAAATTATAACTATTATATTAATTAATATATAATCTTATATAATATAATAAATTATACATTTCAAAATATATATAGTATCTATTAAAATATTGTACTTTAATATAATATATTATTAACAATTAATAATAGTACGACTATACTAATATCACACAATAACTATCATCTATTTACTTATTTAAAATCAAATTAACCATCATTATCTAATATTATATAATCCTTATTATCTACTCATACTATTATAATTATCACTGACTCTAAAAATAAAATTAACAATAATAAATATAAAATCCTAATGCATATTATTATCTTCCGCATCACCTGTTTAACATACGAGACTTGCATATACGTAGTCTCTCTGTCTTCTCTTTTCGCTTCCCGTCTCTCCTCTAATCTCTCTTTCTCGCTCGCATTTCTCTCTCTCTCTCTCTCCATCCTCTCTCTCTCTCGTTTCACTCTCTCTCTCGCTGTGTCACTCTCTTTCTCTCTCTCTTCTCTCCTCTTTATCTCTTCTATCTATCACCTTCTCTCTCAGATCTCTCTTTGTCTCGTTCTCTCCGTTCTCTTTCTCCTTCCATCTTCCTCTCCCCCCCCCCCTCTCTCTCTCTCTCTCTCTCTCTCTCTCTCAGTTGTGTGTGTGTGTTTTTGAGTGTGTGCATAACTGCCGAGTTTTGGGTAAATGATGTAGGTATGTATTCAGGCGTGTATGT
>JACEFZ010027927.1:0-188574 GCA_014155875.1 Cepaea nemoralis
ATTAATATTTTCACGAAACTGAACCAAACAGTTTATACATTGCGCTGTTCTACACTGTTACTTCTAACGGATTCAGTGCCAAAGGATAATACATGGTGTAGATTCAATGACTCCGCCATGCAGTGAGTGTGAAAAATATTGCAGTCCATAGTTTGTATTCACTCTCTGTAAAGTTCATGCAACATAACAGGTAAATACAAACATGGACCGCGCATATTTCAAATCACAGCACAGTCACTAACAATGCACCCTATAACTATCACCACACCTGCGACCGCCCATTTGGACATCTAAGTAGTGATACTCAGCCGTACTAAGATTATTGTGTTATTTAGGTCTGTTTTCTTGGCATCTTCCACAATTTTTTCACTGCTCAGTGGAATGGAAATGTCCATATAGTACTTGTGTCATTTGATTGTAGATATGGCTACTTCTTAATCAGCTAAATTCTCTACCAGTTTGTGCCTATATATTTGAAAAACCGACCTGACTGGTAGGTTTCCCCACTTTGATCAATGTGGGACTGCTTTATCTCAAAGTACACCCTTTCAATGCGGTTAGCACTTCCTTGGATCTCAATACGACCAAGATATGGCTCAAAATAGTCCAAGACACTCTTGGCTTTGGTCAGCAATCTTTCCAACCTGATGAAAATTACAAGAAATATGTAATATGTGTAACAGAGGTATGTAAATTAAAGAAAATAATGTAACTGCCAGAAAAAAAATTATACCTTGGCTTGTGTTCGTGTGAAGATCACTTCTCTGCGGGGAAGGCTCAACATCGGTAAACAAATGCCCGCAGACAGCTGCGACGATGTACGTACGGTACACAACTAGACATCTGCGAGACGCAGCTCGTGCCTGTAACAGGCACAAACGCAATCACTGTCACATCGACAGAGACAAGCTCGGCTGATCGTACTGTCTGAACGAAGACTTGAAGATAGATCAGTGATAGGTTGTGACTGTAGCACACTGCAACATACCTGTCCAGTGACAGTGAGACAGCTTTCCGATTAACATAATGTAACAAAACTCGTACATCTGACAGTGACACAGGTTGTGACTGTAACACAATGTAATATACCTTTCACATCTGACAGTGACACAGCCTGTGATTGTAACACAATGTAAAACAACTCGTACATCTGACAGTGACACAGGTTGTGACTGTAACACAATGTAATATACCTTTCAGCATCTGACAGTGACACAGCCTACGTGAAAGTAACACAATGATAACAAAACGTGTACATCTGACATGACCGTTGTGACTGTAACACAATGTAACATACCTTTCACATCTGACAGTGACACAGCCTGTGATTGTAACACAATGTAACAAAACTCGTACATCTGACATTGATAGGTTGTGACTGTAACACAATGTAACATTTCTACACCTGACAATGACACAATCTGTGATTGTAATACAGTGTAGCATAACTCTTATATCTGACAATGACACAGTATGTGATTGTAACATAATGTAACATATCTACATCTGACAGTGACACAGCCTGTAACTGTCACACAAAGCAACAGATATCTAACATCTCACACAATGTAACTTAGCTCTACCATCTCACACAAAAAAACATACTACTATACTGAACCATTGACACAGCTGTAAACTGTAACACAATGTAACATACCTCTAACATGAACACAATGTAACATTTCTACATCTATGCAAACCTCTCTCTCTCTCTCACGCTCTTCTATATATACCTTGCACAAGTCCATGTACAAATAGAGAATGTCTGTTGAGCGGCTGTATATTATGTAGGCGCTTAGTCACATACATACACACAACTCACACACAAGTAACATTTTACAATGGACAATGCACATATATGATAGTACCACAATGTAACATACCTCTAACATCTCCCATACAATATAACACACCTCTAACATCTCACATCGCCATCAAATGATTACAAATTGCAATAATTTTATTATATTAATATATAAAAACATGTAAAACATCAAAATTTTACAATACTCATTTATATTACATAATTAATCATAACCAGATAAATATAATAACCAATATATTAAAGTAAAAATAAAAATTAAATAATATAAACATTGATCACATTTATTAATTTTTTCAATATTCAAATAATTATTCCATTATTATAATCGGAAATGTACAAACACTTATAAAATTCAACTTATTTTTATCATTATTTATTTTTTTTCAAATCTAAATACATGAAACAAACATACCAACAAAGTCAATATAACAGAAAATTTGAATAATATGGATTAAAGTTTATATACACACATATCATCATATATAATATTCAAATAATATACATATACATATCATTCAATAAATCAATTATCAACAATTATCATAACATTACCTTTTATTTTTTTATTTTACAATTCAATCATATTAAAAACTCCCCACTCACATAATTTAATTATTGCGCTACATTTACATACACAAAATAATTCAATAATTTAATTTACCAATTATTTCCATTTTAATTAATTATATTGACATAACATTTTGACTAATTAGTAACCATATCACATTTATATTCAATTTATATTTTAAATTACATAAATAATAAATTTAAATAAATGATATATCATAATATAACAATAAATATTGATAATTAACATACATTACATATTTATATCATTTTTTATCTTAACAAAATACATGTAACATACCTCTCATACATCACAACCTACAATGTACCATCGTACTTTGGCTCCTGGGCCTGTGCTCGACAAGATTAGTCAACAGTACAGCCATAGTGAAGCCAATGTCCTTTGCTGGGTTGTGGAACCGATCCGTAAACTCTGTGAAATCCACCTTGCCATCATGGTTGGCATCCACACACATCATGATGTACTCAATCTCTTCTCTAGTGATTAAAAACATCATCATAAACTCAGTACAAAAATTACCACATTTGATATTAATTCTGTTAGTGGGACTAACTCTTTTAGGACATCTATGTGTTAATCACATTTAGCAGATGATAAACTCACCTACTGATGCACTAAATATTATCATTTTCTCTGGCTATTTAAGCACATTCTGATTAATAGGCTTCATGAGATAATTGAAGGTATCTCTAGGATTTAGAATTGAATAATCTCTAATACCAAATGTGTCTATTGGTATATTTGCTCTTCTTCAGTTAGTGTGATTAACTTTTTATTTTATACATGTGTTATTACATTTGCTCTTGGTTCTGTTAACAAGATAATTCTTTAAAATGATCTATTTTCTTAAACACAATATAGATGATAAACTCACCTACTAATGCATTAAATTGTGTTGTTTTAAAACATACTGAGGTTAACAAGAAACATAAGGTACTTGAACATCTCTCTAGTTCTGTTTTATACACCCAAAGATGTTATATTTCCTCTTGCTAATGTGATATAACTCTTGAACCAATCCACTTATTTTTCATCACAGTTATTGGAGTGGCCTTCCTTGCTTAAGAAATACTATTGAATAATGTGTATTCTACAAAATCAAAATGTAGTTGACTAAAATCACTTAAATACTTGTTGCTTAAAATGTAATATAATCTGCTTTAGTGTGATGCAAGTATAATGGTTAGTGCAATGACTCAAAACACAGTTAGTGGAGTCCACTTTACTCTTGCCAACTTTTTTTCGCCTTTATCTGAGAAAGCTAGACATTCGACCCACTATCTCAGGATCAGGGAAGAGAAGACCATCCTTTTCTTATTTTTACCGGCATGGCACATGATGGATGGGTGGATATATAATATATTTACATATTTTTGGCTCCAATTTGTTGTATTGTAATAACATACGTAAATATTGTATTTTTGGCTAAAAATTATTGTAATGTTATAATATAGTGAGATATTTTTGGCTCCAAATTGTTGTAAGGTAATAACATAAGTAAATATTTTTGGCTCCAAATTGTTATGTAATAATGTAGATATTTTTGGTTGCGATATGTTGTAACGTAAAAACAGATGTAAATAGTTTTGGTTCTGAATTGATGTAATGTAATAACATATTTAGATATTTGTGGCTCCTAATTGTTATATTTTGATAATATATTTCCATATTTTTGACTCTTAATTGTTGTAACGTAATAATGTGTGTAAATATTTTTGTCTCCAAAGTGTTGTAATATAGCAACAAATTTAGATATTTTTGAATGAACTGATTACAGGTGACTCATTGTATTATTTAATTAAAACATCAAAATTAGTCCATATAACAAACATCAACAATTGTAATCACACACATAAACCCAGAAGATCATCTCCACTTTGATAACAAGTTAGTAACATAATAAGAGAGGGTAAAATTCTAGAATGTAACTTTAGGTTCAAATGTATTCTACAGGATAACATTCTATGACTCATAAGTGTGACGAAACGGCTGCAGATCGGCAGATCTCTGCATAATATCCCTTTGAAGGGAGTGCGATGCGTTGGTCTCCCTTGAATTTAATGTCAACTAATAGGGGATTTCCCTAGTAAAGTAGTGCGGGGCGGAGCTATACTAGTTATTTATAGATAAATCTAGAATGTTCCCCCAAGTGCGTACGTGGTCGAGATCTCTAGGTTCACGAGTGCTTCATGCAGCACGGGTTAGTGGAACTTATCGTGACTCTGGTTTTCTCCATGAATCATGGAATTCACGCGGCCTGTGTAGGCAGGTTGAAGGCGCACTGAGTTAGTCGTGGTCAGTCGCCAGCCGAACCTCAGCGTTAGACAGATCACAGCCACCGGGCTGCTGTAATTTTGATGTCAATATACGCGGCCAGAGCGGACATCTGCAGTCAAGTTTGTGATTGTTCAATCACAGGTTAGTTGAATACTTATTCTATTGTTTAACTGTTGTCTTTATGCCGTGCCGACCTCCCCGAACGAATTAATTGCCGTCGGAAATGAGTTGTCGCGTAGCGTTACAAGTTACAGCTGGCTGTCTGCATATTTAAGTAGCCTTTATCGATCAGCGACGTAATGTGTTACCTGACGGAACAAGCCGTATTCCACAGCGAGTGGTGTGTAAAATAAATAGGCCGAACGATGTGCTTTACAAAATGTGTAGCAGTTACTTGTTTGGTTTATTAATTACGCATGCAAGGCGAAAGTTTGTCAGTCATTACATCAACATGCTAGACGCTGTAAATAATGATAAGGTAGAGCTTATTATTAGAGATGTGTAATGGCTTCGTGACATTAGAAGTGTAACTTAATTGTTCTATCAGTGGTGGTGATTTTTCGAGGAATCAGGGTGAGATCGGCCGTGGTGTATTTGCTGTGTGCCGATAGCAGTGTTATTCCGCGTAAGCAGAATGGTGTTGCATCGGTAGGATAACAGTTGATAGGAAGTATTCATGATACTATTGTTACTGCTTGTTGTCATATCCGTCCGCTAGAATGACCGTGCGTGTTCCATCGTACGTTTGTCTAGGCAGCTGACTGCGAGGTAGGCCGGTACGCCCACCCCGTTAGGTTACAGGTCCGACCCAAAGCGATCGAGCATATCCGATGGTTGAACATACCCGATCGAGGGTGATGCGGCACTCCGTAATTCGAGGCCGTGGTGTCTAGATAGATCGAGGTTTGAACCTAACCGTTTCTGTCTCTACTATTCTACTCTTCTGGAACCCTGACTCGGTTCATGGAGTACTTGGAGTACTGCCGTGAAGTAGTAGTATATGAGGGGAATAATCCCCCCCAAAAAAAGGTGGAGCCAGAGTTTGGTTGTGGAGTCTGGAGGTGTGCTACATTGGATGACGTGACTTAAGTCGTCACGGGACAAGGTACACGGGACCCACAGTAGCTGTAGGAAAGTGTAATGGTGGATGGCCACCACAGCTGTGCTCGACCGGCACAGGTATGACTGACCTGGAAGATAGTCAGTGAATAAAAGGGCAACTCAGGATCTGGGGCAGGGATCCCAGAACTGACACTATGGCTGTGATATGAGTTTGTTATTTAAGTGTAACAATTCATGAGTTCTCCTTGGTTAATGCTATAGTAATGAATTATCAGGAGTATAATTCATTATGGTCATATAGTTATTAATGTGTGTAATTGATCAGTCCATGGGTTAAGGGATTGATGAATTGATGAGTCTGTCAGGAAGGAGGTGTCCGGTGGGACACCTTCTCGATAAAGTAATCACTACACTGAAAGGGAAGTAGGTGTATATGTTGATTGATGATGGAAGATGAAACAGGAGTGGACTGGCACCAGGCGGAAGATGCTTTGACAGAGTCATACAGTCGACTCTGGTGCTAGGGGCTATTTGTAGCCCAGAAGTGTTACTTGACTGAACAGGTGTGCTATTGCTTTTTCTACCATCATTATGCCTATATATTATAGTGACTAAGTAGATCTATGATGTGATGATTTCATACTCATGTTGGTAGACATGAGGAATGTCTGAGAGGCAGGTGACATGGTGGAGATGCTGGTAGTCTTTGTTTTAGTTGAGTACTCACACCAACCTCTCCATGTTTCAGGATCTGTTAGTACTATACTGAAGAAGATTCAAGAGCTTCACCATGAGCTCTATGGGCCCACTCATTCCAGTGCCTATCCAGAAGTTGATTGAGGCCATACTGGGAGTGGTCGTCTGATTCTGCGAGATCAATGTTGGAAGAAGCTGAGTGCTGAATGTCGGTAGGTCTCGGTTAGGACCTCCGTCAAGAGTCCGACGAGTGTCATCCGATCCTGAGAGGATCCAACACTGAAACGTCTGGTGATTCTAGCCAGTGAAGCACTGGTGACATTCAAACTCAGTGTAAACCTTGGTGATTGCAAGGTCATGAACTTTCAAGTTGAGCCAAGTGATCATTGTTAACGGTCACCATGACCTGTGTGATATGCTTCTGGCCCGGCTGGGTTGTCATGGGACACCATGTATAATTTGATGCTTAAATAGTGTTTCTACATTGGTTACCTTTATGAAGCCAACATGTGGTCCAGTGACCTAAGACATTGATTACATCATTGGTGGGAACACCAGAGGGACATGTTTGTTAAGGTAGTGAGCTACCTCAGTCCAAGGTGGTGAACTGTTGACAGTGTATGCTAGGTTGTGATTTATACCCATTGATCAGGGTAGTTACATGAGACTGTGTGAAGATCTATTTGTCCAAGGACATGGAAATAAGGTGAAGTGTGTAGTCACCTGATAGACTTTGCCAGTGACATTTTGTGTTCATGTGGAGCAACCGCTCATTGTGTAGGTGACATATCAATGTGTGGGTCACTTAAGAGATAGAAGAGTGACCAGGCTCTTGTGTATTTTGAGACGGTGCTACATGTACTTTTTCTGCAAGTGGGAGACCGCTAATGTTCTAGGGTCGGCCCAGACTTCATCAGGAGTGTGACGAGTGAAATAGTACGACAGCAAGGAAGGATCCTTGTTCATCGGTGCAGTGTCAGTCAGGCAGTGGTACTGCGCTTGATCAGCCCGTGATTGGTTCTCTGTGTGAAGAGGGAACTTTGGAGAGGCAGCAGACCTTGGAGTTCCAGTCCACTGGAGGAGCCTGGGTGAGTCGCTACCACGACTGGACAACCGCACGAGCTATCGTCCGCCTCCATGATGAAGAATACTCATCGGCATCTCTGATCTTGTACATAGTTCTTCTAGTCTGGCTTTCAGCCATCCTTCTCTGTGTTGTGGTTGACTTAGTTCAGAATTAAATTTTTTGTTCTCTTAACTATGACTTTGTGCAGTGATATGACTGGTGTCTGGTCCGAGCCCCCTTGGGGTTTGGAACCCTAGGTAAGGGAGGGGAGGTTCAGCTGTCCCGGCTTGGGTGGGGCCTGGTAGATGTAGAGTGCTATTGAGGTGGTTGGAGCAAAGGCTGGGGATAATATCTATCGTGGCAAACCAGTCCAAGCCCCGGCGGTCTTGTCACAATAAGCAACTCTAATTGTTAAGAATAATGTTATATTAAATAAAATAAAATATGCAAGATGTCTGATTTGAATAATAAACAGAAGTGACTATTGGAGTTACCTTTTACAATTTATTTTAACTACATATACAATTTCACCATAGAAGGGCTGAAATAAAGTGAATTAATAAAATTAAAATGGACCTAGTACAATATGCCAGTGCTGTGGATAAGGTGTTAACAATGCAATTCACAATACTGCAATCAGAAAATCTCCCACCAATTAGTAAAATATTTTATAATTGTCAAGAGTCTCCAGCATAATGTATATAGTGCTGCAATGATTTCTATGCAACACATGATCTCTATATTTTAGCCCAGGCTTTGTGCTATGGAGAGCATAACTCCTCCCTACAAACTATCGCTGTCAGATGGGTGCATGATGAGATTTCTATGATGATATTAAAATTGATATTCTCATTAGTCCAGACTCTTGATTAAAGGACTTTGTTATATCTATAAGTTATGGTACACACTGAATTGGTATTTTTCAATTTGCTCTCTAACAGTAATATTGGGAGCCATGGTAGGCAGTGCTAACACGCTTACCTGCTGGCTCAGTGGTCATATGGTCAAATCCACTGAATCAATTTAATTCACTCTTTAAAGGGATGAGATTTTGGTGCAGGGTATTTCTCTTTGAATTTTAATTTACTGTTAATGAATAAGGGTTAATTATTTCAATGATTTTCAAAATAAAGAGGTTATTAAAAAATATAAATAGTGCAAAAGAAAATATACAATACAGCAGAAATTATCCAAACACAATTGCTTGGAAATATCTGCCCTAAAATTTGGTCTATCGGTTGTTAAAGGTTAACCTTGTGTCTTCATTTGTTGTTTCTTTATCAATAAATAAACATGCAAACAAATGAACAATAATTAGGCTGCATCACTTCTCTATGTCAAATGGAAAGCTAGGATTGTTAGCATTCAAACATAAACTGGAATTGCCTGTTAAAAACAAAACTGAATGTATTTATCTGAAAACGCATCATAATATTCACAGCATCTCACGAACTCGACAAAATATAAGGAGGATCACTAACTACAGTTACTGGTATAACATGTAATTTTGACAGTTAGGAATTTATGAAGGTGAAATTATTAATCTTGGCAAATCCATGGAACATACTGTAACAACTAGTAATGTTAATGATAAAGGAGTCAGAAGATGGCAGCAAGAGAAGATTAATGACATCATTTCATCAAGGGAAAACACAATAAATTGTGCTGGAGAACAGGAAGCTGCGGATAGCAATGATCACCCACTCCAGTTGCTGATGATAATGATGATTATGTTAGAATTACGTATGATGGTATTCAAATAAAACAAGACAATAAAAATGAAGAGTTTACACAAAAGGGAACACAGAAACTAGTTTTGTAAATAAGTCATGTTGTTTGACAAAACAGAAATAATGAAATATCACAAAGTTAAATCTTAAAATAGGAATTAAAAAAGGGATATGCTCAATAATGGTCATAGCAAACAACAAATATGTGGAAATCAGTACAAGTGCAGTATATTTAATAGTAACTATTAACAGTATCTGGAAGTCATAATAGAGCAGCAGCCTGTGCATTTTCCTGCCAGCAGGCCTCTAGTAATATGTTCAACTCCCCCTCAAGGTGAGGACATTTAAAAATCTTTGGGTTTCCAGGCCAACCCAGCCTTAAAGTCGCTTCATTGCACCGGGTTTTTATCTCATATGGCTCAGTCTCTTTCTGCAGTGCGGAAAGCGTCGCACAAAGCACAAACTCTGTAGCTCCAGCGATGACCCTCAGGAGTCTCAGACAAAATACACTTGTGAACCAAAGGACGCGGCCTGGAATCGAACCCACAACCTTCAGAGCCCGAGTCAGATGGCTTGACTACTTCACCACGGAAACTCCCCGACCCAGCCAAAAATAAGTACCAGGATATGCTCTGGGAAGTAAAGATAGCTGGCATGGCACCAACTACATCAACCATTACGTGCTGTTAGTCAATACAAACATGGGGCTGGCACCATAAACCCAATGGTCTTTGTTTGTCCATCAAGAATGATGATGACCAATCATTTCATCCAGTGGGGTTGAAAGTTTGGAGCTGTGAGTTCTAAGATGGCTGATAAGGCCTATTTTGGCCCAAAGTGTTCTTTGACAATGTGGGCAAAGAATGCTTGATGTTCCAAGAGGGAGCTTTCGTGCAGTGGTTTTTCTGTCCAGCCAATTTTTCACACTTGCAGTCCTGTGAGCTTCCCAAGTGACTACACCCTTGTATAATGATGTATGCCACAAATTTAGGTCTTTGGCAGCAGTCTCCCAAGTGTAATGATGAATTCCAAAAGGAAGTTGGATGAAGAATGAGTTGCACGATGAATTGGATTAAAGTGAGGAATAGTTGCACAATTTGTCTACCACTCTCTCTCGCCTGAGTCCATCTGAATCCAGTGGCAAGACCAGTCAAGATGACTGGAGACGAATACAGGCACAGTGGGTGACCAGTGCGTTCTATGTGCCTAGCCATGTTCATTACATTATAAACCCAATCAATACATCTCAACTGACACCAAGCTTCTTTGCAGTAGATTTCTTTATGACTGGTTGGATTTTGCAACAAAAGTTTGTTTACGGGATAAAGTAGCCAGTCTCATGCATTGCTTATATGCTGGCCAAATAAGAATTCAATTACTTTGGCCCGCAAATCATGGGCAACTCTGGCCCACATACAATCAATGTGCCACTAAAACAGTATCCACCCAACACCATATTTGCTAGGGGAGACAATCCACCTATGGGTCTGCAAGATACTCCCATATCAGTTACTGCCCTTGGGATGTAAACTGTTAAGCCTTCACATTATCTAGGCCATCACATAAGAGGTGGGGTTACACACACGCTTCATACGCCAGTGATCCGGGGTTCGTTTCCGGGTCCGGTCAAGGATATGCACTACTGACAAGCTTAAACGAGAGTGAAACTCGAGTCTAGTGCTTCCACATTGATGTGGATAGGCCTTAGGTTCATACCAGAATACGATCAGCGTTGCCAGTAGTGGGTTGTGCTCAATATTTAGATCTCAAATCCCGAAACAACCAAATAAATCAATTTGATTATTGCTCGCTGGACTTTAGGCGGCCTGGTGTGCCTTGCCAGTGAGAAGACCTGATTGTTCAGGTCCTCATCGATTGACGGACGTCAGTCATGGCGATTGGGCAAATTTTGAGCTACAGCCTACGATGGGTGACATTGTAATATTCTGTTGTGATAATTTGGTCTTGTCCAGCATGTGCCGCGTGCTCTAGTGATTACAACACGCTTCACACGCCAGTGATCCGGGTTTGTTTCAAGGTCCGGTCAAGGATATGCATTAATGATGAGCTTAAACGAGAGCAAAACTCAAGTCTAGTGCTTCCACATTGACATGGATAGGCCTTAGGTTCATAACAGAATATGATCAGCGTTGCCAGTAGTGGGATGTGCTCAATATTTATATATTTATGTCTCCATATTAGTTTTATCTGTATGCATTATCTTTGTTTTTGCTATGTTAAGATATAATTTGTGATTTTTACTATTCTTTTGGGTTAAAGTTATTATACCATTCTGTGATGTGAATAGTAACATTGTATCATCAGCATATCGAACCTCTGGTATTTCGTGACCACTGATATTTAGGGCATCATATTGCTCCTTGGTTACATCATCTAGCCCAGTTGTTCTCAACCTGTTTTGGCCCATGCACCCTTTCACCATATGTTCAGAATTTCATTCCTCCCCCCCCTTTCCAAAATGTCATTCCCCCCTTTACACACACCCATATATATATATATATATATATATATATATATATATATATATATATATATATATATATATATATATATATATCAAGAAAGTGGGACAATCATGTTTTGTGTCATCCTAAAGCCAATTTGAGTCTGCCAATCTGTGGTCTTAACCCCCTCCCCTCCCCTGGAATTCCTAAAATTTGCCCCGGGGGTGGGGGGGGGGGGAATCTCCACCAGTTGAGAACTACTGATCCAGCCACTACAGCTCTAAAAAAAAAAACAACTTCTGTAGCATGATCCTGCTGTGGTCATGTGACGTCCCAGGACTATCACATTTTGTAGGCCTGAGGGCTAGTAGGAATATTCAGCCAGTCTTTCTCTCCCCCAGCGAATGATGAGAGCTGGCAGTCGAACCACTGTTTAACTGCCCTTATCAGCATAAAGTCTAACCACTATACCAATGTGCCCACATACTATAATCAGTCACATGAATATATATATATTTGTTTGGGTGTTCGTTTGCTATGAACTCAAGCGTAGTCCATGCACATACTACTACTAGCACTGGACTGGATGTTGCGTGTGGATTCATTTTTCCCTATTACCAGTATCCCTCGCCATCAGGGGAACCCACTCTGACTTCAGACGTACTTGTAATTTACATCTGCAAGTCAAGGATGAGAAGTCAACATTTGAGTCCAACTGACCAGTGTAGGGGTTGAACCCGTTACCTCAGCATCAGAACACCGGATGTTAAAGAACGAGCGCTCTGATCAATTCAGTCATGCTGACCTCATTAAAATATATATGACTCTATGAGAAATAATTTGAACAGCTGCCACGTGGCAAAGACTTGTGTTTTATAGTTAACACCAATCTACCGAACCATTTCCTGAAACAGAGTTAATGCAAGACATGAATCATTATTAAAAGAAGGCTGAATTCAATAGAAGACACTGCTTGACGGAGATTAAATCTTAATGGGGGATCAAAAGACAATGGAATGGCAGTGATGCAGAAGGCAGAAATGATGCACGTCACTGCAAAAACCACTCCATGCCATAACTTACTCAGTGTATATTTTTTGGGTTTCCATAGCTTTACGGAACTCTTTGTGTGATATCCACCCATCTTTATTTGTGTCGAACTCCTATAAACACACAGACTAGAGACTCAACACCAGTGAAGCAACATGTACAAGTGATAGTTATACAAGCATTGATCACATCCAGACAAGGTTCTTTGTTTTGACTTTGTTTTTAGAATGCCAAAACATTCTATGATGTTCATATTTCCTAACCATAAAATTAATGGCTTACTGCTGCACTGTAGAATAAATGGGGGGAATATTTCATACACGGGAAGTTAAAGACTAGGAAACATCACAGAGAAAATAATATAATCATTTAGAAGACATAAAATAGGCAAACATCACAAGCTAAACAATGAGAATTGTCAATGAAAGAAAGAATCTGGATGTTTCAGTCTATGAACAACAATTCAGAAAATTGAGAAAATTAATTTTGACATGTTAATTTTACAATTTAATTTCTTAGTTTATCATAACTTGAACCTTCTTTAATTTGTTTCTTTACTTAGGACATTTCCAATGTCTATTATATATTTTCAATTATTATTCCATTGTTTCCAGTGTTTTTATTCTTTGGGGGTAAAAGTTTACTACTTTATATTCAGTTATTTGTTGTATGTTTCATTAAATTTCTCCAGTTCAAATATGCTGAATAAAGCAGAAGAAAGTGACTATAAATTTGTGTTAAAACAATTCACCTTGCCTACTTTGTTTCATGTGATTATTTTTATCATGTGGTTTTACTGCAGCTTTCTCCTTTACTTGATTACAGTGTGATGTAAAGTAAGATAATATTGCTAAGATAATATAGATAAACAAAATACTAATGATAATTAAAAACAAATAAAACATTATTTCAACACCCAAGATGGTTACTGTATAGAAGTATTGCTACAAGAAGTTTAAATAAATATAGAAACAATAACAAATTACTTTACTATTGCAACGGAGAAAGTTATGTAATTAAAAAAATAAGTAGGTAAACATTGCCTTAGGTAAACAAGAACAAAATTGGTAAACTTGTGCTATCTCATATAAATAAAAACAAAGAAAAAGTTGTCCAGGAACACAACAGATGCAGCAGCCATTTTGATAAACTATATTTCCTCAAATATGAACACTTTGTCATGATTGTAGCCAAACATTCTAACTTGACAAAATAAAGAACACTTGTCTCCATGTGCGTGAAAATAGATACACAAACACTGAACACGCAAGAGAATATGTTTAATAAAAAAAAAATACAAACCGGGTGAACACTTTCTGAGCATACATAGCTTTACGGAATTCCTTTGCTGATAAAACACCATCTTTGTTGATGTCAAATTCCTAGAAAGTCATTTATTACATTTGAATTACAGTTTCTGATACATCAAATACATCGAATTCCTAGTGATATGCAGCCTGAATATAATTTTCACTCAATAAGTATGTTGAACTGCCTCAAGTCACATAAGCAGAAAATGATTACATTTGTATTAAACTCCTCAGATTACCATAAACAAATGACACTTCTAGGTGAAAGCAATTAAGGTTCTCTTGATTAGCAAGTTGTGGCACACTATCCCTGTACTGAAGCATTTGAAAGATTTTAATACTTAACCATACAAGTGGTACATTACATGTATTATTTGTAACTGAGAAGTTGAGGTTCGACCTAACACATTTGGCAAGTTGATCATGTGATCAGATAAAAGAGCTGATGAGCCACTTTTAACTTATAGCTATGGCAACAGATGGTGCAACTGCCACATGACACTGTTACGTCATCTTCAGATTAAAAGCAAGGCTAAATTTCAGTAAAACCTGGGATATGCAGCATGTGTTATGGAGTATTTATGCGATATCCAGCCACCTTTATTTGTGTCAAGAAGCTGTGATGGCACAGTGGCTAGCACACTTGCCTGATGACCCAGAGGTCATAGTTTAAACATCTCTATTGCGGCAGGGATAATTTTACACATTAGACTTGCTGCCCTAGCCTAAAATGGGTACCGGAATATCTTTAGGAAGTAAAGGCAGCGTTCTATTGACCACATCACCCATCAAGAGCCGATTGGTCTATTAAAAATATGCGGTTAGCACCATATACCATTACACCTCAAGGCATGGAGAATGTCATCTACTTAGTTTTACTAATTTGTATCATACTTCTTAAAACAGCTGTTGAGAGCATGCTGTGTGAAATCTGTCTACCTTTATGTCTATGGTGGTGAGTGATGAAAGTTGATTATGAAAGCTCAGCATCAATAAGAGACCATTTATAATCAGTATGAAAATTGATTATAAAGTCTCAGTGTAAATAAGAAACCAATGACAATCAATATGAAATGTAATAATGAAAGCTCAGAGTAAATAAGAACCTAATGACATTCAGCATGAAAACTGATTATGAAAGATCTGTGGATGTAGGAAAACAGTGAAAAAGTTGATTATAAAAACTAACTGGATGTAGGAAACCAATGACACTCAGCATGAAAGTTGATTATGAAAGCTCAGCATAAATAAGAAACCAGTGACAATCAGCTGGAAAGCTAATTACAACAGCTCAGTGGACATTGAAAACCACTGAACAAGTTGATTACAAAAGCTCAGTAGAAATAGGAAACAAATGACAATCAGGAATGAAAACTGATTACAACATCTCAGTGGAAATAAGAAACAGGTGTCAGCAATGAAGGTTGATTACAAAATCTCAGTGACCTTCACTACATATATATAGCACAATGCTGTCCTGTGCAGTCACAATGAAATAAATAAATAAAATTAATTACTTCGTGACTGCAAAGCCTAGTACTGTACATTTTCTGCCTTTCTTCCCCCAAAGGAGAATAGGCCCTCGACCAATCCATACCAAGCTCTGTGTAGAAGTGTTCATGATTGGTTGAATTGTGCAGCTCAAGTTTTCTATGGGATGAGGCAGACTATCTCACACCAATCTCCCTAAGTTGCCTTTTATGATATACTTAGGTTACATGTTACTATTCCTTGCTTCTCTTATGGGCCCAGGTAACATACAGGCATAGTACTGCACTAAGCATATGTCATCTACATGAAAGACTATGTATCTGAAATTAGACTGGCATATTAAGACAAATATGAACAGAAATGGTCTCAATACACTTTTAATTGAGTTATTAATTTTCAGTGAGCATTTAATAACTGAATATTTACTTAAGTATTTAGTAGTTTTATTTTCTCTACCATCATTTCTGTTGTGATTCTTAAGTATATTAATCTGTTGGTTTTCTGATACTGACATGAATATAAAGAGAGTAAGGAAACCATTTTCAGTGTTTAACTGATCCTGAACTTAGCTACTTTACACTGTGGGTGCAGTTATTTGCTCTTGGTCCCTTGCTAATTTCCCCTGCCTCATGTAATTTCATATCCAAGGCAGAAGATTGGCATGCCTGAATGGATAATAGCGCTCGTTCTTAAACATCCTGTGTGCTGATGCTGAGGTAGCGGATTCAACCCTAACCTCAGACTAAAAGTTTGACTTCTCGTCCTTGACTTGGGGGATATAAATTACAAGTACCTCAGAAGTCAGAGTAGGTTCACCTGATGACGAGAGACACTGATATATAATAGAGAAAGCTAGGCACGCTCGTATCCATTTGCCCATGTTGATCACCTTCTTCTTCTTGATCCACAATATTTTAAGAATTATTCTGTAGCATTTAAATTCAAAATCTGTGATTTTCTTCATCACTGATTGCGAAATAGTCTATGACTCACATATTTATGCTGCAACATGTTCTCAGCATTTTTACTTTCATTCGTTTGCTGGTGTAGTGCTGTAGGCTCCTAATATTGTTTATCTCTGCATTGCTATGGCCAGTCTCTTTCTGAGTTCTGCTGAACAATCCCATTGTCGTTAATTATATGTCATCATCATTATCAAGTGCTCCGCCAGCTGGCAGTAGGCGCTCATGGCTCTCCACATGATCTCGGTCCTTGGTGTTCTGGATCAATTCTGCTGATGATATTCCCCATGCCATTGTCTCAATCCATCCAGCATAATTTCTCTAGGTCATTAATTATGTAGCTGAGGTATTTAAAATCTGCGACATTTTCAAATTCTTCATGATCTAATTGCTTTATTTTATGTTGTGTCATTACTGCAGTATGTACCTGACGAGATGCAGCAAAATATGCCAGGCATTAAATCATGCAATCTATTGTTTTTGTCTTCACTATTCAAATTTCTTCATTGTTGACTGTAATATTTGGTTGCCAAGTAGTTTTGTCTCTGGACATTATTTTTTATTTGTTTTTTAAGTTCTGAAAAGATTTGTATTCAACTGTGTCTTTTGATAAAGCGAAATAAACAACTTAGGTGAATATATAAAAATACAATAAGAAATTGCAGCCAAACCAAACATAATTTAATTACAGACATTATGGCCAAAGTGAATGGCCAACGAGTTTAATATTAATTGTTACACATTGAATAAATCAAAACAAAACTCTTTACAACATAAATATATAAGAACAAGAACAACACCAACAAACCCACCAGGAAGGCCTCTGAAGTTGTCAAGTCTTTCATCTTCAGGAAGATGTCAAAGAATTTCAATATCATCTAGAAAAACAAAACAACAACAACAATTAATACATGTCTATAAAAGCAAAAAGCAGGCAGCATATAACATCCTAAGCATACCATCATCATCATCATCAAGTACCTTGCCGGCTGGCGAAGGCGTTCATGAATTTCTCGGTCTTTGGTCTTATGCATACACCATCCTAAAATTTGTCTTTTAAATTCTATAATTTGCAATCTGTTACACAGAACGTTCTTTATCTGATGGGATGCTATCTTTGCTTGGAATATTCTGCATATTATCTCTGTGATGAAATGATGAAATCAGGACTAAAGTGGGGGTTTTAGAAGTGCTAGATTTTATAACAAAGCCAAATGGTTTGGCCATGTCACGAGGTTACCAACTAACAGTATACCACAACAAGCAATAATGTACAGACCAAATGGAAGTAGAGGAAGAGGCTGACCATGTAAACGTTGGACGCAGGGAATAGCAGAGTCCATGGGAATATCGATACATGAAGTCCATAAACGGGCACTCTCCCGCTGTTTATACTTCATCCATGACATCACAAGGTACAAGAGGAACATGATGAGATGATAAGATTATCTCTGTGTTACTTTTTTCTATCTGTTGTTGTCATAGGCTTAAATATTACAGGATTAACTTCATTGCACCAAGTTTAACCCCACGTGGCTCAGTTCCTCTGCACAGGAAAGCAAACCATCTGTTGACAGCATCACAAAAAAGCATGAATACCACAACTCTAGTAATGATCCCCAGGGTCTCCTGAAATACTGCAGTGGTGGTCTGAACGATACAATCAAAAAATGAAACTACGACCCTCTCTGTACGAAGACTTATGGTTCGAACGACGGAGCTTCACACATAAACTTATGATCTTCACCGCATGGAGACATAGTCTAAATGATGCAGTTCACACATGAACCTGTGACCTTCTCAGTGCGAAGACTCATGCTTGCTTGCTTGCTTGCTTGTGTTCGTTGGCTTGAGCTCCAACGCGAAGTCCTGTATGTCGGATGAAGACATCCTGTTGTCCAACATCAGTGTGATGTCATACAGGACCTGAGTTTTGCGTGAGTATCCGTTGTCCCATGTCTGGCTTATTGGTGTGCAGACTGGTGGTTCCTAGCCGTACAGGCAGACACTCTCCGACTTCGGAGGAATCGGCGATCCTACTGGCTTTAGCCAGGACCCCGAAGGGACCTGTTGCCCAGGACGCTCGACGAGGACGCGTCAATAGGTCTTGGCCAGTATATAACCCGGCCCTGGTGCCTTGGAAACACCTCTGCATCCCAAGACTCATGATCTGAATGATGCAGTCCAAAAATGAAGCTACGACCTTCCCTGCACAAAGCAGACGGCTTGACCCTAGGTACCATGCCTTGTATAGAAAAAGTGAAATAAACTAAAATAATGTTACAACAACTGTACATACCTCCACATTTGTAGAAGATTCCACGAGCGTATCCACCATCTGCTTGCCAATGGGCCCATTCATCACATTGCCTGTAAAAAAAAACAAAAAAACAATTAGTTAATAAAAACAAATACGCAACATCCACGTCACTCTTGGTCATGTTTTCAGTCTAACATATTGATGTTATGCTCAAATTATTCTGACCATGGATTCTGTTATTGTTTTAGCTGTAATACACTTATCACAATCATGATCACCATCATGTACCATGCTGACAGGTGTTGCCCTCATTTCACATGATTCTGCATCTGTGGCTTAGGGGATAATGAAACATAGTTTCAACATTCCCTGTCGTGCCAAGTTGTGGGTTTGAAATAACCATTGGCAATTTGAAAGCAGAGCATTTTGCACTGATTTTGATGGCATCAGGCATCGGCTGTTCAGAAAGCAATCGCAAACTACTGAACATAAAATTGTCATGTATATCACATATAGTCAATAAATTCTGGGGTTGACTGCAACGTGCTGTAAGGGACATGCAATTAACGTAACCAGAATCTTATAAATGGTATGTGCTTTTGTCCTGATTATTTCTTGTGATCAAGCCATCCAGAAATTTATTTCTTTGTCTTGACTTAGCTTGTTTTCGTATAAAATTTGTCAGCTGTAACTAAGTTTTCAATATTATATTTCTTCATAAATGTTAGTTGCATATCCTTTACAGGACGGAGCAGTCAACTCCAGCCTTTTTTGGCAATTTGTGACTCATCGGTAAGTTTACATTCAGTAGTTTGTCTTGCTTTCTGAACAACCGACACTACCATTGTATGAAAATCAATGCAAAGCGGTCTGCTTCCAAATCACCCGCAGCTGTGTAACCCCTGCATTTGTAACCCCTTTGTCATACAGCCGGCTTTTCTTTATAACGTGTTCAAAAATATTGACTGTCCACATCTGATTTCTCTAACCAATTTACAGTTTTCTTCGTTTCTTGAAGGCCTATCTCATTCATCTTTCTACCTGTCCATGGCATTCTTTGTATTTTCTTTAGAAAGTTCATTTCCACTGCCAGTAGATGTATCTCAGTTTATTTGTATACTGTCCATGTTTCGCATGCATACAGCAGTATATGTTCTATATTGCACTTTAACATCCTATTATCATAGCTTTTTATTGGTGCGTACGTTTTCCATCTTGCAAAAGACTACTTTTTCCATAGAGATTATTGTTATAATCTCTACAAGGCATCTTCCATCAGATGTTATGACTGTTCTAAGATCCTGTATAAATATTTATTTGTTCTTTTGTGTTGTAAGACAAAGGAGACTAAAGTTAGTACTATAGTCTGTCCAGAAATGAATGCCTTCATTCAAGATCAATTATTTTGAAAACTGTCTGTTGCATCGGTATAAAATTTTTCCTGCCGTCTTATATTTACCCCCAGCCAAGGAATACGTCCAAAAGCAACTTAAATCATGGAAAGCGGCGACATTTCTTTGATGTTTTGGTGAAAAACTAGTGATTTCTCGCTAACAAACTTGTTTTACAGTAATGCCTCGTTCCACTACGTGAGGCTCTTGTGATAAAGCCAATCCCATGTCCCACGAGAAAATTAACTATTAAATGCTAATGTTTCCATGTGAAGATGTAATACATTTAATAATGTGTACTTCATCTCTGACCTGTAAATTATATACCACATATAAACAAACTTTGAAATCTGCTGTACAATCTTCAGAACAAAGTTCTGTTTGTTGAGTGGACATAATGATAAGGTTATATGCTAAATCTCATCATTTTCCCTCAGTTGGTTACTGAGATATGGAATTTTATATTGGGGCAGAAAAAGTAAACAGACTATAGAAGGCAAAACACTGGGAAAAAGTGGGAGGGGTAGCCCAAGAAACATTTTTATCAAGAAGTCATGCACAATCTTATAAGTGAAAACAAACATGAAATTAAAAAGAGCAGAATAAAACAGGATAAGTAAACTTCACGACCAACCATGGGCTGAAATATTTGATGATACGTCCCTTTGTTATTAATCATCATTATCATGTGCTATGTCAATAAGCACGGGCAGTCATGTTTCATCTAACACATTGGGACGCAGAGGTGTTTCCAAGGCACCAGGGCCGGGATCTATACTGGCCAAGACCTTGCTGACACGTCCACGCCGGGCGGCCTGGGCAACAGGTCCATTTGGGGACCTGGCTAACATCAGTAGAATCGATGATTCCTCCGAAGTCGGAGAGTATCTGCCTGCATGGCGAGGAACCACCAATAAGCCAGACACGGGACAACGGATACTCACGCAAACCTCAGGTCCGGTATGACATCACATTGATGTTGGACAACAGGATGTATTCATCCGACATACAGAACTTCATGCTGGAGTTCACAGCCAGCGAACACAAGCAAGCAATCTAACATATTAATCAGTTTTGTCCCCTACTATGCCATGCTGCTAAACCATCCATGTAACTATGTTTCTCCCTTTCCCTTGCTCTTTTCCCATGAACTTTGTCAGCTGTCACTAAGTTTATTTCTCCTTTTAAGGCATCCAAAAAATCTTCACTATCATTGCTATTGCTTATTCTGAATAATGACAGTGGAAATAAAGTAAGGATATACCCCGCATGCATAGTTTGGAAACCATTAATTTATACAGCCTACCCTCCAACATGGACAGTAACATGATCATCATTTCCTTCTGCAGCTTCATGAACTCTCTCAACAGTTCCAGTTGATCTGGATCCTAAACAAAGATAGAAAACATGCATCACATCAATGTAGTGTGAAAAGTTAGTTGCATGTCCTGTACAGGACATCACAGTCAACACCAGCATTTGTTTGATGTGGTGATCTCTTGGCAAGTTTAAGTTCAGCAGTTTGCCATTGCTTTCTGAACGACCGGAACCCATACAGCAGACTCAAACTCAATGCCAAGAGGAGATAGTGAAACAAGCTGAAGTCTATGGGCTGTGGACAAACAAGGCAAATGATGATGTATAGTAAACAGCTAAAGTGACCACAACGAGGCTTAAACATTTCTGAAGCTGAAGTCTATGGGCTGTGGACAAACAAGGCAAATGATGTATCGTAAACAGCTAAAATGACAACAATGAGACAAACATTTCTGAAGCTGAAGTCTATGGGCTGTGGACAAACAATACAAATGATGTATCGTAAACAGCTAAAGTGACAACAATGAGACAAACATTTCTGAAGCTGAAGTCTATGGGCTGGGGACAAACAATACAAATGATGTATCGTAAACAGCTAAAGTGACAACAATGAGACAAACATTTCTGAAGCTGAAGTCTATGGGCTGGGGACAAACAAGGCAAATGATGTATCGTAAACAGCTAAAGTGACACAATGAATCAAACATTTCAGAAGCTGAAGTCTGTGGACAAACAATGCAAATGATGTAACATAAACAGCTAAAGTGACCACAATAAGACTTAAACATTTCTATCTCAGGCAATTATTTATAGTAATAAATGTCTCCTGGAATCCATGGTAATGCAGTGGCTAGCATGCTTGCCTCCTAACCTGGGTGTCATGTGTTCAATTACCCATCAAGGGTGATTTTCTTGTTAAAAAACTGACGTGGACTCTGAGGTCAAGCCAGCCTAAACCGAGTACCAAGGAATGTCCTGGCAAGTAAAAGCAGCTACAGTGATACTGACACTGCACCCAATGAGTAATGACTGGTCTGTAATACATGGGGCTAGCACCAGATATCCTATAGACCTCAAGGTTGGTGAAAGGGTCTTTACTTGTACCTACCTTGGACAGCTTGTCCTGCATGTGAAAGGGTCTTTACTTGTACCTACCTAGGATAGCTTGTCCTGCATGTGAAAGGATCTTTACTTTATATGTACCTACCTTGGACAGCTTGTCCTGCATGTGAAAGGATCTTTACTTTACTTGTACCTACCTTGGACAGCTTGTCCTGCATGTGAAAGGGTCTTTCTTGTACCTACCTTGGACAGCTTGTCCTGCATGTGAAAGGGTCTTTACTTGTACCTACCTTGGACAGCTTATCCTGCATGTGAAAGGGTTTTTACTTGTACCTACCTTGGACAGCTTGTCCTGCATATGAAAGGGTCTTTACTTGACTAGTACCTACCTTGGACAGCTTGTCCTGCATGTGAAAGGGTCTTTACTTGTACCTACCTAGGACAGCTTGTCCTGCATGTGAAAGGATCTTTACTTTACATGTACCTACCTTGGACAGCTTGTCCTGCATGTGAAAGGATCTTTACTTGACTTGTACCTACCTTGGACAGCTTGTCCTGCATGTGAAAGAGTCTTTACTTTACTTGTACCTACCTTGGACAGCTTGTCCTGCATGTGAAAGGCTCTTTACTTGACTTACCTACCTTGGACAGCTTGTCCTGCATGTGAAAGGCTCTTTACTTGACTTGTACCTACCTTGGACAGCTTGTCTTGCATGTGAGCAAAGATGTAGAGAAACCCACCGACGGCATCCCACAGTCTGCTGTGTGCTAAGGCCAGCTGGTTCTGTGAGCAAGGACCCTGTCATTGTGGAGCAGATTATCAGTGTCATAATAAAAATCTCATGCTATTTTAGTCATTATCAACTGTTTATGATGAAAGATAATGAGGATAATACCATAGATAAAAGCTTGCTATCTGTTATCTACCTTCACAGAGACGTTCACTTGTGATTGAGATTTGTCAATGGTTAGGACGTTATATTGACAATGGCATGAGTGTGTTTGGATGAAGGTTTGGTGTCATTTCTCATCATTCGTTACTCATGCTTCTGTAAACTTGAACCTACAAAATGTAATGGTTATAACACTTCACATACCCACAGCTGGGTTTTGCTATGAGAACTTTTTTGTGTTGTATTCTTTTGGGAGTGGGAAATTGAAGTTTTCCATCTTGAGCACATTGTGTGGCCAGGACCATGGTGAGTTTGTGTAGTATAGTCTTGCTTTATTCTACCGAGAGTGGGACATTGAGGTTATCCATCTTGAACTCAATTTGTTGCCAGGACCATGGTGAGTTTGTGTAGTATACTCTTGATAGAATATATCAGTCCAATCCTTTATCACCTTCATCATGTGTCATGCTGAGAAGTCCAGGCTGACATGGTTTGCCATCCCACATGATCAGCAGAGTCACGGATCAGGTTTGTGTTCTTGTTCAAATTGTGTCATGTGATCAAGCCAGCCAAGTATGAAATTTATGGGACATATTGATGGATGAGCTGGAATATAGAAATTACCCTTAAATTAGAAAAATAAAATAGACAAAAGAGGCAGAGAAAGGCAGAGACAGATGTATTTGAAAAGCTGAAACAGCTAAGCTATAAATAATAATATAAGCAACATCAACTTGTTTTGGTTCTACCTTTGTTAATAATCATTGGTTTTGTTTTCTTTATCCTGTCAAAATATAAGAAAGAGACAAGCAGTATTGTAATGGTCATGTGATGAGAAGAGAAGCATTCCAGAATATTGTGACAACTGAAAAGATAAGTGGCAAAAGAGGCAGAGGCACAATAGGAGAAATGATGCTGGATGGATTGAGACGGTGGCATGGAAGAATATCAACAGCAAGATTGATGCAGAGCACAAAGGATTGAGATCTGTGGAAAGACATAAATGCCTGCCAGCTGGCAAGGTACATGATGATGATGATGGTATTGTCTAATCCTATTTCATTGTGTAGTTTTTCTTGTAATACTTACCTGAATGTACTCAGTCAATGAGTTGAAAACCTGTGCTGCCACCATGATAGCTCTGCTAAAGTTGTCTTTCCCTGATTTGTCAATGGCATCTTTGCCTGAGTAGTGCCAATAGAAGTCCATCATGGATTCCTGGGAACATATGTAATTAATACAGCTTTCTCCCCTTTGGCTTTTATTTCACACTATTGTCAGCAATGCTACTGCTAATATACGTGCTAATCATCTATCTTATCATTAAAATTTTCATACACTGAACATTTCACAGCAGATTCCCAAAATGGGGGAATAATGACCTGAAACATCAGAAGTGCGTGACTTTCAAAGGGGCCGAAAGACCATCATCATCATGTCGATAAGCGTGGGAGGTCATGGGTCACCATCTCACACGATCATGATCTTGGATCAGGTCTGTGTTCTTGTCCTGATTATCCCATGCGGCCAAGCCATCTCTTTGCCTTTCCTATATCTTTTCCCATCAATTTTGCCAGTTGTCACCAAGTTTTCAAATATATTTCTTCTTATAAGGTGCCCAAAACTCTTCACTGTCTGCATTTCATTTCTCTAACCAATTTATGGTTTTTATTGTTTCATGAAGGACTGTTTACTTAATTTTTCTGTCACCCATGATATTCTTTGCATTTCCCTAGAAACCACATTTCCACTGCCATCAAATGTTTCTCGACTTGCCTGCTGATTGTCCTTATTTCAAAAGCATACAACAGTATATGTTCTATATAGAACTTAAACATCCTTTTTTTTCACAGCAGTTGGCAATTTTTTTTATTGGTCAGTATATTTTCTATCTTGCAAAAGGCTACCTTTGCCATGGCAATTTTTGTTCTAATATCTACAAGGTAAAGATGTCATGACTTTGTATCAAGAGACACCAAATTAGATGGCTTGGCCATTTAAGACTGTTCTGAAACATGGCATTTAGATACAGTGGAAACAGAACTTGCTCATTCATTGCTAGGGAATGAAAGGGAAGCAAAGAATAATCTACCACACTTGTTGCAAGGGGTGACTTAGATGGGTTATGTTTGTGCTGGCTTCCCCTTTCCGCAGAAAACTACAGCTGCAAAACTCAACCAACAAGTTTAAAGACACAGACAATTTACAAATCAGCCAAACAAGGGGAAAGATTGATGTTCCAAAAATATACGACGCTATGTGGCATTTGAGACAGATGAATAATACGTTGAGGAAGTGGACAGAGCTGCATGAATTAGCAGAAGATAAGAAAGCTTGCAGCTTCGAGTGGGTTGATTGAGTTCCAATGGGGAAATAAAGGGCAGGAGAGAGAGAGAGAGAGAGAGAGAGAGAGAGAGAGAGAGAGAGAGAGAGAGAGAGAGAGAGAGAGAAAGAGAGAGAGAGAGAGAGAGAGAGAGAGAGAAAGAGAGAGAGAGAGCAGAGAGATAGAAAGTGAGAAAGCCACAGAGAAAGAGAGAGAGAAAAGAGAGACAGAACAAGTGAGACAGAGAGAGAGAGAGAGAAACATCACAAACAATGAATGAGTAGAATAGCAGAAACAATCAACATTTCCAAATCAAAACTTCAGAAAGAGGTCGGTGTCAGGGTACCTGAAGCCTGAGTAAGTAGTCGACGGTGCAGATGATGATGTTGACGGTGGTGGTGTTACCAGCTTGAGTCCTCAGGTAGTTCTGAAACTCTGAGCACAGAAACATATTCACAAATAGGCATGTATTGTCTCAGTCTACAAGCTATCTATCATCTATGCCATTTTATCTGATTAAATAAATATATTTTGGCTCATTTGATGGGCTCCCAAGTTTAAAGTGGGTAACTGGAAATGCCCTGGGCAGTAAAGACAGTTGGCATGATATTGATCACATGACCCACTGAGTGTCGATTACTCTACAGAAGTATGGGGTTAGCACCCATTATGCCTCAAGGTGTGCAAAAGCGTCCGTTACTTACTTACAATTGCTATTCAATTATTTCATTGTGTAGATAAAATATTGTTCCGGTTGTCAAATGTTATGTTAAACACTAATCACACTCAGTGGCACTTTAAAAAAGTAATCAAAATCTAACTAATGCTGGCTTCTGTTATGTTCAAGTATGTTTCCACATAAAAAACAATGAAACAAATATTTAAAAACACTTAGGTAATCTATAAAGACGAACTGGAGAAAAAAACAATGAAAACTACAGACCAGAGCATAATAACATAAATGACCTTCACAAGAGCTGGCTTCTGTTATGTTCTAGTATGTTTCAGCATTTAAAAAAAAAGAAATAAATAATTAAAAACACTAAAGCAATCTATAAGGACAAACTGGAGGAAAGACAATGAAAACTACAGACCAAGGCATGATAACCTAAATGAGTTTGGCAGAAACAGGTAGATGAGAAACTTCAGACTTCAAAAAGGACATTATAGACTCAGAGCACACCTCCACCAAATGGGTCTCACTGACTTTGCTACTTGCACTTGTGGAGCACCAGAGTACAAATACTAAAGCTTGGGCCACAAGGTTGCCCTGACGTTGCCAAGCACAGACAGAGGGATGGAAAGAGAGAGAATGGGAGAGAGGGAGAGCAAGAGAAAGAATGGGAGAGAGGGAGAGCAAGAGAGAGAATGGGAGAGAGGGAGAGCAAGAGAGAGAGGGAGAACAAGAGAGAGAATGGGAGAGAGGGAGAGCAAGAGAGAATGGGAGAGAGGGAGAGCAAGAGAGAGAATGGGAGAGAGGGATAGCAAGAGAGAGAATGGGAGAGAGGGAGAGCAAGAGAGAGAATGGGAGAGAGGGAGAGCAAGAGAGCAAATGGGAGAGAGTGAGAGCAAGAGAGAGAATGGGAGAGAGGGAGAGCAAGAGAGAGAATGGGAGAGAGGGAGAGCAAGAGAGAGAGGGAGAGCAAGAGAGAGAATGGGAGAGAGGGAGAGCAAGAGAGGGAATGGAAGAGAGGGAGAGCAAGAGAGAGAATGGGAGAGAGGGAGAGCAAGAGAGAGAATGGGAGAGAGGGAGAGCAAGAGAGAGAGGGAGAGCAAGAGAGAGAATGGGAGAGAGGGAGAGCAAGAGAGGGAATGGAAGAGAGGGAGAGCAAGAGAGAGAATGGGAGAGAGGGAGAGCAAGAGAGAGAATGGGAGAGAGGGAGAGCAAGAGAGAGAATGGGAGAGGGAGACCAAGAGAGAGAATGGGAGAGAGGGAGAGCAATAGAGAGAGAATGGGAGAGAGGGAAAGCAAGAGAGAGAATGGGAGAGAGGGAGAGCAAGAGAGAGAATGGAAGAGAGGGAGAGCAAGAGAGAGAATGGGAGAGAGGGAGAGCAAGAGAGAGAATGGGAGAGAAGGAGAGCAAGAGAGAGGGAGAGCAAGAGAGAGAATGGGAGAGAGGGAGAGCAAGAGAGAATGGGAGAGAGGGAGAGCAAGAGAGAGAATGGGAGAGAGGGAGAGCAAGAGAGAGAATGGGGGAGAGAGGGAGAGCAAGAGAGAGAATAGGAGAGAGGGAGAGCAAAAGAGAGAGAGAAAGTGAGTGAGTGAGAGAAAGAGAGAGAGAGAGAGTGAGAGAGTGAGTGAGAGAGAGAGAGAGTGAGCGAGCAAGCGAGTGAGTGAGCAAGCGAGTGAGCGTGCCTGCATGTGTGCGTGCTTTTTTATTTTTCATGATCCATGCCTGAATAAACACATAGCAAATGTGAAGAAAATAGAAAAAGCAGCAGAATAGACTAGGTCAAAGCAGTATGAATGAAGTGTACCAGTGATCTTTCAGCTAATCATCATTATGTGCCATTCTGGTATCGTGGGCGGTCATGTTTTGCCATCTCATATGATCACAAGAGTTGTGGATCAGCTCTGTGTTCTTATCCTGGCCACGTCATGTGGTCAAGCCGTCCAGATATTTACTTCTCTGCCTTCCCCTTGCTCTATTCAGCTACTCATCTTTATTTTTAAAATCAAAGCAGTTCACAATTCACGAGATTTGGTAAATACTGGATCAGTAGCAAAATCTTGTCCTGCCACAAATATGAACTAAATCCTAATTTGCTAAGCAACAACTACTGCTACCACAATTCCCATTAATAAATGCAAAAACAATACTCTACATCTTAATGAAACAATGTAAAGATTATTGCAGTCTCTGCAAATAGAAGATCTGTTGAAGATTACCTAAGTTGTGACCTTCACAGAGAAGTTGTAGGAAGCGAAAGATCTTGCAAGTTACTTCAGCATCAGCGAGGTTACCAGCACTAGACTCTGCACTCATTCCCAGTCCTTTAGCTTTGTTTGTGCGCTCAAACGCATCAAGGTCAAGGACACTGAAAACAAGCCAAAGAACATTTTATTACAGACAGCTTTCAAAAAATATGAACTTGAAAACTAACAAGCATAATTTATCACACACATAAAAAAGCAATAAGAAAAAGACGAAGTAATCATAAGCTGTTGTGTCATAATTTAACATAGACACCTTGAAAACATAATTATTCAGAACCTTTGCAGAACTTCTTGTAGACTTTGATATCTAGGCAAAGGAAATGTTCATGATCAACAACTTGGCACTCAGAACAAATTTTCTTTGTAGCTCGCCCGCTTTGAACTCAAGTGTCATTCATACATGCTACTACTAGTTGCACGGGGCTGAATTTTGCATGTGGATTAGCTTTCCCTATTACCAGTGTCCTTCGCCATCAGGCGAACTCAATTTACACTCCCAAGTCAAGGACAAGAAGTCAACATTTTAGCTCAACTGACCGGTGCGGGGTGTTGAACCCCCTACCTCAGGATCAGCACACCAGATTTTAAGAAAATTAGCGCTCTTATCCATTCGGCCATGTTTTCTATAAAAATGAATTCAACGTAGAAAATATAATAATCTTTTGATGTTATAATTAGTATGAGGGGGCTTCTAATGAAAACCTTAAAAGTGTGCTAGAAATTACAATAACCATGCCATTGTCTTGTAACCTATCAATCTTGTTAAGGATGCCAAGAGTGTTTAGCAGTGACATCACTGTGCAGATGAACTTGGTGACATCATTAGGACAGTTTAAAGATGGCTGACCCACTTTTGACATGCACCAAAGAGGAAGGAGCAGCATTCTGTTATCCATTCTTTGATCAGTGAAGGGGTGACACCTATAGAAATTCATTGGCGAATGAAGGTCCAGTATGGTTACGCATGCCTGTCAGTCCAGCGAGTGAATAATAGGCTAGAAGAAAGTTGAAGCTGACAAATCACAGATAAGTGATCCACAAACATCATGTAGAATTTTTGGTAGAACATTGTGGACTCGAAAAGATCAGTGGTAGAATAAACAGAGGGAGACTGAAGGAAATTATACTTGATGATCAAAGATGGTGGCGTGGGAAATGTCAGCGTTAGAATTTATCTAGAACACCTAGGGCCGAGATCTGTGGAGAGACATGAGCATCTACATCACCTGACAGGGCTGATGATGATGATGATGGTGGTGATGATGATGATTATGATGATGATGATGATATATTATGGGAGTTTTCAGTTATTTACCTGCACTGCTGCATGAGTCCAGACAAAGATGTAAAGAAACCAACATCTTTCTTGTCCTTGAGGGATTGCAGCATTCTCTACAACAACAACACAGTTCTCATATTTTATGGAAGAAAAGGAAACACGTCAATTCAAAATTATAAATCCTACCCACACTAAGAATGCTTATATTTGTGGATTCTGGTGTACATACACCATGATTATTGCTTGTCCTACGAAGATTGTAGCCCAGACTTTGTGTCATGGAGAGGTATAACTCCATTTTACAAACTATCATCTGTCAAGATGGCTAGGTGCCAGTCAGTCATGGAGTTTGTGCTGGAGTTGAAGGCTTCCTAATGTGATTTGAAGGCAATCAGAGCAGTAGTGTGTAGTTGCACAGTGCACTGAAGATGGTTGTTGTTGTTCTTCTTCTTCTCTTATATAAGCAATATGTCACATCTAGATTTTGTATCTCTCCTAGCTCCATAGTCTCAACTGTGGCATGTATCTGTGGAAGGTCTACATATATGTCACAGACATATTCTATTCCAGTAACAGGTCTTTCTAACTTCCTAGTAGGGTGCGGCACCATGAATGGGGCTTGGAGAAGGCACACGGCAACGGAGACGTATGGAGGCAACACAGGCCGTGGTGGGAGATGAAGCTGGCATCTCACGACCACACATGCTCAGGGGCAAGCACAGGCTATCCCCACTGAGGGAGGGAGGGCTTGAGAGTGGACAAGGTAACAGCGAAGGGACAAGCATAACATCAGGGATAACTAATGTGACCGAACATCTCCACGGCTGGGGTAAGACGCCCGGAGCCATCACCTGGACGGGACCGCCCCCAGAGAGTAAGTATCAAGAAATTAATGGTCCGAAATACTTGGGGAAGGGGTATCCTTCTGACAATCAGAAGCCCCCTGCCGTGGTTGCTCCGCGTCGGAGTTTTCACAATTATCAACCTAACACGTTTGCCAGAGTCATGATCTTATGACCTACTCTTTGTGATTTCCTACTGCCATGAAATGTTTCTGGTGTGCATACACTGCAATTATTGTTTGTGTTATGGAGTTCGTATTGGAACTGAATATTTCCAACTATGATCTAAAGCAATCATCAGAGCACTAGTGTGTAGTTGCACCGTGCACTGAAGAGGGTTGTTGTTCACCTTCTCTTTTATAAGCAATATGTCACATCTAGTTTTGAATCTCTCTAGTTCAATGCTCAGTGTGTGCAACTGTGGCATGCATTTGTGGAAGGTCTTCGTATATATGTATATTCCATTCTAGTAACAGGTCTTTCTAACCACGGCCAGGTTTTCAACCTAACAAGTTTGCCACGGTGGTGATCTTATATTTGTGAT
Organism: Cepaea nemoralis; assembly: GCA_014155875.1. Lineage (NCBI taxonomy): Eukaryota > Metazoa > Mollusca > Gastropoda > Stylommatophora > Helicidae > Cepaea > Cepaea nemoralis. The sequence continues at coordinate 31,373 of JACEFZ010027927.1, forward strand.
TTCTAACTGCCATGAAATGTTTTACGTGTGCTGTCTGCACATGGAACTTCCTGTTCTTTTTTATCTTATCCAAGAAAGCTAGGTGTCTGACATCATTACCCAAGAGATCAGGAAAAATGTAATATCATTAGAAGCCAAGGTCACTAGCCAAGGTCATGCGCTCAATGCTGGAAGTGAACCCAGAAACTCTGAGCCCGAGGCAAAGGCTGAAACCTCCCAGCCACACCATATGAATGATGATGCTAATATCAGATCAACTGATCAATCAATCACCTGGAATCAGACACAAAATCTAAGTGAAACTAATCCAAACTGTTGCAAGTTTCAGTGAATTTATAACAACCTGTTAAAACCAACTTTACATTATTTTTAAAAAAAACCTTCTGTACACGTATATATCATCTTCATCAAAAGCCTTTCTGAAATGTGTGAGCAATCATGCTTTTCCACATCCTGCAATCTCCAATTCTCCAGCAACATGTATTAATTCATACGCTGACACTCCACTGTGCTATGACACAGGTTGTCACAAATCTTATCTCTGCTGTATTTCTCCGTCTCTATTTCCACAAATCTTCCCAGCTGTGAAATTATGTTCTAGAATTTCTTTCTCATAACTGGGCTAACAAAATGTCAGCTGTCTCTTACAGTATCCATGCTCTTCAGCATTCTCTGAGGGAGACAGAGCACGCCTTCTAGAACTGTACTATCAGTGCTGGATGATTAACTTACCTTCTGCACTGCATTGTTGCCTCCTCTGAGCAAGGATATTCCTAGTTCAATTGTCTTGGTAACCATAGGACCAGGTTCTCCTACAAGAAAACAGATGTATTTGAATTAGTGAAAGCTGTTTTACAGATTCAGTGCCAAACAAAAAGTGGGTTTGGACTAAACAATAATGGGTGGCGGAAAATGGGAGGTAGGGGTGTGTCACAGTTATGACTTAAAAGTTGTTAATATGGTAGCAGACATGTTGTATTAATATCCAATTAAAAGACATTGCATAGGACAAACTACTGTATTGACAACGAGAACCAAGTCACTGTTGCCTTTGTTGGGTTGACCATTGCCCCAGCTTCATCACACCAAGTACTTATGCGATTGAGTTCGGTTTGTAGTTCCACAGCAACCTCCTCTCTATCCTTACCCTGACGATACACTAAAACATCATCGGCATATGACAATGTCCTGCCAGGTCCAGTGATCTGCTCACTGGTGATTCTCACTGTGTAGGCGTTGAACAGTACCGGAGATAATGGTGATCCCTGTGGTAGGCCAGGATATATTGTTGTTGGTTCCGAAGTCCAACTGCCACATCTAAAAACTACTTTCCGTTGGAAGAGGGCTGCAGCGATCCAACTAAGGAGGAATGGACTTACGTTTAGTTCAGGAAGCTGAAACATTAAAAAATCTAGTGGTACTCTGTCGTTGAATAATCATATTGTCAACAATCCAACACCAACTGTAATGCTGTGTTCAGAGACGGTGGAAAGAACGCAGGCAATGAATTACCTGGGGATACGGTTTGATCGAAGCCTTGCTTATAATGTGCACATAGACCAGGTGATAACAAAGGCCAAGCGGGATTTGGCAGCGATGCGGGTGATGGCGGCAGCAAACTGTGAGCAGCGCCATCTATGTCTTCTGTACGAGGGGCTGGTCATGTCTGTTTTGGAGTATGCAATGGCAATCCTGACTCTCAGCCATAAGCAGATAGAAAGGATGGAAAGGATACAGAATGAAGCTATGCGCATTATTCTTGGATGTACAAGAGATACAGCATGCAGGGCGATGCGCTACCTTCTTGATTTTCCAACCATTGAAGAGAGAATACAAGTTTGCAGGGCACGTGGCTACCTCAGAATTAACGCAAACACACAACATCCATTGCATAGTGAAATTAGGAAGGTGAAGGGCAGCAGGTTAAAAAGAGGACGGTCGTGGATGGGTCAAGCCGAAGACATTCTTCAACATGTGTGTTCACTTGAGGACTTAGAACCTGGCAAGGAGTGGGTGCAAGTGCCAACAGACTTCTGCACATCCTTTTCAGTTTGCATCGAACTAGATAGAAAATGCAGACAAGAAAATCCGGCTGCTGTTGAGGCTGAAGTACAAGCGTTGATTTTCGAGAATTCGCTAGACGGTGACGCGGTCATCTACACAGATGGGTCGGTCATCCGACATGTGAGAAGCTCATGGGCCTTTACAGCTCGGGCCGGAGGGAGAATTGTGAAGGAGGACTCTGGTGCTTTCACTGAAACCACAAGTAGCCTGACCATGGAAGTCATGGCAGTAAGTAAAGCAATAACATGGCTCGAGACACAGACATTCACTAGGGCTTGTTTCCTTAGAGACTCAATGAACATGATCAAGAGGATTGAGGAGGGGTCGATCCGAAGAGAATGGTTGCTGCCTCTGAAGCGGTCTCGGCTGGCAAAGATTAGTTTCATCTTCGTGCCAGGGCATGCGGGAGTACAAGGAAATGAGCGGGCTGACAAGCTCGCAGGTGAGGCTACTGTGGAGGGCGGACGTGCCATGGACCAGGCTGACATTCTGAATGCTCTACGAGAAGTGAGACTTTTGCGAGAACCAAGTGATGACTGTGAATCTACAACAATGGCCAGACTGCGAGAGCAGCAAATTAAAAGAGGGATGGCCAAACAAGAACACTACGCAGGACGCCAAAGAAGATTGATAAACCAACACAGAACTGGCGTCGTTAGCCACTACACGCTGCGGGATTTGCTGAGGAGGGGATCCGAGCACTTATGGACTGAAAGGTTCGATGTGCAACGAGGATGATCTGTCGACTAACTAACTAACTGTATTGACATTTTAACTAAAGTTTGATTTATAATCCCATGGCAGTTACTGGAAATTAGAATAAGACAATTTATCATCCCATGGCACTTAATCAGTTAACTTCCAATTTTTCTAATAAAAGCATCCTTTGACCATGCTAGACCCATATTTCTGAGGGTGTGCCTCCCTCTAGGTTGACCCAGCTTAAAATAAGACCCAAGGAAATGTCTTGGGAAGTAAAGACATTCAGTGTATTGGGTACATGATGTGTGCCCAATATTTGTATAGACCAACCGGCCCTTGATGGGTGATGTGGTCAATATCAAGCTGGTCATCCTCCCTTCCCCAAGACACTTCCTGGCAGCCCTGGGACCTGGGAGCCCTGGTTAATTTAAAAAAAAACAACCTGCAAGACGGACATTTGAACACCTGACCAGAAGGTCAGCGGGTAAGTGTGCTAGTTACTGCCCTGCCATTGCTCCCACATAAAGCAGAATGGGTAGTACATGAGACAGAGTTAAAATAACAAGTATGTAAAACAGGCTTAGTTAAAGTAACACTTATGTGTGACAGACCAAATTAAAGTAACAACTGTGAGAAGACTGAAATAAAGTAACAACTATCTGAGGTAGGACAGACAGTTAAAATATTAACTAGAAGACACAGACCCAGTTATTAACACCTACATGAGAAAGACGGAGTTAAAGTAACAGCTATGTGAAATGGAATGAGCTTAAGTAACAACTACACAAGACATACCAAATTATAGTAACAACTATGTGAGTCAGGCTAATGTATAGTAATAACTATGTGAGACAGATTGTGTTAAAGTAACACTTACATGAGATAGGAGTTAACTCAACAACTATATGAGATAGCAGTTACAGCAACAACTATATGAAACAGAATGATTTAAAGTAACAACTACATGAGGCAACTGAGTTAAAGTAACAATTTTGTGATATACAGACCAAGTTATATTAACAACCAGGTGATACATACAAGTTAATGTAACAATTACGTGAGACAGATCAATCTGAAGTAACAACTATATGAGACAGATCAAATTAAAGTAGCAATTCATGAGACAGGCCAAGTTAAATTAACAACTACATGAACCTGTCTGATATAAAGTAACAGCTACATAAGACCAAGTTAAAGTAACAACTACAAGAAAGACCAAGTTAAAGTAACTACTACATGAAAGACCCATTAAAAGTAACAACTACGTGAGAGAGAAACTTAAAAGTAACAACTAAAGGAAAGACCAAGTTAAAGTAACAACTACATGAGAGACTCATTAAAAGTAACAACTACATGAAAGAGAAAATTAAAAGTAACAGCTACATGAGAGACCAAGTTAAAGTAACATCTACATGAGAGACTCATTAAAAGTAACAACTACATGAAAGAGAAAATTAAAAGTAACAACTAAAGGAAAGACCAAGTTAAAGTAACAACTACATGAGAGACTCATTAAAAGTAACAACTACATGAAAGAGAAAATTAAAAGTAACAACTACATGAAAGAGAAAATTAAAAGTAACAACTACATGAGAGACCAAGTTAAAGTAACAACTACATGAGAGACCAAGTTAAAGTAACATCTACAAAAGAGACCAAGTTAAAGTAACAACTATACAAGAGACCAATTAAAAGTAACAACTACACGAGAGACACATTAAAAGTAACAACTACATGAGAGTCCAATTAAAAGTAACAACTACATGAGAGACTCATTAAAAGTAACAACTACATGAGAGAGAAAATTAAAAGTAACAACTGCTAAAAAAGACTGTTAGATTCATACAAGAGACAACATTGCAGTTATAGACATATTTCAGGCGAACGACAAAAGAAGAAGAACAACTACATGAGAGACTCATTAAAAGTAACAACTACATGAGAGACTCATTAAAAGTAACAACTACATGAGAGACTCATTAAAAGTAACAACTACATGAGAGACTCATTAAAAGTAACAACTACATGAGAGACTCATTAAAAGTAACAACTACATGAGAGGCTCATTAAAAGTAACAACTACATGAGAGACTCATTAAAAGTAACAACTACATGAGAGACTCATTAAAAGTAACAACTACATGAGAGACTCATTAAAAGTAACAACTACATGAGAGAGAAAATTAAAAGTAACAACTACTAAAAAAAGACTGTTAAATTCATACAAGAGACAACATTGCAGTTAAAGACATATTTCAGGCGAACGAAAGAAGAAGAACAACTACATGAGAGACTCATTAAAAGTAACAACTACATGAGAGACCAATTAAAAGTCTTACCTACATGAGAGAGAAAATTAAAAGTAACAACTACATGATAGGCCAAGTTAAAGTAATGACTACATGAGAGACCCATTATAACTACATGAGAGAGAAAATTAAAAGTAACAACTACATGAGAGACCAAATTAAAGTAACAACTACACGAGAGACCAATTAAAAGTAATAACTACATGAGAGAGAAAATTAAAAGTAACAACTACATGAGAGACCAAGTTAAAGTAACAACTACATGAGAAACCAAGTTAAAGTAACAACCACATAGGAGACCAAGTCAAAGCAACAACCATATCAGAAACAAAATTAAAGCAACAACTACATGACAGACCCATTAAAACTACATGAGAGAAAAAATTAAAAGTAACAACTACATGAGAAACCAAGTTAAAGTAACAACCATAACAGAAACAAAATTAAAGCAACAACTAAAAGAGGCAGACATAATTAAATCACCAACTACCTAACAAAGAAATAGCCAACTGACAATGAACAGCAGGCCAGCAAGGCTGAAGCAAGCACATCACTACATACCCCTGCTGGCACTGATGTACTGTAGAACCATTTCAGCAGTTCCCCTGTCTGACAGCCGAGACTGCTCAAACAGCAGCTGTTGCTTCTCCATCTCTTGCTCCTGTGTAAACAGAATAATACAATCCAATTTAACAGCGTCTTTCTTCAAATATGTTCATTTTGTAGGAGGAATGGCAAAAACTGTGTCAATCTTGAGCTCAAATGCATGAAGACGAGCTGTGAACTATTTGTTTTAATAGTATGTCTGATTAGTTAATTTAGCTGAATGTTTACTTTTCATATAAACTGATATTTTAAATCATGAGTTAAAATGATAAAAGTAATTGTTTACTGAAATACAAAACAATGTTTTCCCTTAGTGAATTTAAGCACAGAAGTAACAAACAATATGTTGCACGATTTATTGCCTGGCATATTTTGGTGTATTTCATCAAGTGCACATTGCAGAGTTATTTATCATAGGAAGTGAAGAGATGAATCCCATTTTGGCTGAAATACATAACACACTTAGTCAATGATGCTGTTCAAATGTGGAGCATTTGTTGTCCCCACTGTAATCGCAGAAAGACTTCATGTTGTCGTGTCGTTTTTCTATTTCCTCTACCCCGTTCAACCTCAGAAGAAAAGTTATACTTAGGGCCCATCCCAGCCTCAGATTATTAATCCTGTGACTGAATCAGCCACATTTAAGATATTTATATGAAAGGGATTGCTATCCATAGAAGGTAATGGCCCTAATGACTTCATGGTAACTCTACCAGACAATAAATTGTGCAACTTAATGTTTGTGGCTTCTGTGTTTACACCTATTCTCTCTTAGCAAAAGGAAGCATTTATCTTCCCTGAAAATATAAAAATAGTTTTCAGTGTATTCTAAAAAAATGTATGTGTATGGGAAACATACAATCCTTCAGCACTTATTGCTGTTACACATCATACTAAAAGACACTGGCTCTGTAGTGAAGGGGTTATGGACACAATTTGTAAATGCGCTTGAAACACAGCTGTTGGTGATTTAGCAGCAGACTGCCTTGTATTGGTTTTCTTACAATAGTAGGAGTGCCGGTCATTCAGAAAGCAATGGCACACTACTGAATGTACCTTGCCAAGACATCACAAACAGCCCCAAAAAATGCTGTTGACTGCAACGTCCTGTAAAGGATATGCAACTAACTAACTAAAAGACATCACATCTCTGATTTCTTATATGATACTACCCCTTAGAACAATGAGGTAATTATGGCTGATGTTTCCAAAAGTTTGTGACATGAAGCAGGTATTCACAATTGGTAATTTTTATGAAATTGTATGTTTCGTTTTGTCCTTGTTATAGTTTAAAAAAAATATATATTTCTTTAACAAAACATGTGTAGTAGCAATATAGACTAAAAGAAACAGCAAGGAAATAAGCGATCCTTAAATTGTAACTATGAGAAAACTTCATGAGACACAATCCTGTATCAACTCTCACACCCTCTAAAATACAGCAATACGAAATGTCATTACTGAACATCCCATCTCAATTTCACATGATCATAAAATCAAGGTGTTTAAATTGTATTCATTGTGTGATTTATATCACATTCACAGATGGAGATCACATTTCAACATCAACATCACCTAGCTACACAAGTTCACTACACGTCTGCTAGCTGCATGCAAAATGTTCAACTTTGAAAGCAGTAGTCTACCAAGAGCACACAGTACAACAAAACTGAAATATAGCGGTCTCAGAAACACAAACCTGTGTTTCATTTCCACACTCAACACGAACAGACGTAATACCAAACAGTGGAAGGTCAAGAACAAGAAAAATAAATTCATCGCTGTGAAATTTATAGTACTTCCTTTCCTAATATTTTACAATATTATAACTGATTGCTATGTTTTCTTTGAGCAATCATTCATATGGTGTAATTATTTCCTAAAGCCTTGTTGATTTTATTTCATATATAAAAATGATGATGGTCGATGCAATCACCATAAAATATTAAATATAACAATATTTCCAGAATTTTCCTATTCTCGTCTTCAGGCTCTGGTATGTCTAAATTGAATGTTTTCAGTGTGACTGCACAAGCCAGAATCATCTTTAAAAGTTAAAGAAGTTTAACTTCATTGCACTGGGTTTACCCCCTCTGGCTCAATCTCTATACAAAACAGTATGTTGCCAGAAGACAGCTCACACAGATCATGATCTGTGTAACACCAGTGATATCTACAGGGGTCTCAAAAAGAACCTGCACTTATGGTTCAAATGAGGCTGACCAAAAATTAACCCACGAACTTTGGAGCACAATATAGCTGGCTTGATCACTTTGCCATGTAGGCTCTTAGAATTGCCTTTACACACGGTGTGGTTTGAGTTAATAGAAGCAAGCAACAATCAATGCAGTGAGTTCCCCATCCAGAAAGTAAATACAGTGTCATTGCAGTTAGATACAGAAATATAAAATGCAACAAACAGCCGAGGGTGAGATTCTGCAGAGAAACAATGAATGAAACCTCTAAATGCTTACAACTCAAGTTAGTTGCATAACCTTTAGAGGATGCCAAAGTCAACTCCAGCTTAATTTGGCTGTTTATGATTTCTGGGCAAGTTTACGTTCAGTAGTTTGACATTGTTTTCTGAACAACCAGCATTCATCCTGTATGAAACCTGCGGAAGGTGGCCTGCTTCCAAACCACCTGCAACTGCGTTTCGACCGTGGTTGTGAGGATTACGAATTGCATCTGTAACCTCTTTGCCACAGAGCAAGCTTACAAATCAACGATTTGGCAGCAGGCTGCCTTGCGTTGGTTTTCATACAGTGGTATGAGTTCAGATCGTTCAGAAAGCAATGTCAATCTACTGAACATAAACTTGCCAAGATATCATAAACAGTCAACAAATGTTAAGGTTTGGCTACGACATCCTGTAAAGGATATACAACTAACTGTTTACAACTCAAGGATTTGCTACTCCTACTATTATCTTCAACTTTGTGTTTGTTACTGGGGCAGCCATAAGGAAAGCTAAGAATAGTCACGCTGTAACTTAACATCAGTTTATGGTTTTCATTTGCTTCTTGTATGACTTGTTCATTGGTTTTTCTGGTCGCCCATAGTATTCTTTGCATTTTCCTCATAAAGCACATTTCCACTGACATTAGATATTTTTCAATTTGTCTAATTGTCCAGGTCTCACATCCATACAAAAGTACAGGTTCTATGTAGCATTTCAACACTCTTTTTCTCCAATAAAACATATTAATGTTGGTGAAAGACGGGTGACAAAACATCTCACCAAATGTACACATCATCAATATGTGACTATTTTTAAAACAGAAGTATGAAAGTGCTCATTAAAAATACAGTTGCAGCCATATAATTACTGATATTTTTTAAATTTTATTTTGCATATCCTTTACAGGACATTGCTGTCAACATCAGCATCTTTCAGCTGACTGTTGATTTCTTGGCAAGTTTACGCTCAGTAGTTTGCCATTGCTTTCTGAGCGGCCGGCTCACATACCCCGTAAGTTACCGACGCGATTCGAACCACTGCTGATTCTCATCGTCGTCAAGTTACCTACGAGAGTATACGAGATTACGTAGAGAAGTCACTAACCTCTAGGCCAGCACTGATAATATAGAAGATGGTTAATGAAGGCATGTACTTTTCACTGAATGATATCGAATTGAAAATAAATCTGATCTGTCGAGCATGTGCAGTCAGCACCTGCCAGGTACCGAGAGAACAAACTGGCATGTATGTAAATGTATGTGTATATATATAAAACAGAAGCTATGAATCAACAACCACTCAGGAATATTTCAATGCATAAGGAAGAGTGTCAGACAAGGATATAAATGTCCCACAATTTGTTTTAGTTATGCACTGAGCATATAACTGAGATCAAAAGAAAACAAACAAGGGATTATGGTTGGTAATAAATAAATAACATAAATATAAATAAATAGCATATGCTGATGATAGTCTTGATAGCAACAAGTCAGAAAGAACTACAGAAAATGATAGTGGTTATAAAAAGTGAAAACATGGGTCTCAGCTTGATAATAGAAAGACAGAAGTAAGTTTTATTATCAAAGAAATGGATCATACCTGAATGTACACTTAAAGTCAACGGTATTAATTTGGGGCAAATACAGAAATTTAATTATCCAGGCACTATGGATATTGGAGGTTAGAAAAAGAATTCTTGTCTTTCGCACAGAACCAGTTTTAATATATGGCTGTGAATCCTGGACAATGAGTAAACAAGCACACACAAAATTCTTTGAGGTCCAGAGATGTGGTTCTACAGACAAAAGGCCTCAAGGTATGGGAAGGGTCCTTTCATGTGTAAATTATAATGTAAGTTGGGCAGGACTATAAAAGGTGACAGGCTGCTATGAGCTATTGCCACACACACACTTAGAACCAAAAATTAGAAATGTGGATCTACAATTTTAGTGACCAGAAACCTATCATCTGATAGATAACAGTTTGATCAAAATAGCGGGATACATTGAAATACTGATCACCATAGGAAACCAACTAATAACTCGTAATGTACACACTCAATCATTAAATTATTTTATATGTTTGTGTATCCACACGCCTACATGTTTTACCAGTCTGGAAAGAACATGCAATGTGAAATGTCTCAAATAAAAACTACTGAAGGAAAAGACAAATGTCCCTAATCTACCCTGATTATACAGGACAACTGCATACTTCCATTACAGAAATAGTCCACAAGATGTCCCAAAGATGTATGATAGTTTGCATTCAATCATTGAATTATTTTATTTGTGTGTATATCCATATAACTCCATGTCTTACTAGCCTGGGAAGAAGAATAGAACTGAAACACCTTTCAGTATCACAATCATAGACCTCGATATGAATGATTTAATACTGATTTCTTGTGGTCATGGCTTGTATTGTTAGAAGGTATCCATGAGGAAATGTTAATAAATTAAAGTAAAAAAAAGTGTTTCAATTAAATTAACATGAAGCAAGTCCCAAGGCACTTCATATACTTCTTGTGTGATTGCTTGTTTAACAATTTGTATACTTAATTAAATTCACTGAATATTTCTGGTATATGATATACCAGGTGAACAATGTTTATACTGAAGTAAATTCACTGAATATTTCTGGTATATGATATACCAGGTGAACAATGTTTATACTTAAGTAAATTCACTGAATATTTCTGGTACATAATTTACAAGATGAAAAATTTTTATAATTAAATTCACTGAATATATCTGATACATGATTTACCAGGTGAACAATTTTTATACTTAAATAAATTAACTGCATATTTCTGATACATGATTTACCAGGTGAACAATTTTTATAATTAAATAAATTCACTGAATATATCTGATACATGATTTACCAGGTGAACAATTTTTATAATTAAATAAATTCACTGAATATATCTGATACATGATTTACCAGGTGAACAATTTTATAATTAAATAAATTCACTAAATATATCTGATACATGATTTACCAGGTGAACAATTTTTATAATTAAATAAATTCACTGAATATATCTGATACATGATTTACCAGGTGAACAATTTTTATAATTAAATAAATTCACTGAATATATCTGATACATGATTTACCAGATGAACAATTTTTATAATTAAATAAATTCACTGAATATATCTGATACATGATTTACCAGGTGAACAATTTTATAATTAAATAAATTCACTGAATATATCTGATACATGATTTACCAGGTGAACAATTTTTATAATTAAATAAATTCACTGAATATATCTGATACATGATTTACCAGGTGAACAATTTTTATAATTAAATAAATTCACTGAATATATCTGATACATGATTTACCAGGTGAACAATTTTTATAATTAAATAAATTCACTAATATATCTGATACATGATTTACCAGGTGAACAATTTTTATAATTAAATAAATTCACTGAATATATCTGATACATGATTTACCAGGTGAACAATTTTTATAATTAAATAATTCACTAATATATTGATACTTGATTTACCAGGTGAACAATTTTATAATTAATAAATTCAAATTCTGATACATGATTTACCAGAGTGAACAATTTTTATAATTAAATAAATTCACTGAATATATCTGATACATGATTTACCAGGTGAACAATTTTTATAATTAAATAAATTCACTAAATATATCTGATACATGATTTACCAGGTGAACAATTTTTATAATTAAATAAATTCACTGAATATATCTGATACATGATTTACCAGGTGAACAATTTTTATAATTAAATAAATTCACTGAATATATCTGATACATGATTTACCAGATGAACAATTTTTATAATTAAATAAATTCACTGAATATATCTGATACATGATTTACCAGGTGAACAATTTTTATAATTAAATAAATTCACTAAATATATCTGATACATGATTTACCAGGTGAACAATTTTTATAATTAAATAAATTCACTGAATATATCTGATACATGATTTACCAGATGAACAATTTTTATAATTAAATAAATTCACTGAATATATCTGATACATGATTTACCAGATGAACAATTTTTATAATTAAATAAATTCACTGAATATATCTGATACATGATTTACCAGGTGAACAATTTTTATAATTACATAAATTCACTGAATATATCTGATACATGATTTACCAGGTGAACAATTTTTATAATTAAATAAATTCACTGAATATATCTGATACATGATTTACCAGATGAACAATTTTTATAATTAAATAAATTCACTGAATATATCTGATACATGATTTACCAGGTGAACAATTTTTATAATTAAATAAATTCACTAAATATATCTGATACATGATTTACCAGGTGAACAATTTTTATAATTAAATAAATTCACTGAATATATCTGATACATGATTTACCAGATGAACAATTTTTATAATTAAATAAATTCACTAAATATATCTGATACATGATTTACCAGGTGAACAATTTTTATAATTAAATAAATTCACTAAATATATCTGATACATGATTTACCAGGTGAACAATTTTTATAATTAAATAAATTCACTAAATATATCTGATACATGATTTACCCGGTGAACAATTTTTATAATTAAATAAATTCACTAAATATATCTGATACATGATTTACCAGGTGAACAATTTTTATAATTAAATAAATTCACTAAATATATCTGATACATGATTTACCAGGTGAACAATGTTTATAATTAAATAAATTCACTGAATATATCTGATACATGATTTACCAGGTGAACAATGTTTATAATTAAATAAATTCACTGAATATATCTGATACATGATTTACCAGGTGAACAATTTGCATACTGAAGTAAATTAACTGCATATTTCTGGTACATGATTTACCCGGTTTTAAGTTGCATGGAAGTTCAAAGCCAAGATTAAATCAAACTGGGTTTAAAATATTTAGAACATTTTACACTGACTACTATCACACATGGAAGCCTGGGTGGTGCAGTGGTTAGCAAGCTTACCTGCCAACTCAGTGGTCATGAGTTCAAATGCCAATCGAGGTGGGGATTTAACATAAAGATTAATCTGGACACCCAGCCTCTACTGAATACCAGAAAATGTTATGGAAAGTAAAAGTAGCTGATGTGATACTGACAAAATCAACCATCAATTGCCAATTTTTTAAAATTTTGCATATCCTCTTTACAGGACATCGCTGTCAACACCAGCATTTTACTGCTGTTGTTGATGTCTTGGCAAGTTTACGTTCAGTAGTTTGCCATTGCTTTCTGAATGACCAGCTCCCATATCTTCTCATTAAAACCCAGCACATCGTGATCTGCTGCCAAATCGGTTGCAGTTGTGTTTCGAACGCGGGTAAGCAGGCTTACGAATCACATCTGTAAGCCCTTCACCAGGGGAGACCGGCTATTGGTCAATACAAATATGGAGTAGCACCATTTACCTGATATGCCTCATGGTGTAGAAGAGGGATCTTTAATTTTACTTGTTAATATCACACTCATAAGCTAGTAGCACATGGACATTTAAACAATAAAGGAAGAAAAAGTGGAGGTTAAATAACAATAGATCTATTTTCCTGAAATATTCGATCTGTTAATTGTCCCAAAATAAAAAATAAAAATTGACGAATTAGAATTTGGTCAATTCTACCTTCAGGAAAATATCAATTAGTCGACTTTAACAGTAAGCAGACAAGACATTTTAATGAAAAGGAAATAGAAAGCCACAAACAGAAAATCTGATACAGGAAGCCCAAAACTCAGGAAAGTTATAGCCAACAAAACTGTGTGCCGTGGCAGTATACCTCAATTGTGTTAATTTCTAGAACATCCCTTCACCTACTCTTCTAAATATAAGTTTAATTTAATTTGTATGTAAATTATCATGTTTCTTTTTTTGATTAAATGATAAAAAGTAAATGCAGCAAATGCCAGCTGTCACTGCGGATATCGACATGTTGTCATGTCTTTGTTTTTCGCAAGACAGAAAGCGTAGCAAACTTGTAAAACCACCTGATGTGTAACGCATGTAGCACTATCATGGATTGAGGTGATAAAACACTACTGACTTTAACTTTATGCTTCTCATGTGGAAAACAAAATATGTTTAACTGATTCAGAGCCAAAGGATAATATATCACCAACTGTGACTTCGAATTTGAACAAAAGGACGATATATCGCCATACTATTCATTGTGTTATTTGTTTTATTTCTCTGTTACTTCAGCAACTGTAATGCTCAGTGAATGAAAATTTACATTATAATACTTGGTATTCTGTAGTTTGATATTATTATTATAAATGAGTTAATATGTAATCAAGAACTTATCTTCTTATACAAAATAAGAATGCTGTTTGTGTGTGGTTCAAATATACTAGAAATGAAATATACTGAACAGCACTGAAGGTTACATTGTTATGCAATGTAAACTGTCTCAAATATTAACTACTGAAAAAAAACAAATGTTCCTAATCTATCCTAATTACAAATTACTACTGCATGCAGCGGCTTACTTCAACAAACTGAAACAGTACACAAGATGTTCCAAAGGATTCTTAGTATAACACTTGTAACCTATACTTTTGAAATAAGTTTTGTATATAATATATATCGTATTCACATGATATTCACAATAGGTGGCTGTACATATGGTTCATAAAATCTAACTGAAGACTGCACTAGGCACATACTGGTTTTCTAGAGCCTACAGTGAAGGGGACAAAGATAATCTAAATACGGAAACCACACGTACTATATACTGAACATTTATCATTATGTTGTGACACGTGACCTATGGGCAACCAGTACCTTCATAAACTCCACTTTAATCTTCCATGCAGCCAACAAAAAAGAGTATTATTTATAGCAAAACTGAACCAAAATTAGTGCAAACTGATGGCTTTTAGTTTAAGAAACAGAGATGAGTAATCTGAATAAATTTGATAGTTAATCATAACATTGAATAAAAATCCTTAGATAGGTACATGATACCATTTCCATTTCTGTATAAACTATAGTTTTGTTTTCTTTAAATCTGTCTTCACAGCAAATTTACTTTGAAACAATTGTATCACATTTATTATTTTGAATAAAGTAGCAAACATTTCGGGTACAGAATGTGTCATCTTAACTTCTTAACTAACAGATTCAAAATCTATGGCATATTAAATGTTTTTTTACATTTTAAAACCAGAAACGTGTCAATAATTTCAGACACATTTCTTCTTCTTATGTTTGAGAAATGCGGATGAGGTGTACCGTTTTAACGTATTTTCCTAAACATGTGCAGTTTGGATTTGTCTGCGGCCTGTGGTAATTAATAAGTTAAAACTATTGGGACTTGTCATGTTTTGAAATGAGAAAGTTTGTGATTTTTGAAATGGTAGTCACATTAACTGGGGGTTAATGAACTGAGTGAAAGTATAACATAGTTTGAGATTAATGTTGTAAATACAGCCCAGAAGTGGGTAATTAAAGAACATTATATACAACTATTAGATGGTAAGATAAAGACGAACAATTTTTACTGGTCACATAATGATAAGAGAGGCACTGGGCATTATTGTTATGACAGTAAATACAAACACTAGAAAAGACAGAGACAGACCAAGACAAATGATGCTGGATGGCTTAAAAAATGTTGTCAATAGAATTGTTCCAGAACACCAAGGACTCAATCTGTGGAGATACATCAACACCTATACCACTTAGCAGGCCACACAATGCTGATGATTACATAGTTTATCAGTGATAACAATGAGCAGAGGTGTGTGACACTAAAGAGATGGGTGACACTACAGAGGTGTGTGACACTACAGAGGTGTGTGACACTACAGAGGTAGGTGACACTACGGAGGTGTGTGACCCCACAGAGGTGTGCGACACTATGGAGGTGTGTGACACTACAGAGGTGGGTGACACTACAGAGGTGTGTGACCCCACATAGGTGGGTGACACTACAGAGATGTGTGACCCCACATAGGTGGGTGACACTACAGAGGTGTGTGACACTACAGAGGTATGTGACACTACAGAGGTGGGTGACACTACAGAGGTGTGTGACCCCACATAGGTGGGTGACACTACAGAGGTGGGTGACACTACAGAGATGTTTGAAACCATGGAGGTGTGACACTACGGAGGTGTGTGACACTACAGAGGTGTGTGACCCCACAGAGGTGTGCAATACTATGGAGGTGTGCAACACTACGGAGGTGGGTGACACTACAGAGGTGTGTGACACTACAGAGGTGGGTGACACTACAGAGGTGAGTGACACTACAGAGGTGGGTGGCCCCACAGAGGTGTGTGACCCCACAGAGGTGTGTGACCCCACAGAGGTGTGTGACCCCACAGAGGTGTGTGACCCCACAGAGGTGTGTGACCCCACAGAGGTGTGTGACCCCACAGAGGTGTTTGACACTACAGAAGTGTTTGACACTACAGAGGTGTGTGACATTGTGGACATATCACTTAAATGCTGACTTCTCATTCAGAAAGCACTGGCAAACTACTGAATTTTAAATTGCCAAGGAACAAAACCTAACGTTGATCGCAATGTCCTGCAAAGGACATGTAGTCCCACAACAACAAATACTACAGTAGGAATGTACAGCCCCACAACAGATACTGCAGAAGGAGTGTACAGTCACACAACAGTTACTGCAGTAAGAGTGTACAGCCACACAACAGATACTGCAGTAGGAGTGCACAGCCACACAACAGGTACTGCAGTAGGAGTGTACAGTCACACAACAGATACTGCAGTAGGAGTGTACAGCTTTCATAAATTCTGATACAAATATAGACCACAGGATGCAGAGCAGGTAATGTACTTATCTTACTGGGAATGAGAACTCAGATATCATGAAAACTGGTAATGGAAATATCAGCTCCATCAGCATTGAGACCATTGTAGTATCTTGAGCGAACAAAACAGGCGATCCTATCCCATGTCAGAACAGACTGAAGAGTCCCTTACACACAATTTGTCACAGAACTCTTGTTTACATTTTGACAGACTACTGAACATATATTTCAAGGTTACTATTCGTATATGCTATTTCACTTGCAGGCCGAACATTGATCCACAGGGGCCAATATCCATACAAAGCTATTTGGGAGCATCAGTGAGTTATCAACAAATAAAACAAAACACTGGATTTCTTGTTTAGACATTACTACAGAGAATGAAAAGAAGCAGCAGCAACGAAGAAAATGCAGGAGGAGGAGGATAAGAAGAAGAAGAAGAAGAAGAAGGAGAACAAGAAGAAGAAGAAGAAGAAGAAGAAGACAGATAGAAAGAAAGAAAGAGAAAGAAAAAAAGAAAGACAGGAGGGAAGGAAAGAAGGATGAACAAAAGAAAGAAAGAAAAAAAGAAAGAAAGAAAGAAAGAAAGAAGAAGAAGAAGAAGAAGAAAGAGAAGAAGAAGAAGAAGAAGAAGAAGAAGAAGAAGAAGAAGAAGAAGAAGAAGATTCCTCTGCTACATTCTGTGACTACTATTACCAAAGTCACAAACTTTAAAATTGAAAAATGTGTTTTTTCCCCATGGGCTTAGATAACAGATTGTGTGCCTATAACTGATTGGTTGAAATGTAACTGTAACAACATATTCTCAAAGCAAACTGATCAAATTAACAATGTATGAAGCATGAAGCATTATGTTAAGGAATGAATGAAGCAAAAACACAAATTATTAGATGATATAATTAAATGGATAAACAAAATAAAAAGAAGTTTCTCTAAACCATCTGAGCAACAGCAAAACAATTTTTTTAAAGTTTATTTAATCAGTAGAGACTAAAATATTTAGGGCAAAAATAAAGCTCTAAATTGTTTATATTAAATCAACATTAATTTGTAAACAAAATATACCACTCTACACCATCATAACACAATCTGTGACAACCCCATTTATAATGTGATGACAGACAGCATGGTTTACTATTTTATAAACTGAAATACTGATTAAATGAGAACATAATTTTTTTAACATGCTTGTGTTATATTTGTGATTAATTTTAAAAGTTAGTTGCATATCCTTTATAGGATGTCACAGTTTTAGATGTCTGTGATTTCTTGGCAAATATATGTTCAGTGGTTTGCCATTGCTTTCTCAACGACCATCGCATACCATTGTATGCAAATCGGCATAAGGCAGTCTACTTTCAAATCATTGTGTTGTGAATGCAGTATGTGGGATTGCGAACTGTGTTCGTAACCCTATCGCCACGGCATAGATAATTAATTTTACTGAAATCTTAATTCTAAACTTTAAATGATCATTTATGTGACCATCTATGAAAGATTTTCTTATGCTTTCACACTAAATTATTTTACTGCACAATGCATACATTGATTTTGAAACATGATCCTATACATTATTATGAACAAGTCCTGCAGTGACTGCAAGCAAAAACAAGAGGTGTGCAAAACTGATGATTATAACTGCACTCAAGTCATATCCATAGGAGCTTCAGTCTTGTCTGCATTAAATCCATCAGCATAAAGTGACTCACTTTGCCACAGCTCCATCTTTTGCAAGTTCGCTATCAAATCTGTTTACAGCAGAGCTGCGTTCTTGCGTCGTTAGGCCGACACATCCGACTTCTCCGTATTTGAAGGTTTTAGGGGTATCCCCTATCAAAGGAGATGTAAGACGCCTCCTTTCCTCCGTTAGTCTATGGGACACCCTTGGGCAAGGTGGAGTACCCGTTTAGCCCCCCGATCAGGGTTACGTGAAGCCATGGAAGCAGGTGGTGGATGGAGTGTGAGAGCAGCTGACAGATTGTTGTTGAATATTGTCTTGCACTCTGCGACGAAAGGCAGATGATCTCATCAGTAGAGACAATGGCTATGGCCACCGACTAGTACAGTCACTGCCCAGAAGGAAAGCAATGGCAAACTACCTTCAGCAAAACTTGCCAAGAAACATAACAACTTTCTTGCTTATGATCGAGAGGTTTTCTGGAAGGTTGTTATAGGAGCGAGGTTCTGCAAAGGACATGCTACTGAATGAATATGCACATGTCGAATTAAAAGTTGTGCTTACCTTTTCAATGATTGTTTATGTACATATATATATATATATATATATATATATATATATATATATATATATATATATATATATATATATATATATATATATATATATATGGTAATTAGAAAAACGCAATACACATTCAAAAAGTGTTTATAGCTTCATGTACTTCACCACTGCGGAACAACAGATAATATACAAATTGTAGTTTGCTTCACATTTACACCAATTTATGGGTCATATTAAGCAGTAGTTATTAACACAAGCAGGTGGTATTTTTTCACTGTCATCAACACTCTAGTATGAACTGAGCTTGTGTTTATATTTCACCAAGTGAGTAGTAACAAGAAGTGCTTGCTATACATTTTAGAAACCTGTTATTTTTTAATATAAATTTACAAAACCTAACATTTATGAGGTCACAGTTGAGCTTGAATTCATAACTTTTCTGGAATCATTGCTATGGTAAAATATTATTGCAAATCACAACAGCAAAATGAATTATTTTGGTGGTTATGGTATTTTATTATTTTTTTCCTCCCCTTGTCTTTCCAAGTGGAAAAAAATATGTATTGCAAAATATAATAGCGTTAGTTCTGCAATAAAAATTGCTTGCTTCATGCTAATTGGTGAGTTAATATGATGGAGAAAAAAAACTGCATGTGCACAAATAACAAGTGAAAACTGATCAAGCAAACAAGCAAATGAAACAAACATGTCTGATAAATAACCCATAAAAGTTGCAAATGTTAGAGATGTTTTGATCAATTGTTTTTCTTCATCTCATGAGAAAGCAAAACAATTAACAAAAAAGTTAGTAGATAATAATTGCTAATCATTGTTAGAAAATATGCAGCTTCCACTGAAATGATAAACATGTCATCAGTAGTTACTGTGATTATTTTAACAATATATTTGCTTTACCTCAAATGAAGGGCCTGGACCATCTTCTTCGCCTTCTTCATCATCATCATCCTCATCTTCCCCACTGCAACTCTGCAGAGAAAAAGTTAAACAGCATTGTACTGTGTATACTTGTATGCATGTGAAACATGGAGATAGATGATAATATATAACAGCCTCTTTCGGTTACATGTGATCATGCAATGATACGCCCTATGAGCAAGAAGTCTCCAGCCTCATAACCTGGCATTCCTTTGGGTGAGTTTTCTCTTTTTATTTTTGTGCTCACTCGCTTTAAACTCAAGCGTAATCCATACATGTGTTACTACTTCTAATGCATTGGACTATTTTTGTGTATAGATTAGCCTTTCTCTATTAACAGTGTTCTTCGCCAACAGGTGAATGCACTCCGACTTCTGAGGTACTTGTAATTTACATCCTCAAGTCAAGGATAGGAAATGAACATTTTAGTCCAACAGAACTATGTAGGGGTGAACCCTCTACCTCGACATCAGCACACTGGAAGTTTAATGTTAGACTGACATCTGAGGTGTATAACAGGGCATGAAGCGGACTGAAGAAGCAGCAGAAGAAAAAAAAGACGAATATGAGGAAGAAGTAGCGTTTGCATGCTGAAGTCATACAGAACTCTTAAGTGTGAAACACTCCCCTCGAAAGACAAATGAAGAAGCAGAAGCAGAAGTGGAACAAGTAGTGTGCCCATGGCTGTTTGACTGGAATATAGAGTACTTCAGCATTTATCACTCTATACTAACAATAGATGCCAATGATAGAACGCAGACATCATAAGTGGACAGTGTTTTCTCTTGCTGGGCATATGTGATCTAGGTTTCACTGATGTACAAGTCAGCCCTAATGACACAAGCTGTTTATACCATAGACTTAGTTTCACTGTTTATTTGAGGGATTCCACTGTATACATTTGGTGAGAAAACTGCTGCAGCTTTGCTGATGGGGACATTACATGTTGAGCTAGAAAATAAAATACAAGCAATGCTGAAAAAATAAGATGTTTCGTAAAGAACCTTCTTCTGCCTTTATCCCTTGGTGGAGAATAGGCTGTTGACAAAAGAAACTTGTAACATTCATTCATTCAATAGCATGTTCTTTGCAGAACCTCGCTCCCATAACAACCTTCCAGAAAATTTAAGCAAGATGTCCCGCAATATCTTGGATTCAGAAGAAAAAAAAAAATGCCTCCATACAACAAGATCTGAATATTGAAGAAGGTTGGCTACTAAAGGCGATAAAACAAAGAAAACTGAAATATTTTGGTCACTTGAAACGTCATGAAAGTTTGGTGAGAACAATCATGGAGGAGTATATGCCTAGGCAGAAAGTAAGAGGAAAGTCAAAGGAAAGATGGGTGCAAGATGTGGCAGATGATCTCCAGATGGGGGTATCAGACGCTGGACATCTTGCTTATGGTCTAAACATTTTCCAGAAGGTTGTTATGATGGGAGCAGGGTTTTGCAAAGGATATGCTACTGAATGAATAAATTCTGATGTTGAGGAATATAACGTTTAAAGTAAGGCTACCTGGAAAATAATAAGTTAAATCTGAATGAAGTTCACTATTTTCAACGTGACAGCAAATTATATTTTTAAATACAGGCTATCTTGCTAGTAAAATGTGATGTTACTTGGCTCATTATTTCAGCATAAGACATGTACAGAATGTCATCAGGCAGGCTGCGCAGTTGCTCCTTGGTGGCTCCTCTGCTTAGTGTGGTGATCAGCTGTGTAAGTGAGTCTGGCTTCTTCTCTTCCTCATCATCTTTCTTTTCTCCCTCCTCATCATTTGTGTGGGACTGCAAGAGAAAGGTGATCAATGAAACTATAGTTACATTACATCCTTAAGCTAGAAGGTTGGTATAAATGGCCTGCACACATAAACTGGGTCACATTCTGTGAAACACAATCTGTTTTACTGTGAGAAAGAACATTTGTTTTACATTGTCAAATAAAATCTGTCTCTACTTCTTCTTCGTTAATCTTTCGTGGGGTGTGTGTGCGTCACATATAGTTATGCCCCTCAAAGCTCAGTGTGTCTGACTTCTGCTGCATTTTTGTAGGGTTTGCTTCCTCTGAACAGTGTCCATCCATGGCAACGGGCTATTTCTATCTTTTTATCAGATGAACAAGAGGGAATTGGGCTCTGTCTACCATGAAATCCATCTTTTTATCAGATGAACAAGAAGAAACTGGGCTCTATCTATCCATGAAATCTGTCTTTTTATCACATGAAAAAAAGGTAATGGGCTCTAGCTACTATGAAATCTGTCTTTTTATCAGAAGAACAAAAAGGTAACCAGCCCAATCTACTATGAAATCTGTCTTTTTATCAGATGAACAAAAAGGTACCAGGCTCTGTCTACCCATGAAATCTGTCTTTTAATCACATGAACAAAAAGGTAACGGGCTCTATCTACTATGAAATCTGTCTTTTTATCAGATGAACAAAATGGTACCAGGCTCTATCTACTATGAAATCTGTCTTTTTATTTCATGCACAAAAAGGTGACAGGATCTATCTACCGCGAATTCTGTCCTTAGGTCAGATGAACAAAAATGCAATGGACCCTGTTTCCATACCATCATGGCATATCAGAAACATGGCCTTCCTCTTCTTTGTCTGCCTTTTTATCCCCCAATAGAGCACAGGCCTTGTTGCCACTCAAGCCAAGCCCTCCTATCTGTAGCCTTGTTCATGGATGGTTGGAGTATGCAGTTACAGTTTTCTATGAGATGAAGCAGCCAGTTCCATGCCAAGAGTCCTTATTCACCTCTTAAAACATGCAGGGTATAGTATTTCTATTCCCTGCTTCCCTTTTGGGAACTGGTATTACTCTGGTGTGGAGATGCGACTAAAAACAGTAAAGAATCCATGTCCAGGCCTTGAGACTTATTAGACACATAGTCTCTCTTTTGACCTTTAACCTCCCATTAGGCATAAGCCCCAACTCACTCTAAGCCACCCTATATTTAGCTATCCCATGCAGCTCCACCTATTTCCACCTCATATTATTAATTTCTGTTTCTATTTCTCGTTTCCTTGTTATAAGTTTCCCTCTATTTCTTGTATCATGTGTACTTTAGACGAAGGCCTTTCTCATGTTTTCTCAGTGTGTGTCCTATCCAGTGCCAGCGAGCTTCCTTTGCTTCTTGATTTACTGGTAATGTCTACTCTCCTTGATCTCTACATTGGTGATTCATCATACCATTTTTGCCCTTCTGTTTTGGACAGGCCCCAATTAATGTCTATTTATAGTTTATTTATAATCGTTTTAGTTTTTTATTATATTTTTTTGGTCGCTTTGAACTTGAGCGTATTCCACGCTGGACTAATGTTAGCTTTCTCTATTAGCAACATCCCTTACCATCAGGAAACCCACTATGACTTCTGAGGTACTTGTAATTTATGTCCATCAAGGATAAGAAGTCAATATTTTAGTCCAATTGACCAATGCAGAGGTTGAACCAGTTACCTCGTTATCAGTACACCGAAAGTTTAAGAGCCAACCATGAGACCTTCATCATTTTAGCTGTTCTCCAGGGTATGTACCACATACTTCAACTTTATAAACGTAGTTGTACTGGTTGCTTACATCATATTGAAGTTTAACATATTTATAAATGTAGTTGTGCTGATTGTTTATATCATGTTGAAGTTTAACATATTTATAAATGTATTTGTGCTGGTTGCTTACATCATATTGAAGTTTAACATATTTATAAATGTAGATGTGCTGATTGCTTACATCATATTGAAGTTTAACATATTTATAAATGTAGTTGTGCTGATTGCTTATATCATGTTGAAGTTTAACATATTTATAAATGTATTTGTGCTGGTTGCTTATATCATGTTGAAGTTTAACATATTTATAAATGTAGTTGTGCTGATTGCTTATATCATGTTGAAGTTGAGCATATTTATAATTGTATTTGTGCTGGTTGTTTACATTATATTGAAGTTGAACTATTTATAAATGTCTTTGTTCTGGTTGCTTACATCATGTTGAAGTTTAACATATTTATAAATGTAGTTGTGCTGATTGCTTATATGATGTTGAAGTTTAGCATATTTATAATTGTATTTGTGCTGGTTGCTTACATTATATTGAAGTTGAACTATTTATAAATGTCTTTGTTCTGGTTGCTTACACCATGTTGAAGTCGAATAGTTGAACATATTTATAAATGCATGTGTGCTTGTTGCTTACATCATGTTGAAATTGAACATATTTATAATTGTATTTGCGCTGATTGCGTACATCATTATGGATCCACTGTGCTTTATTTGATAGATTTACTGGTGCTCAAGCTATTAAACAAACTGCACATTTGTTTCAAGGTGATTTTAGTTTGGTGAATCACATGAATACTTCATTTCTTGTTTGAGACTGGTGATAGTAATAATTAACAAATTGCCCAGAAGCAGCTAATGCTACAGATCAGTGATGTGATAGCACTGCAAAGTAGGCCTGAGAGCAAGGAGGAATAGTTGGCCAATCCTTCCCTCACTTTGGCAAGTGATGAGCCCAGGACTGGAAACTGGAAACCTTGCTCATGACATTACCAGTGAAGTCTGCTATAAACTTTACAAGCATGCCAGATATTATCTCTATGACAAACAGTGATTGCAAATTTAAAACGTCACTATTACTGTTTACGACTTTAACCAATTTTTTTTTTATTGTGTATGTGATCATACAAAGTCCTTCAAGAAACAAATGAAGATCGTAAACTGATTAGAGACATTAGACATAGACAGTCACAATTTTTTGGGCATGTTATGAGAAGAAATGATTTGGAGAACTTGGTGACAACTGGTAAGATCGAGGGGAACAGACCAAGGGGAAGACCTAGAAGCAAGTACCTGGATGGTTTGCCTTGTGGCATGGTCGAGACAGAAACACAGAGCTGATCCACGACTCTGGTGATCGAGTGAGATGGCAGAACATGACCGCCCACGCTTACCGGCATGGCACATGATGGATGGATGGATTGATCATACATCAAAAGGTGGGCAGGTAAGGATATGTGTTACAATAGCAAAACAACAATCACAGAATATTAGAAAATAGACATATAGAAATACTATATAGAATTTTCTTGACAATTAAAAAGTGTGATCAGATTGCTAAGAAAAAATACTCACTGTAAGATCCACAATGAGAATGTTCTTGTCTCTTTCTTCTGTCACCAACCACAGTTGCTTGTATGCTTTCAAGAACAAGTTCATGGCTCTATGTCTAGAGATATAAATAACTACTACTTATGTTGGCATGTTGGATGGATTGATTGACTGATTAATTAGAATCAATGTCATTGCAGTCATGATACAGCCATATGTGCTCTCTCTCTCTCTCTCTCTCTCTCTCTCTCTCTCTCTCTCTCTCTCTCTCTCTCTCTCTCTCTCTCTCTCTCTCTCAGTGTTGCTGACTGCTCTTGTTTGTATGACTTCAAGAACAGGTTCATGGCTCTGTCTAGACAGATATAAATTAACATAACGAGTGTTGGAGAATTTACAGACTGATTAATTCAGGACACACCCTTATGTGCTCTGTGTCTCAATGTGGAGCAGTGTTGGGATGCTGATTGTTCTTATTGCTTGTTTGTCTTTAAGAACAAGTTCATGGCTCTATGTCTAGACAGATATAAATCAACACAACTTATGTTGACGTGTGTCTGGATTGACAGACTGATTCACCAGAATCCACGTTGCTGCACTCAGTTCACACCTATACATGCTCTAGGGGTCTCTCAGTGTGTAGCAGTGTAGCGATGCCGATTGTTCTTATACATAAATAGCAAAAACTGCATTCTATCACATGAAGAACGTTTTGTGAAATAAGTCACTGTCCTTGAAAGTTATAAAACGAGTTCTTGAATGTTACACAGAACCAATTTTAACATACGACTGCGAATCCTGGACAAGTTGTAAACAGGCAAAGAAACATCCCTGGAAGCCTCGGAGATGTGCTTTTATAGAAGAATGCTGAAAATTAATTGGACAGCCAAAATGAGCAATCAGGATGTTTTAAGGGAAGCTGAGTCACAAATACAACTTATCACAAACATCAGAAAGAGGCAGTCATCATTTTTTCGCCACATTATGAGAAGACAAAAACTGGAACATGTTTTGACAACTGAAAAGATTTGTGGAAAGAGATATTGAGGAAGACAGCGTGAGAAGATTGTTGGCAATCTTGTGTAATGGCACGGAAGGGGGTCAACACACAGAATTGATCCATGATGTCTGAGATCGTAATTTGTGGAGAGGCATGATTGCCCACGCCAGCTGGCAAAGCACTGGATGATGAGGTTGGTTAGTTAGCCATAAGATAATCCTCACTGCACATCGAACCATTTAGTCCACAAGTGCTCACACTCCACCTTCAGTAACTTCCTATTAGGTAGTGGCTGAAGACACCAGTTCTGCATTGACTGTTCTTCTTTGACTCCCTACACTGTACTCTTGTCTGGCTTCACACCTTTAGACTTCTTGTTCTTGCAGTTTTATTAGGGCTGCAGATTCACAGCCATCACTTGATTCATTTAATTGCCCTGCCTCTCTAAGGGCAATCAGCCCCATCCATAGCTTGTCCACTTTCAATATTAGCCCGGCCTGCAACCCTATCAACTTGTTCATATCATCTTAGACCCATGTGGCCTGACACAAACATGAAGCTTGTTCTCGGACTTAAAGTCTACTGGATATATGACAGACCAATCGGCATACTTTCTACAGCCCTCATTAAATGATCACAGTATAATATCACCAAATCAAAAGACAGTAAACATCCTTGTCTATGCACTGATATGTTCCCAAAGCAGACGCATTATCACAGCTGATAGGGAGCTACACTGATGTCATGAGCTTGACTGGATGAGGGTTCAATATCCGAGTTCATCTTTAGGTTAAATGAGAGAAAGACTGGCCACCTAATCGTCCACACATTCAGCCTACTTGGATGGGTATTATGCATGATAAGGCAGATGTGGTCGGGGCCCTTAGGAATCATGTGTATAGTGTAGAAAAACATACAGATCACCACAGCGGGGAGAGAATGGTGCTGCAGGGAGTGACCAGAGAATCTGGCAGACACTCACGACTTCGAGGAACGACCAGACGGACACATAATCAGACTGCTACTGGTACCATTAATATTGGGACTCTTTGCTGGCTGGTGCAGATGATGACGGAGTACAATGAGAATGTCCTGAGTGCTGTGATGTCTGATCTGGACTCAACTCAGACCCATAGCAAGTTCCTACTTCAGGGCATGTTTTTATGTTAAATGTTATGTCCCTGAGTTGGTATTCACTGTTTATTAGCACATAATGACCATATTTTAAACATTCCTGTTGCATTCTCTACCTCTCCTAATTATATATACACTTTACCTTGGATAACTGTGCAATGGAATCATTCTAAAGCAAGCCATGACAGCTCTCTTTCTTTGTGATGATATCAGTTTCTTCCACGCACCCTTTGATAGTGCATTGGGATGTTCCACCTGAAAGGTAACAAAGGTGTACACTATCTGAATCACAACTATATAGACATAACCACATTATCTGAATCACAACTATATAGACATAACCACAATATCTGAATTAAACCTTTCACACATAAACACACTATCTGAATCATAACCTGTTAGATGGCATCAATTTATATGAACAATCATAAGACTGGACAGTGAACAAGCAATTAGAAAGTCGATTAGAGGCCCTAGAAATGTGGATATGCAGAAGAGTATGTCGTATTTTATGGAATCATATACAATCAAATACAAAGGTTCTAGAAAAAACTGGGAATGAAAAGAAAGTTGATGAAAGAAATAAAAAGAGGCAAGATAAATATTATATAACATAACACTCTTAGAATAACCTTACTGGAGGATAAGGTTGAAGGCAAGCGAGCAAGAGGTAGACAATGAAACAAATGGAAAGATAAGATCAAGAGATGGACAAACAACAGTCTGACAGAATGTACAAACAGTGTGAGAGACAGACTGTGTTGGATATCCAGCATAGCCAACCATTCTGTGTGGAGACGTCGCCTGAATGATTGAATCTATATTAACGTAAGTTAATGTTCTGTTAATGTTAGAAAGAAGTTAAATGTAGAATGGTCCTAGAATATTCTATGCAATATATCTGACAATCGAGGTGAGAAAGAGTTCTTAAGACCTTTATAGAGTTAATCATGATGTATGGATGTAAATTATGGACAATCAGTAGATTAATGAGGAATTATGAGAAGAAGCAGAGATGTGGTTTTATGGAAGAATGATGAGAGCACCATGGACAGATAAAAAAGATAAAAATAAAAAAGAAATAAAAAGATAAAGCTAAAAAAAACTGAAAATGTCTTGAGAGAAGTTGACTCACAAAAAGAACTGGTTACTCGCATCAGAAGATGAACAATCCACATTCTTTGGGCACATCATAAAAAGGGGAAAGCTGAAGTACTTCATGACAACAGGAAAGTTGGAGCAGGAGATAGGCAGGGGGAGACCAAGATACAAGATACCGGATAGTTTAGTATCAAGGCATGAAGGAATGTCTGTAACAGAAATTACTGACAGTACACTAGACAGAACATAAACAATCACACTGTATTGTTTTGCGCTCATAAAAGTGGTGGAAAGAAACAGGGATTAGTGGACGCACTAAACAATATAACAATTGAAAGCTATAGTTACCAACCTGGATTGGAACCTCTCACCTCCAAATGACGACAGCGCCTCACTGTAGGAACAAGTTACTTCTACACATGACCAACTAGACAGAAGGCTGCTGCAAAGATGATGATCATACAACAAAGTAAAGACTACAAGGAGAAGAAGAGCTATTTGCTACAGAATGACTTGGCAACCTACCATATGTAAACCATGCATGACCTTGGCCATACTGATGATTCTCTCAATAACTTTTCTTTGAGTCAGCTGTGAGGTGCCTGAGGTTTTTGTATCTCCAATCTTGCGGTAGAGAACTTTCTGCCACTGGACTTTCTCATCGATTGGCTGTGGATAACCATTTTATCGTAACTGTATCATGGGAAATGTTGATTACTTAATAAAACAATCCATGGAATATACCACACAAAAACAGACAGTCACATTTTTTATGAAGTGCAAACACGAGCCATTCTGAATCACATTTTGCCTAAGGCATAATATATTTCATTTATGTAATTAGTTATTCATTTATGTAATTAGTTTCATTTATGTAATTAGTTTCATTTATGTAATTAGTTAATTAGTAATTAGTTAGACCACGAGGACGTCCAAGAAGAAAATGGATTGACGACATCAAAGACATTGTACAACCACATGGAATGACACTATCCAGTGCCGCCCACCGGGTACTGGAACGCAAATTATTCCTCCCCACGACGCTTGATGGCAGAAGTGGAAGATGATGATGATGATGTAATTATCCCCCCCCCCCCCCCCCCCCCCACATATATATATATGGAAGTCTCCGTGGCAAAGTGGTCAAGGCATCTGACTCGGGCTCCGAAGGTTGTCGGTTCAATTCCGGGCCGCGTACTTCGGTTCACTGAGTTAAATTTTTCAGGAGACTTCTGTGGGTCGTCGCTAGAGCTACGGAGTTTGTGCTTTGTGCGATGCTTTCAGTGCCATATGGGATTAAACCTGGTGCAATGAAGTCGACCTTGTTGACTTTTAAGCGACTTTATATATAGATATAGGGTGTTGTTTTAATGACTGTACAGTGTTCGAAAATATTGCCGGTTCAAGTTTTGTATTTACCTGCTGTAAAGGTCATGCAACATAATAGGTAAATACAAAACTTGGACCGGCAACATTTTCAAACACTGCACTGTCATTAAAATACATCCTGTATTAGAGAATATTACTTTCATATTTTTAATAGAATTGTTTTTTATTTTTTATTTCTTGTCATCTAGAACTATAAAAAGTTTCAAAGGCAAAAAGATCGATTTAATTGCACTGAGTTTTATCCCATATGCTTGGTCTCTTTCTGCAGGGTGGTCTGCCCAAAGCGCCTGCACACAAAAAAAAACATCTATAGCTCCAGCAATGACCCCCATGAGTCTCAGAGAAGATTCCACTCTTGAACCAAATGATGTAGCTTGGAATTCTTCTTCTTCTGCTTTCATCTGGAGAAGTTTTTTCAGACGTGACTGCGTTGTGCCTGTTTACAGCAGGGCTGCAATACTGTGCTTTTAAGCTAACACATCTGACTTCTGTGGGCATTTGTTGACTGGGTTAACCTACCCGGTAGCTTGGAATTGAACCCACAACCTTCCTAGCACTATCAGTATGCTTAATCTTCTTGTCAGAGTTTGCAGTTCAGTTTTACATGTAACACCTACAACAAGCCATAAGAAAAAGAAATAATTAGAATAAAAACTACAAAACAGGGACTCACCCCCTCGTCTGCACCAAGATTGTGAACAAGATAGTCCTCAATATCTGCTTCTGCATCCTTCTGTTAAAAATATAAATTTTATAACTGTTAATTATATAAATTAAATTTTTTCATCAATGGAAACAATATGTATATATGTACAACTTTACACATATGTGAATGAATGTAGACAAAGATAAAATAACACAACCTGTATTCAGTTAAGCTGAGTCAAGAGTTACACACTCAGGACATTCCTACATCCGCTCCGTCCTCATCTTAAACAGCCAGCAAAGAGTCCCTGATACTAATGGTACCTGTTTGAATCTGATTATGGGTACTTCTGGCCTTTCCTTGGAGAAATGAATGTCTGCTAGATCTTCAAGTAATTCCCTGCGGCACCCTTCTCTCCAGGCAATGATATTGTATCTGTTCTTCCACACTACACACATTATCCCAAAAGGCGCTGACCACATCTACCTTATTGTGCACCAATACCCCACCCAATGGTGCAGATCCAGCCAATTTATCCGTCTGCTCGTTTCCAAACACGCCAATGGGAAAAAGATCCAATGAATGCTCCCTATCTTAGACTTTTAAAACAATTGAATAAACCTAGGACACAAAACAAATGAAGAATGTATTGAAATTAATGTTTTATGAATGAAAATAAATAAAAGGAGGATATCAAAAAATACATATCCTTATTAACACTGAATTAACAGAACTGGCTTTTGTATGAATTTCGATTTTAAAAATGTTATTCTTTTTAAATATTATTCATGGTGGGTTTATTAATTACATAATTTTTATCTAAATCAACAAACATAAGATTAAAATGGTTTAATGATGCATAATACAAAGTTGATGTTTTTCTTTTCCATAATGTATCTCAAAATCACAAGGATCGGCTCATTAGGAGTCATAAATAATTAAAATAAACAATAACAAATATACAAGGAGAATTACTGTAGACAAAAATAAGGAGATATCCAATTATAAAAGTAGCTTGACAAACAACTATGAAGTGAAAGCATAACACAGATCATAACAGGTAACAGAAAGTCAGAATGCAAGAAAATACCAATGGTAATTAATCACTAACTAATAAAAGAAGAGTAATAATGGCAATTTGAAAACTCAAACAATGAAACAAGAATCAACAATAGTGGGATGAAATGTAAAGGAATGAAATCAATACCACACAAGACATTGTTGGCGTAAAGAAATAGTAGTAATATTAAATAGCAAGAAACTAGTCAAGGAGAAAATTACATCAGTATAAATATGTAAACTTAGAAAATAAAATAAAATAAACTGCATTAATACCAGCAGAAAACAAAAGAAAGTCCATCACAGTAACACCAAAAGATAGGAATTATCACAACATTGAACACAATACATATGGAGAAAGGCCCAGAAAAAAAAATAATTGCAATAGTATACTACTAAATGTTTTGTAAAAATTATATTGAAGAAAATATTTACGCTTTAAAAATGGCAAAATTCTTTACTGTGATGGGATATAATTCAGTGGTTCCCAAGGTGTAATCTTTAGTATAATGAACCTATCCATCTGCAGTAGCGATATATTAAAACAGGATACACATCTTCAGGTTCTTCTTGGTTAGTAATTCTTAGTTTCTCATTGTATTTAGAAGAACAGATTAGTAAATATATTATAGCTATTTCATATGTGGACTGCTCTTTGTCTCTAGTAATTTCAGTTGCATTAATTTTATATGCTGGAGGTGGGAGTTCATGAGACAGTGTATTCTTCAATTCTTCAGGAAGCAAGAAAACAGAGACAATGGGAAACGTTTAGAAATTATTCTCTATAGTTATGTTGTAAAGCAAAGACAATTTAGCTAGCAATGTAGATAAAGATGGGAAACCAATAGAAATATTAAAATAAGAATACATAAGGCAAGGAGAACTTTCATTACACAAGGAAGAGAAATTTGTGGAAGACAAAAGAAATGAAACTGAGCATCAAACTTGGAATATTTAAATATTTAACTGCAATATTAAATCAGGACTTCTATACGATCGTAAACACGGAGAACGACTAAAAGAATTACTAATAAACTACAAGCATTCATCAAATGGTTCCTGTTTAGAACAGTGGGACTAAAACTTGTATGACAGAATCACGGCTGAGCTCAAGGAGAGTTTGTTAGTTGCATAACCTTTACAGGATCGTAGCAGCCAACATAGCATCTTTTTGGCCTGTTTGCGATTCCTGGACAAGTTTTACGTTCAGTAGTTTGCCATTGCTTTCTGAATACCCTGCACTCATACCATTATATGGAAACTAACACAAGGCGGTCTGCTTCCAAATCGCCCACAGCTGTGTCTTGAACGCAGTATGCGGGATTACGAATTGCATTTGTAACCTCTTCACCAAGAGCCGGCTGGACAGGGAATCAAGAGATGAGGAAAAGGCTGACACAGAATAAGACACAACCTAAGGCCATCTAAGGATATTATAACAAGATGCTCCCTTGTCTGGAACCCACAAGGTGGACAAAATAGTGGAAGACCTAAATACACATGTAGAAGAGAATTAAGGTCAGAAATGAACAATAATGGGAGGACATAGATGTAGCCGAATGAGATAGTAAAAGATAGAACGGTTAGACATGAGTTGGTTGACGGTCTATTCCCAGTGGTGGATACAGGGCAAAACAAAAAGAAAGCAAAGAAAACAGAGTAGAAAAGGTAAGAGGTAAGAATTATTGTCTAAAATTATTTAGTAAAGTAGAGAACAAAACGTTGCCAGAAGTTGGGTACAGGAATGCTGCAAGTGTGCAAGATGGTAACACCAGAGAAAACTCATGCAACACTAGGGGGTGTGTGAATTGTGAAACAAGCAAGATGTCATGGAAGTTGGGCAGAGAGAATTTACAGGGTACCAAAACAAGACTGAATAGGAAGGAGTGATGTTATTCTTCAGTCAGGTTTCAATTAATTCAATCAGTAAGTAAGGTTTTGTGATACAGATGTTTAGTTCATCCTAATTATTCACACAATATTTGGACAGACCTGCTACTTTTCAAATCTAGCCCTATATATTCTCTACTAGTATGATTCATGATGGTGGTATGTATGAATTCATTCAGTATCAATATGAAAATAAATGGTCCTACTACACATTTTGGGTGACTCTGGACTATTTGCACATAATTAAATCTTCAGGCTTCTTTCACCCTATTATCTCCCACTAGGGCCACAGGCCCTCAACCTGACTCACTCCAAGCCCTCCTATCTTAGCTGTCTCATACAGCTTTGTCCAGTGTGCTACCTATATTTTTCATTTCTGTTTCTGCTTCCCTTCTCTGTGTCTTTTCTTTAGGCCTTTCTCTATTTGTTTTTTGCCGTGCAAATTCCAGATAAAGGCCTTTCTAGTCTCCAGAATGTCTGCATTGCCAACTAGCAGTGGCTCAGAGATTGTCTCCAGAATGTCTGCATTATCAACTAGCAGATTACTCACAGATAGTATCCAGAATGTCTGCATTATCAACTAACAGTGGCTCATAGGATAATGCCCAGTTAGACATCATCTGAGGACTTAAAAGTTCAGCCTGGTCCAGTGAGTTGTGTTGTCGCTAGTTTTGCTGTATACATATTGAACAACACTTGTGATAATGGAGAGTCCTCAGGCAGGCCAGGGTCTACATGCAGCCGTTTCAATGTTTACATTCCCAAAAATAATACAGTTCTCCACATTAGTCCAGCTGCAATCCATTTTACCAGCCAAGGATTAATGCCATAGTCCCATTTCATAAGATGCATGAAGTTGATACAATTATAGGCATCTTTGAGATCTACTGTCACATCGACTGTTTACTGTAAACTCTCCCCACACCACAGAAGTGAGATGTGTCAGTCTAACAGCACAGAACGCAGCTCTGCTGTAAACAGGCACAATGCAATTACGTCCAAAAAAAACTCCGGATGAACGCAGAAGAAGAAATCCCCAATACATGTCACATGCAAATGTCTGTGCATTATCGCATGTTGTTTTCAAAGGCCTGTCACTAGCTAACAGTGTCTGGTCGGCAATAGTGTACACTCCAGAAATCACTTTCTTAGCCACTATTTCTTAAATGTATAATATATTTTGTAAACCATAGTATAATCAATGTTTAATAACCTTATTATGAGGGACTATTAGCATAGCATTAAAGAAATGGTATGTAATTTCAAATGAAACAATAAACACAAATTGATCAGTAAAGGAGACATAAATTGAAATGCATGACTGTGGCAGGTAAAATTGAAGAGACATGGGCAATAATGAACAATTATAAATATTGGATACATTTGGTAAAAAACTGGTAAAACTCCACACATATAAAGATAATTGTCAGTTTTCTAAATAAACTTTATAAATTAGAGCAGAATAGTCAAAAATCACTGCATTCATGTTTTTCAATTTTACTAGTTGTTGCAATGCGCTATAGCTTTCAAATTTCTCATGCTTGCGTCAAAGAATATTGACTGTTTCTTCTAATTTTTGTGCTGAGTTAGCTTTCGCAACATCATGATAATGTGTCATACCAATAGGCCTGGGCGGTCGTGGCTCAATATCTCACACGATTATCAGTATCTTGGATCAGGTCTGTGTTCTTCATTCAATTATGTCATGTGGTCAGGCCATTCAGGTATTTATTTCTTTTCATTCCCTTGCCATTTTCCCATCAAATTTGCAAGTTATTTTTACAAGATGATAAAACACATTTCTGTGGCAGCCAGAGAGTTATGTATTTATGTGCTAATTATCCAAGATTCACATCCGCACATTACATTTCATGTTTCCATCTCTACTATTTGCTGAGAAAAACATGCAGTGCATTATTTTCTAACCGATCCTCCTACAACTATACACACAAACAATGTTCTTGGTAATATAATTAGGAGAGATGCACTCTAGAACATTGTGACAACTGAAAAGATCAGTGGCAGACAGGGCAGAAACAGACAGAGAAATAATGTTGGATCATCTAAGATGATGGTATGGAGGACTACTGTCGAGTTGATCCAGAACACCAATAACTGAGATTTGTTGAGAGACATTTGTGTCTATGCCACGTTGCCTAGGACATGGAAATGCTGATTGGTTGGCTCCTATGAAGGTGATACATGTGATTTTGTTGTTTTTGTTAAGGTCTCCTTTGGTTAGCTGCATTGACTCCAAGGATTGAAGGATTTAATTTGTTTTGTAAACAAATTGGTTGACTTTTGAAAGCTTCATTAACTGAATCAGTGCAGAAGGATAATATATCGCCCAATTGGACAGCAGGACAATATATCACCATACTGTGGCCATCATGTTATTTCTTTTGTTTCATAATATCTTCAGCAATGCAATGCTTAGTCAACGGAAATGTACATTATAATACTTGTTCATTTGATTGTGTAGCATGTTTGGTACAAACTTACTGTTTGTCTGGTACTGAATCAGTAAACTAGCTTAAGTCGTGTGCTTAATATCAGAGCTAGCCTTGAGGCAATAACAATAATGATAACTCTTACAGATTCTCGTCTGTTGTATACATTCTCCTGATCTATTACAATAACTGATCATTACATAAAATGTGTGAAGTTTTATTGTCATTCCAGAAATTTACGGAAATAGTACAGTGCATATTTGGGTGACAGTCGAGGTGCAAACTACAAATCACAACACTTTATATAAGGAAACAAAATAAAACATGCAAAGCATTTACCTTGTCAGAAATATGAATGTTGAAAAAATATTTAAGAAAAGGATTAGCATTGAAAATACTCATCAAATGGATATATTGAAATAATATTACCAAATATAAAACAAAAGTAAAAAGCAAACAAAATATATATTTATGAGATATGACTTAATTAGTTTGAATTAAAATGTTAAATGTAATATCTAAATGATAATATGACACTAAACAGGCCACCATATTTAAACATGTAACTGAATGACATAGTTTTATGTTTGAAAAACTCTATACAATAAAATTTACATAATCAAGGCTTTTTTCACACTAAATATTTTTTGAGGATCTTGAAAGAAGCAAGAAGAATGTTTTAAACAAAACCATTTTACAACAAATATTCCTGAAAAACAATAAATTAAGTACTGATTAAACATAAAAATGCAAATTCCACACATTAATTCACACAATCAAGTACATTAACTGTACTTCTGAAGATCAGGATGGCTGAATAGAGAAGAGCACTTGCTCTTTAACTTTCGATGTACTGATGCACAGATCAATTGACTAAAATGTTCACATCTCGACCTTGACTTGAGGTCGTAAATTGCAAGTACTTCAGAAGTCGGAATGAGGCTCGCCTGATGGTGGAGTAGTCTGGTAATAAGGAAAGCTAATCCACATGCAAACATCAGCTCAGTGCACTCGGCAGTAGTGCCAACAACTAGAAGTAGTAGAATATGTGTGGACTAGGCTTAAGTTCAAAGTGAGAGAATACTTGTCCATATAAACTCTAACTACTTAGCCACAATATAATCAAACCTAATGTCTATCATCATCATCTCATTCCGATCTCATCCTGTAGCCAAGGACATGGGTTGTAGGGTTGTTTTCTGATGGAAGCATCAGCAAATACGAGACCTCCACAGATCTCTATTGTCAGCAAAACAAACAAGTGTGAAAATACTGCTTCCTGTCCACTCTTTAATGTTATCAGTCCAGGATTTTCTCTGCCTTCCTCTTCTCCATTTGCCTTCATCTGTTCCCAGGAAGGTTCTTCTTGAGATGGTGTCGTGATGAATGACATGCCCAAACCTGACAAGCTTTTAATATTTGATCACTGACAAAAGTGGTTCTTGATGGCCTGCATACACATTTACTTTGTCTCTAACAGAGCCATTATTTTGTGCTCTCCGTACCATCATCATCTTCATGTGTCCCTGCCAGCTGGCGTAGGTGTTCATGTTTCTCCACAGATCTCAGTCTTTGCTGTTCTGGATCAACTCTGCTGATATTCCTCCATGCCATCATCTAAATCCATCGAGCATCATTTCTCTTGGTCTGCCACTACCTCTTTTTCCATTGAATATTCCAGTTGTCACAATGTTCTGCAAAATCACATGACCAAAGAATACTGTTTGTCTCATTCTTATTGTTGAATATAATGTTCCAATTTCATTAGCCTCTTTCAGGCAACTGTTAGTTGCTCTGGCAGTCCAAGGCATTCGCAACATTCATCTCAGGAACTACATCTCTGATGCTTCCAATTTCTTCCTAATTTGTTCATTTACATTTCAAGATTCACTGCCATACAGCAAACTAGGTTCTATACAGCATTTCAGCACTCTTTCATACATTCAATGATAGTGACTTATTGCATATGATACTTTTCATTTTCTGAAATGCAGCTTTTGCTTGCCCTATTCTGTTCTTAATTTCTTTTGTGCATCTTCCATCTGATATAACATCCATAACATATGTGCATAATTTTCCTAAAGCATTTGAATTAGATTGTCTGGATCCTCCATTGTTTTTGTAGGGAGAGTCCGACTTTCACATCTAAATAAGCACGTGGACACCACACATGACTTGTATAGTTTGATCTTGACAGGAAAGCTGATACTGTGATTTCATAAGTCATTTGGTCCCTTGAAGTGTTATATAGAACCTGAAATGTTATATGAATATGAAACATGGACAATGAGCAGACAAGCTGAAAAACATCTAATGGCAGTGGAAATGTGGTTTCTGTGGAAAATGCAAAGAATACTATGGACAGACAGAAAAACCAATGAGCAAGTCATACAGGAAATAAATTAAAACAGTAAACTGATTAGAGAAATTGAATGTAAACAGTCAAGATTATTTGGTCACGTTATGAGAATAAATAAATTGGAGAACTTGGTGACACCTGGCATGACTGAGTGGAAAAGAACAAGGGGAAGGCAGAAGGGTAAATATTTAGATGGTTTGACCACATGGCAATACTGAGACAAAAACACAGCTGATCCATGACTCTGGTGATCATGTGAGATGATGAAACATGACCGCCTGAGCTTATCAGCATGGCACATGATGATGATGATGATGATTCAGTCTTGTTATTGTGCCATGGTGGATGAGGCCACCTTGAGTCATGTTCTGATCCCTTTACGTGAACCAGCTTCATTGCATATAGTGGACCTTATAAAATGTGAATACATGCTACAAAGTGTTGTTGATATTCTTATTGCCTTTGTTAGGTATACAACTCTTAAACACACCGAAATATGTTCCAACAGTCTTGTGGTACCAAAAGATAAATGCCTCTATACACAAAAGATCACTAAATTATTACAAGAAAAACAAAGTTATCTAGCTTTATCTCTCATTTACTAGTCCATGTAAATGACTCTCAAAAATACATAAATAATGTGCAAAAAGATGAATTCCCACACAATACAGAAATTTGAATGATCTTAGATGAAGATATTAGGTCAATTCTGTTCAACATGTTTCTGTACAGTTCTTGGTGGACAGGAAGTGTGCATGTTATGCATGCTTGGAACCAATTCTATCTTCTTGAGACGTGTGTTGGTGTGATTAAATGTTTGCACTGCACTGTTTTTTTTCCTGAATGGCCCTGGTACCAACTTCAGCTAGCATTTTTTGGAGTCTGCTTTCCTTTGTTTAAGTCTGTTTCCCAAGATTTCAGTACACTTACACTTTCTAATGTTTGAGTCAGCTTCCCTATGTTTGAGTCTGCTTTTCTTTGTTTGAGTCTTGTTTCCCAATATTTGAGTACACCTCCTAATGTTTGAGTCAGCTCACCTATGTTTGAATCTGCTTCCAAATGGTTGAGCCTGTTTCAAAATGTGTGAGTACACTTCATAATATTTGAGTCAGCTCTCCTATGTTTTAGTCTGTGTCCTAATGTTTGAGTCTGCTTTCCTTTGTTTAAGTCTTGTTTCCCAAGATTTCAGTACACTTTCTAATGTTTGAGTCAGCTTCCCTATGTTTGAGTCTGCTTTTCTTTGTTTGAGTCTTGTTTCCCAATATTTGAGTACACCTCCTAATGTTTGAGTCAGCTCACCTATGTTTGAATCTGCTTCCAAATGGTTGAGCCTGTTTCAAAATGTGTGAGTACACTTCATAATATTTGAGTCAGCTCTCCTATGTTTTAGTCTGTGTCCTAATGTTTGAGTCTGCTTTCCTTTGTTTAAGTCTTGTTTCCCAAGATTTGAGTAAACTTTCTAATGTTTGAGTCAGCTTCCCTATGATTGAGTCTGCTTTCCTTTGTTTGAGTCTGTTTACCAATATTTGAGTACACTTCCTAATGTTTGAGTCAGCTCACCTATGTTTGAGTCTGCTTCCAAATGGTTGAGTCTTTCCCAATATGTGAGTACACTTCATAATATTTGAGTCGGCTCCCCTATGTTTTAGTCTGTGTCTTAACGTTTGAGTCTGCTTCCTAATGCCATAAACTCTTCTCAAGCCTCAACAAACCATGTCAAGGCAAATTTTCCGCCATAGTTTCCATTTTGTTGACTGGAAATCTACAGTTAGTTCAGTGTGGAATATCTGGAGAAAGCCTTTCTTTAAGTGAATATGTACAGAATCACCAAGAACAAACATGATTCACGCAATGGCAGACATAAGATCACCACAGATGTTCTCAGTGCAAAACATGGTGTAAACTTGAGTTTCAAACCATGAGCTCTGTGTGTTTGTGTGTTACTTTTACTGGTTAACAGAAGCCACATCACTGCACTTGTCACATACTCATAAATATTCTGTCCCTATCAGATATCTAAGTCTATGAATGCTAACTACTTCCACTACACTCTTGTTGGATGTACATCTAACATGCCCCCCGTAGACAACATGTTGCTTCTGTGTGTGGTTATGTGCTTTTATATCAGATGAAGACGATAGGAATGCCATGAAAATTTAATAACATTTGTTAACAATCTATAAAGTTTACATGGAATTTCCGTCAAAGACCTACATTACTGCTCCAGTGACTACACAAGAGCTATCAATATAGTAAGACACAGTGACATGATAATGCTTGACTAGCTTCAAATGTATTGGAAAAGACTTTAGACTAGTAAAGAACATACATTGGTAACAATAAACTAGCATACAAATTGATAATGAAGTAGGTCAAAATCAGCCAAACAAGAGGTGTGAGACAGGGATGTGTTAAGTTGTCAGACCTCTTCCCCTTACATACTGAAAATATTAGAACTTAAAAAACATTTAAAGGAATTCAAATTGTAGGACATATCATCAACAATATAAGAATTGCAAATGATACAGTACTGACTGCAGACATTGAAAATGCTAATTGACATTTTATTTTATTCACTAACTCACCCACACATTGCCGTTTTGAAGGACTATAATTTATTACATTTGCTTTAAAAAAAAAACAGTATAATAACTAAAACCCACAGCGGAAAGATCAGGGATGGAGTTATACTTCTACATAGCACAAAGCCTGGGCTGAATTGTAAAGACCATGAGTTGCCCATGCAGCATGATTTCTTTCTTGGTCTGCCTAGTTTACTTCAGAGGAAAGGTAACACCAATACATTTGGAACAAGATAAGCTGCAGAAGCTGCCAGATCAGCAAAGCAATGCTTTAAATGTCCGCCTGTCAGAGCTTCAATCCTAGACCAGCTGTTGACCAAGGCTTAGGGCTATTTTATTACACTCTAGTTAAATAAGGTAGGTTTTCTCTAAACCCAAATAACTGAATAGCTATTGCTTGTAATCAAGTATTAGATCTACAGCCAGACATCAAAGTTGTAAAACAGGATATAATACATTAGATACACTGTATGACCAACCTGAAGAAGTCTTTGCTTAGCTTGTTGTAGCAGCTCTTGTTCCCGCCCACTGAAGAAACTAAGGCCAACGGGAACCAATCTCTTCAAGCATGCAACATTCAGTGAGTTGTGAGGCTCCAGCCTCTTCTTGTCTTTCTTTTTGCCACCACTTGCTCGCTTTGTGGTGCCCTGGTCCTGGGAACTTGAGTGCATCTTCTTTGGAACTGCCAGTCGAATGGCTTGACTTGGCATGATCAGTGCCATGTTGTCTATCTCATTGTGAGCAACAAAGTTCTGCTCTTCCCTCTTGAAGAACTGTGAAATAGATTTGCATATCACACTGTATTACAGGTGGAATCATACACCTATTTAGGTAGCAATGTAAGCGAAAATGGGGGAGCAAATGAAGTTAAATAAAAATTCAACAGGTAAGAGAAGCTTGTACAGCACGAGGAAACCTGTGGAAGTCAACAGAAATTAAATGTAGCATCAAGCTTACAATTTTTAACTCTAATAATATTAAATAGTACTATATAGATCAGAAACTGAAAGCAACTAAAATGGTTACTAATAAACTACAAACACTTAATCAAGTTCGCTGCATCTCGTCAGGTACATACTGCAGAAATCAAACAACAAACTAAATTAGATAAATCCTTCAAGCTGATATACATACAGTAAATTTGAATTGTCTACCACGGTAATTTTAAACTGACTGTCATGTCATTTTGATTGCATAAAGTTGGCTGTTGTAAATGAATGGCAATTGCCTCTGCCAACTTTAATATGCGACTATTTTGCATGTTAAACAACACATGAAACGCAGTGTCCCTATCAATCACATAATAAGTTTCCAGAATGTGCTATCCAATCGATGACGTAACAGGAACTTTGCAGCGCTTAGGCTCTGCCAGATTACCTGAGTCTTT
This sequence comes from Cepaea nemoralis, assembly GCA_014155875.1. NCBI lineage: Eukaryota > Metazoa > Mollusca > Gastropoda > Stylommatophora > Helicidae > Cepaea > Cepaea nemoralis. The sequence continues at coordinate 73,625 of JACEFZ010027927.1, forward strand.
GATCATTATTCTGTCGATGCAATTGGGTATGTGTTCGACCACCCTGTTATTCAACTGTTGATGTAGGTAGACTGGCACCTGCATGTAAATTGGATATGTATGTTGTATATTTCAACTTGAAGGATTTATCTTACTGCTTTAGTTTATGTTTTATGATTTCTGCAGTATGTACCCGATCAGATTCAGTGAAATATGCCAGGCCATAAAACTGTGCAATCTACTGTTTGTGTCTTCATTAATCAAGTTCACTAAGGGAAAACATTTTTTTGAATTCCATCAAGTGTTATCTCCTCAAGTCAGAAAAAGAAGAGTGCTCACCAGAGACTGAGACCACATAGAGAATATCTCAGCGACACAAGCAAAGAGTTGCTCTGCTTCAGGTGTGGGATTCTTCAGCCAGTGAGAGCGATGCAGGTCAACATACTTGATCAGCAGTGGGTAGAAGGCATATATGTCTCTGACCAGGGTGCTAAATTTCTGTAAACAATAAACAATAGATTATCACAATCAAGTTTAATAAATAAATAAATCAAGTGTAATCTCCGCAAACAAAAAAACATAAGATGCTGGCTGGCCATTGAACTGCATAGAAAAAACATTATTAAGAACCTGTGACATGTACGGTATCCCAGGACAACACATGTGTGTTTCGTCTTCCTCAGCAAATATTGTAAGGTGCAGATGCTGATCCGTCCAGTAGCACACTAGTTGTAAACATGATAGATTTCTCTCTTCACCCACCTTGCTGGAAACACACTTAACTGATTCAGCGCTAAGGTTAATATATTGCCAAATATAACCTGCCATTTGGACACAAGGGTGATATATCATTATACTAGGATCATTGTGTTATTTGTGTCATTTTGCGGTATCTTCAAAAATGTTAATGCTCAGTGAATGACATTTATAATAATATTATTTATAATAATATTATTTATAATAATAAAATAATATAATTATTATAATAATACTGGCTCATTTGATTGTGTGCCATGTTCGGTCCAAACATACTTTTTTGTTTGGCACTGAATCACTTAAATTCAAATTCAAGCAGCCTTAAATATGTTGCTTCTTCTGTTATTGCATCTTTAACTAACAATTGTTCATAGTCTTTAGAATGTTTGTCTTGTCCATCATCTGTGTTTTTCATGAAGCTTCCAACTATTGGTGGTTTTAAAGTCAACAGATCCATTCGCTTATTACCTCATTCTCCAGCACGATCTGGACAGTACATCGATGTAAGTCTCTGTAAGGAGAGAAATATGTTTGCCACCCACTCACATCACATTTGTCTATTTCAACAACGATGAACAAACGACTGTTTTCTTCTGTATCAATTTGACCAACAACAGTCAACATTTCACACACATGTCACATCTGTCTATTTCAACAACAATGGACAAACTACTATGTCATTCCATATCACCTTGACAAGCCCCAATTAACTTAAAATGTCTCACTCATGTTCTTACCTCCTGCACAAACTGCTCATAATCCTCACTACCTTCCATGGAAGATCTCTTCTCTTGAGCAAGTCTTTTCTCCATGTTTTCAACAATTCCTGCATTTTCCCTCAGTTTGGCGGCTATTGGCAAGAAATGATCCTTGATCATGTCAGGCTTGGAGTTGCAGATAATAGGCTGCGTCCGAGCTGAAGAAGCAGCAAATGAATATTTAGTTTCTGTGCATGTTGCTTTAAAACAACGTTAACAATTATCACATATGAATGATAAAAAGGTTAAAGGTTAAAGACAAGAAAATTCACTTCATTGCACAAGGCTTTACCCCAGGCTCAGTCTCTCTCCACAGGTTGACAAACTGCCTACCGAGAGCATCTCACAAAGCATGAACTCTGTAACCCCAGCAATGACCCAGAGGTCATGTGGTCTGGAAAACGAATTCCAACAACGAACCTATGACTTTCAGAGTGCAAGACAAACGGCTTGACCATGTCGCCTTGGAGAACCCAGTATGACATAATGATACGCAGCTAAATTGCTGGTACCAACTTATTACTGATAGCAAAATTCTTGATAAATAATATAAGTTAAAAAAAAGTAAAGGACTCTAAGCCTTTGGTAATTCTGCATATATGAGTGCTAGCTCCATATTATATAGGCCGAACGGCACTAAATAATCGATGGCGTTCACATAATGGCAGTTTCCTTTATTTTCCTGAACATTTTCTAGTACCCATTTCAGGCAGTACCAATCTGGAAGCCCAGGTCGATTTAAAAAATAAATCTGCCTTGATGGGGAATCAAACAGATGATGACTGGGCTGGCAGTCAAGCATGCTAGCGACTACGTTATCATGGCTCCCGGCACATGGTATACTCAGCGTTAATCAACTAAGATGGTCCAGCCAAGTAATGTCACTATAAGAGCATTTACATGCTTTGGAATTAAGGTCCAGAAAAGAAAACAACTCCAACCCAGGAGAATAAGAGCAATGGTGATAAATATGAAGATGATGGTAATCATACTGAAAACTGATGAAGATGATGATGATGACAGTTGCAATAATGGTGTCATTAATAATGATGATATTGTTAATGCTGCTGGTGATAATGATGATGATGTTTAAATATAGCAAACAGGACATTGTCTAAACATCCTGCATCATTTTCTCAACAACAGTATGTTTACATCTTGTACCACTGGTTGCTACACTACTATATTTGTATGTTGGCTGAAAATAAAAGTTTATAATTTGTGAGTTTAGTTTAGTTTAGTGTAGTTGTTGGATCAACATCACAGTATACGGGTTTAACCCATAAGTGCTCCAAGCTTGTTAAGAAGAAGAAAGGAAGTGCCTAGAAAGTTGGTAGTTAACTTTCATATTGCTAACAATATGAAGAACACAAGTAAACAGAATTATACCAGTGGAAAAGAAAAAGCGAATGTTAAATCAAAAAGTTACACTACAAGTAAATGACTGGCACCTTGCTGTCTTGACAGATGATAGTCTGTTACAATGTGCTACAAAAAAAGTCACAATAACTACAACCCATGGCACACAGCAAAAGTGACCCTCTCCTTTGCACAAGCCCTGGGCTGAACTGAAGAGACCATGTGTTGCTCATGCAGCATGATCCCTCTCTCGGCCTGCCAAGTTTACTCCAGAGGAACACTAATACATTTGAAACAAGACAAGCTGTAGAAGCTGCCAGATCAGTAAAGCAATGCTCTAAGTGTCCACCTGTCAAAGCTTCGATCCTGGAACCAGTTACCGTCCAAAGCTTAGGGTCTGGTCTGCCTTGCCATGACATTTAATCTTCATTGTAAGGTATGTACATTTTGTCTGTGTATAGTATGTCTCATCTTTTCGCAGGAGCTTAATATACCTAATTGTTTGTAATTCATATTGTTATATCCTGCTGCAGCCGCTGCTTCTTTTGTTTAATCTTCAGGTTGCATTTCCTCATTCAAGGATAAGTCTTGTATCCTCCCAATTGTGCTCCTCTGCCCAACATTCTATGCGAACAGAAAGCAGGTTGTAAGTCTACTGTCATACATTAGCTCAGTCACATCTGATTAAGACCTGACTTATACAATTAAATAGACTACATGAGAAGAAATAATGAGAAGACCTGATCGCTCGGGTTCACATCGATTGACAGATGTCAGTCGTGGCGATTGGGCAAATCTTGATCTACAGCCTACGATGGGTGACGTTGTAATATTCTGTTGTGATGATTTGGCCGTGTCCAGCGTGTGCTGCGTGGTCTAGTGGTTGCACACCCGCTTCACATGCCAGTGATCTGGGGTTTTTTTCCGGGTCCGGTCAAGGATATGCACTACTGACGAGCTCAAACGAGAGCGAAACTCGAGTCTAGTGCTTCCACATTGACGTGGATAGGCCTTAGGTTCATACCAGAATACGATCAGCATTACCAGTAGTGGGTTGTGCTCAATATTTAAATAGAATACAATTAAATGCAACTGTTTTTTAGTAAGCTTCTTGAGCAGAAAAATATACCAGGGAAAAGAAACAAAATATTAAAAAGGCAGATCTTACTGGCAATTCTATTCATCCATGGAGCATCTTCGGTGCCGATGTTGCTGAGAATCAGTTTGAGAACGTTTCCTAGAACTGTATTCATCTGCTGGGCTGTGACATCTGTCACAAAGTTTCTGGGTCTGGAAATAACACTGTCTGATTATTGTAACTGCATGATTGGAATCACAAACAATGTATTACTATTTCCATCAGGTCAGTCTAGCCTAAAATGGGAACCAGGAAATGTCTAAAGGCAGCCAGCGGAATACTGACCACCACTCCCACCCAGTGTCCACTGGTCTATAATAACATGGGTCTTGCCCCATATGACCAATGTGCTTTATCTTTAAGGAGAGTAAAATCAATCTGTCCTTATTTTTTGTTTTAAATACATATTTCCATTAGTAGTTACTTGCATTGTATGAAAGGTGAATATTGAAGAGGATTGGCTATTAAAGACCATAAAACAAAGAAAATTGATATATTTTGGTCAATTCAAACGTCATGAAAGTTTGGAGAGAACAATAATAGAGGGGTATATGCCTGGGAAGAGAGGAAGAGGAAGGCTAAAGAGAAGATGTGTGCAGGATGTGGCGGATGATCTCCAGATGGGTGTATCGGACGCTGGACATCTTGCTTGTGATCGAGAAGTTTTCAGGAGAGTTGTTATGGGAGCGAGGTTCTGCAAAGGACATGTTACTGAATGAATGAATGGTTACTTGCAAACTAATTTGTGAAACGAATTCACCAACAGTGCAACTTTGTAAGCATTACTTGTGAGAGCATTACTTGTCACTGTGGCAAAGTGATTAAGCCATCTCTAAAGATCCAGGATTTGTTTTTGTACTCCATCATGTGGTTCTTAAGTGCAATTTTCAGAGATTGCAGCTTGATATATGGAGTTTTGCTCAGTGCAAAGTTTTCAGCAGGCCACTCTGCAGAAACAAACCTAGCCATGTGGGATAAAACCCAGTGCATTGAAGTCAATTCTCTGACCTTTAAACTTGTGATTAAAATCAAAATTAGGCATACAGTGACTTGCTTACTCTTAAAAGATACTAAAACAATAATAACATTATAACTGACTCCTGTGAGGTCTTACGTGTGAAAATATAAAGGAAGGAGGTTCCAATTAACAAATACAAATATAACCATTATTCTGATGGCCTGTTGTTTATACAAAATTTGCTTTGACAGTGTTTTAATTTATTTTAAATATTTAGTGCTCAATTGTTAAAGGTGTTAGCAATAGTTTTACTCATTTAGTTACTTTCTAGTCATGCCATCATTTTGAATTATTTCACTTTACCTGCTCCAAAACATAACATACATATAACAAATTTTAAATAACTGTTAACACAGAAGGCAACTGGTCTACGATCAAAATTCTGATGGGCGGACAGTTAGAGAATTGCTTTGCAGATCTCGCAGCTTATCTTGTTCCAGATGTATAGCGTTAGCTTACCCATAGAGTAAACTAGGCAGGCCGATAGAGGGATCATGCTGTATGGGCAATACATGGTCTCTACAATTCGGCCCAGGCTTTGTGTTATGGAGAGGTACAACTCCATCCCTAGTCCATGCTATGAGTTGTAGTTATTATGCCTTTATTTTAAGCATTACAACTATCATTTGTCTAGATGGCAAAGTGCCAGTGAGTAACACAGAAATTATTTTTATAATGAAGGATATAATGAAGAGAAATTACAGAGTAAAGAATGTCTATAAGGAAGAGATTAAATTATACAAATAAACAGATGGTATTAAATTAAACTATGCATCATAATGTAGCACGTGGTTTTCAGTCCTTCACTTTCAGCAAAGCCTGATGGAAAGACTCTCAGTCTTCAGCTAGTTCCCTTGCCTCATGCATGTTCATGCCTAGGATATCTGTAATGTTCTGTGCCCACCGTTGTGTTGATGCACCCCTGCCTCTTCTCCCAAGAACCATGTTTGTTATCACTGTTCTTTCTAAATCACTGTGACATTCACTATGGCCAAAGTATTTCCGTTTCCGAGGCTTGATCCTGTCTATAAGCCAGTCTTCTTTGATTTTTATATCTTGTAGTATTTTTTCTTCTTCCTGATGTATGACATTCAAAAGCCTTGATTTTTTTCTTTAGTGATTGTGAAAGGGTCCTTGACTCACATCTGTTTTTACACACACACACACACTCACCCACCCATACACAGCACAATAGTTACACACATATATTTATTATCTTATATTACATTCATTCAGATAACTGACTATAATTAATTCTTTAAGAAAAACCCAACATTACACAGAAATCTCAACATGATGTTATTCTGCTGCAGTAAGATTACCTGTCAGGATGTGTACCATCTGGGCCATACTTCAGCCAGTATGGAAGGTAGCTGTAAACACAATATAAACTCATAACTATGTGACACAAGTGAGCAACCATACAAACTTGTATACATCATTGTCAAGTCATTATTATGTGCCATATGGATAAATATGAGTAGTTATTGTTCGCTATCTCACATGATCATCTGAGGTTGAGTTGAGTTGAGTTAAGAACTGACATCACTGCACTCAGGACATTCCCATATGCACTCCGTCCCCTCATTCAACAGCCAGTGGAGAGTCCACTACTAATCGTTCCCACTGCTATCTGATTGAAAGTTCTCCTGGTCTTCCATTTCAGTTTTGAGATTCTTCCAGAACCCCTGCCGATTCCCCACAATCTCATTCTTTCCACATACAGGATCTCAATCTGTTCCCTGCCTTCTCCACCTGTTCCCACAGGTGCAAGACCACCTCCCCCTTGTCCATAGGTAATCTACCACCAAGAGGTGCATTCCCTACCAGCCTATCAGCCTGTTCATTCCCCCACACTCCGGCATGACCAGGTTTAGATCAGGTCCATGTTCATGACATGATTATGGCATACGTTCAAGTCATCCATGCATTTATCCTTTTGTCTTCCCCTTGCTCTTCTCCCATCAAGCTGGCCAGCTGTCATGAAGTTTTGAGACTTAATTTGTTGTACCTAAAATTCCCAACTGCCTACGTCTAATTTCTCTAATCAATTTATGGTTTTCATTTCTTTCTCTAATTTATGGTTTTCATTTGTTTCTCTAAGGAGTGTCTAATTCATTGTTCTGTTCATCCATGGTGTTCATTGCACTTTTATCAGAAAACAAATTTCCACTGCCATTACAAGTTTCTCAGCTTGTCTGCACATTGTTGTCAGATAAGAACTTTAAAATACTGTAAATTTGATAGTAGTATTTGTTTAAAAGTTTAGTTGAGAAGCTTCTGTCAGTTCCAGCACCGATGTCTTATTGCAAAAGCCATAGTTTCTGTACAGTCTCTCATGAAATTAAATTATACACACATTATAAAATTAAGTCAACATTATTTCATACATCTGAGTGCAGGTTAGCTAGCTGCATATCCTTTACTGGACTTCACAGTCAATCCCAGCATTTTTTGGCTATTTGTGATTTCTTGGCAAGTTTACGTTCAGTAGTTTGCCATTGCTTTCTGAACTACCAGCAATAATACCTTTGTATTGAAACCAACAAAAGGCAGCCTGCTTCTGAATTGTCCACAACTGTGTTTTGAATGCAGTTTGCAGGATTACAAATTGCATTTGTAACCTCTTCACCACACAGCCGGCACAAATGTAGGTAACTTTCTTAAATAAACAAAAAGTAATGTCTTCCAAGAACAGCATTCCTTCTCTTCCAACCAGTTGTTAAATTACTCCACAATGTCCCTTTTATCATAAACGCCATTACATAAGCATAAAGAAGTGATGACTTCAAAGAAATATACAAATCTGCTTTTTTAACCAGCGTGAAGGAAATGCAAGTGAAATGAACATTCTGACAAGGAATGGCAGTGATAGGAGAGGGAGGGCTATAAATGGGTCAGACATCAGTAACACCTTAAGAAAGACAGAATGAACAGAGGACTTAAAGTCATGTGTGAATCCGTTTCCTTTTCCAGAGTTAAAATATGAATAAAATTAGTGGAACTGCGATAAAGCTGTGGAAATGTAAATATAAAATAACACAAAGTAATGCAGCTCTACAGAACAGAATTACAAACAATATAGTGACTACATTAAGGCATGAGAATGGGATGAGAAGAATAAAAAGATGAAACAATGAGAACAATGAAGAGGGTCTTCTCAGTGATTATATGTTGTGTTTTGTGTATGTATTTGTTTGCTGATGAAGGCTAGTCGCTGCAACATCCTTGTATTGTTCTGTAAAGCTGCAATTATTTTGCGTTATTTTATATTGTTTACTTATCCAGAGTGATGAAGATGGGAATGATGCCAGGCGCTATTAGACTTTCTGATAAGGGCTCCTGACACCTAATCAGGCAACACAGAACTTGTGTGATCAGCTACGATAAGCTGGTCAGGAGGAGATTGGAGCATCCACCGACCTATCATGAGTGCAATGATGATGATAATGATCTTTACTAATCAGTCCTTTTACTCTTCTTATTGAACACAGTCATGCTTTTAGCTTGCACTTTAGTGCTGTTATCTTGCACATTGATGCTTTCATCTTGCACTTTGATGCTTTCATCTTGCACATTGATGCTTTCATCTTGCACATTGATGCTTTCATCTTGCACTTTGATGCTTTCAGCTTGCACTTTGATGCTTTTAGCTTGCACTTTGATGCTTTTAGCTTGCACTTTCAATATTATTACTTAAACTCTTCTCCGGACAATTTCGGTGTTTAATTCTTGATGATGTTGACAGCTACAAGAAGGTCAGCATGGCCATATGGACAAGAGCACTCGCTTTTAAACTTCAGGTGTGCTGATGCCGAGGTAGCAGGTTCAATCCCTATACCGGTCAACTGGACTAAAATGTTGACTTCTCGTCCTTGACTTAGGAACGTAAATTACAAGTACCTTGAAGTTGGAGTGGGTTCGCCTGTTGGCAAGGGTCACAGGTAAGAGGGAAATCTAATCCACACACAAAAATCAGTCTGGCGCACAAGAAGTAATTGCCCATGTGTGCATTACGCTTGAGCTCAAAGTGGATGAATGCAAACTTAAAATAAAAAAGAAAAAAGACAGCTACAACTTTAAAATAACAGCATAGAACAGAATATAATTTTCAACAACACTGAACAACAAAAAAATACATTAAGAACTAAGCTACCCTTTGATAAAATTACTACTATTACAAATGTCTGTTTTGTAAACACAAAGGTAATTTTCTTCTTCTTCCTCTTATAGTCCATATCGTGTTCATCATACCTGTCCAGTCTTGTTTCATGTACTGCCAATCATTTCAGATACTGATGTTCCTCTATGTCATGATATCAAACTGCCCAGCATCTTCTCCCTCGGTTCCCCCCCCCCCCTCCCCCACACCATTTTCCTGTTGTCACAACTTTCCCCCTCTTATGGCATGCCAAGGAAAGTGGACTGTCCTCTTTTAATGTAAAGTGGCTAGTTCACTTTTTGAGTCAACATCTTTCAAGATATCATCATTACATCCACGCTGTTGCCATCATTCTTCTATAAAACTACATCTCTGCAGCTTCAATATAATTCCTCACTTGTCTGCTAACTGTCATTTATTTGTTAAAATACATCAGGATTGGTTCGACACAGCTACCCTACCAGACTGCTGTACCAATTTTCAGAAATTTCAGAATCTGCCGCTATACCGCTGTCCCTATTTTCGGCATTTTGCCTATTTCGTGATAAATATGCTTCACAAACTAAAAATAACCAACCAATCGTGGTCAAAACTCATGTTTAGCCATTGCAAATGTCTGCCCCCATAGGTTTGAATTGACTTTGTGTGGATTAACGCGAAAAATTTATGAAAGTTCACAATGAAATGAGCGATTGATGAACCAAGCACTTCAACAAGAAAGCGAAGTAGGTCTAGGCTTTTTACAGTCCAACAGGTGATCGATACTTTGGTTTATTCAGACTGGATTGCACACAAAGGTAGAATAATGCCGCTAAATGAAAGGTAGACCTATTTTCTACAATGTCTCCAAGTTACATCTTATTCTAACCATTTGTTTGCATGTAACTAATATTTTTCTACATCATGTTGTTTTTTTTTCCTCTTTAATGCTCAGGAGCCCAGGTACAGAGGACAGTTAGGGTTAGGGCCTCAGGTCTGGTAGGGTTAAGAACTCCTTTTATCACCTTGACTTACAAAGATATATTAGTGAGAATATTCTTGTAAAAATGTCTGTGTGAAGGACACAATCAATTACATCTGATAAAATTCTAAATGGCAATAACATTACAAAGATTGTTCCAACAGAAAAAAAAACTAACCTGCACACCATGGGCAGTGTAACCTCAATGATATGCGGTGCTTCATGATACTTTCCGCCAGAATGGGCCAGTCCTTCTATCTCTGTGACAATTTTCTCCAAGTTGGGCACGTTCTCTTTCAACTGATCCATCACCTCTGTCAAAACACAAAAGCAAACATATCATATGATTCTAGCAAATGACAATATTTACTGCAGTGGGATATTATAACAGAGAGTTTAGATATACCTTTGTATGTCTCCATTTTGTAAAACTATGTGATTGTCTGTCAACTGTCACTTACTGCCTATAGTACCCTGAGAAATTAAGGCCTCCTGACTAATGCAGTTGCCACGAACTGTGTGAATATGAGTTTTCTTTTTGCTCCAAGAGAAAAAGATCCAAACCTTACCGTGTAATCCAACCTGAATCTCCCGAAAGAAAACTTCACATTCTAGCCACTTCGCCAGCTGCTCCTCATATGTGACTGATTGGCATTTCATTGAAAACTGTTAAAATGTCCTATACAAAGACACTAGAGATCACAGAAATGTCATTTCTTTGTAGAATCATAACAATCATTTGGACAGCCAAGAAGACCAAAATCCAATTACTTCTTTTTCTCCTGTCCTTTATCTCCTCTTAACTGATTCAAACCAAGAGCCGATTAATCCTAAACTGCCAAGAGCCGTTTGAATGGCTAAATGTTGACAGTGGGTTATTTGTTTCATTTCCTGTATCTTTCGCAATTTTAGTGCCTGGTAAATAACAATTTACGAACAATATCAGACAAGAAAAGTGGAGTAAGCATGTTTTGAGAAAATAGCTCGTGAAACTGGTTTATTTTTATTATTTTAGAAATAGTAATGCCCTCCGTATCTCAATCTCGTTGATTTACACCAGATTATCATTTTAATTAATTTTAGTTTATAGTTATTCTGATTTAAAGGACTTTGTGAAAGATTCTGAAACTGATAGCATGTGCAGTAATGTGGTTATTCAGTTAAATTATTCAGCAGGTGGATATTATGGAAAACAAACCTAACAGTGAAAGTTCATCATCATTTGACGGCATATGTCGAATTATACTTGCTCTAATGGGCCATACTTGTGCCCCTAAGTTTGCTTTGCTATGACAAATAAGCTGAGGAGTATTTAAATAATTAAAGTTAGAAGAATAATGGTTATAACTTAATAGAAAATAGTGTATATTTTGGTTCTCACTCTAATGCATACAAATCTGCCTTGTGTTTTCTTTTTTCCATTTCTTGTGAAAATGGTGTGCTTAAAAATATGATGTTTTAATTGTGTTTTGATGGTGTTACCTCTTTCTCTGCCAAGGGCCCATACATTGCCACAATTTACCGTCAGCGACGCCCACGGGCCTTTTCATCACCACATTGTAAACAGTGGTTTATTTGATACATTTCTTCTATCTTCCGCAATTTTAAGTGACGTTAAATTGAAAATTCACAAACCCGGAACACTTCCCTTTCGGCACTGTAAGGTCACACGTCCGGATTCATTGGATTTTGTGAGTTTTTAAAGTTTTAAACTAGTGTTAAGTAGTTTGTTTTTGTTTTTCACAAATGACAACGCCTTCGAGTACGCGGCCTCGTAGACTGACGTCACATCAAGCTAGATATTATATTTATAGTGATTTCAAGGACTTTGTGAAAGATTCTAAAACTGAATCTACGTGTAGTATTCAGTTAGTTAGATTATTTCGTTTGATATTTCGAAACACCACTGAAAGCGAAAGCTCATCATAATATGTCATAATATGATGGCACATATCGAATTATGAATGCGCTAATGGGCCACATTTATGCCTCTAAATTTGTGTTGCCTATCATAAAGTATTTATGGAGTATTTAATTTATTAAATTTAAAAGAATAATAATCATAACTAAATGGAAAATAGTGTTTATATTCTTCTTCTCAGTACAATCTGAGTGGTGTGTTACTGACATTTTCCATTTTGTGTGAAAATTATGTGCTTCAAAATATTATGTTTTACGTATGTTTTATTAGTGTTGTGGTGCAGTTCATGTGATATTATTGAACAAAAGTCGTGTATGTAACAATATTCAGCAAATTTAACTAGATTAGCTGCAGTGGATTATAAATAACGCCTCGGTAAGTGAAATTTTCAAATAAATTTTACCTTTTTAATTTCAATTGTTATTACTAAATCTCTCATTATTGTCATAATATTTCTAACCTATCAATTAATTATTAACACTTTCATGTTCCTTGTGCAATCCTCTTTAATTTGATATATAATAAAATATATCTGCTACCATTTTAACCACTTTAAAAGCATTATTGTAACACACCCCTACTTCCAAATTTCTGCCATAAATTTTTGTTTGGTCAGGACCGAAATTTTGTTTGGCACAGAAAGAGTTAAGGAGCAGTTCTTGTGATATTGGTGAAGAAAGGTGGTGTATTTATTATTATTCAGTAAATTTAATAGAATTATCATCAAAGATTGAGAAGTAGTGCCTTGGTAAGTGGAAATTTTAAATAATTGTCCCCATGTTTTCAAAATTGTTTCCACAATATCTAACATTATTATGATGATATTTCTAACCTCTAGAAATAGCAGCAATACTGGCATGTTCCTTGTGCAATCTCCTTTAATTTGATATATAATACAATACAGCTACTACCATTTAAACCATTTTTAGATCATTACAGTGACACACCCCTACTTCCCTTTTTCTGCCATCAATTTCTGTTTGGTCCAAACCCACTTTTTGTTTGGCAGTGAATCAATTAATTACCGACTCTGTGGTGAAGGGGCCATGGACACAATTGGTAATCCCACATACTGCGTTCGAAACACATATGTTGGTGATTTGGCAGCAGACCGTCTTACATTGGTTTTCATACAATGGTATGTGTGCCGGTCGTTCAGAAAGCAATGGCAAACTACAGAAAGTAAACTTGACAAGAAATCACAGCCCAAAGAATGCTGTAAAGGATAGGCAACTAACTTTGTTTTTAAATCTCCACCTTATGCCATGTTCTATCATTTAGTATCCCCTGTAGTTCCCCTCATGTCCACCCCATATTATTCAATGTTTAAGTTATACTGTTTTGAGGTTTTCTTGGTGTGTATTCTATCCAGTGCCATTATCTTTTTCTCACCTCTTAATTTGCCAGAAACTGTCTAGTTCTCTTTCCAAGTTTCACATGAATGATTCTGTATGCCACTTTAGTCCTTCTATTCTGTATACTAGTTTAGTCCTTCCATTTTGTGCAAGCACCAATTATTCTAATCATTTAATTCATTCTTGATGTTTCTGATTCATACAGTAGTCCTGTTGCAGATGAGAATGGAGCACATATGGGAATGTCCTGATTGCTGGTTCTTGACTCAACTCAGCTCAACTCAACTCATAGTAGTACTGATTTCATGTTGCAGTAAAATATTCAAAGCTTAGTAGTAATGTCCATGTCTTCTGACTTAAATACTACGAAAACAGTGATGTGGTTTCTTAGACAAATGTTGTGAATTCCTTAGACTGTCAGAGTAGCTTATGACGATTGCCTGAAAAAGGCTAATGAAACTAGAACATTATATACAACAATAAGAAAGAGACAAACAGCTTTCTTTGGTCATGTGATGAGAAGAGAGGCATTGGAGAACATTGCAACGACTGGAAAGATCAAGGGGAAGAGAGGCAGAGGCCGATCAAGAGATATGAAGCTGGATGGATTGAGATGGTGACATGGAGGAATATCAGCAGAAGAGTTGATGCAGAACACTAAAGACCGAGATCTGTGGAGAGCCATGAACACCTACGCCAGCTGGCAAGGCACTTAAGGATGATGAAAACTCCTCTTTAGAAACTGCAGCAAAACCAACAGAGGATCCACACCTGGAGAGGCAGATTCAATGGGCAGTGAGGAGAGGGTCAGGTTGATATTAAATCATAGAAAAAAATGGGGTTCAGCATGGCTGAATGGATAAGAGTGCTTGTTCTTAAACATCCGGTGTGCCTGATGCCAAGGTAGCAGATTTAAATCCTTACACTGGACAGTTAGACTAAACTGGTGACTCCTCATCCTTGACATGGGGACGTAAATTACAAATACCTCTGATGTCAGAGTTGTTTCACCGATGGTGAGGAGCACTGGTAATAGGGAAAGCTAATCCACATGCAAAAATCAGTTGAGTGCACTAGAAGTAGTGCCATGTGTATAGGCTATGCTTGAGTTCAAAGCAAGCGAGCAAGCACAAAGAAAACAGGAAAAAATGGAGTCAAGCGTTTACTTACTCTGCCACAGGCGCCATCAGCATGGGAACAACTATCTACAGGCTACTGGAGAAGGGGGTGGAGTACGTGTGAGAATATCCTGATTGTAATAATGTTCATTCTTCACATGATACTCAAATACTCCACCGCTAAGCCACAGTAAAAATAAAACAATGTACTGCATGACTAATGTTAAATTTAAAAGAAACCACAGAACGAAACTGCCTAATCATGGTGCTTTGTTTGGTATGGAAGAAATTCTGATGAACCATTCCGTACCTACCTTGAGCCTCTAGTGAATGCTCAGAAATCTTTCCTTCCAGCCCAAAGAGTATGGAGTGTTTGTTGAATTTGTTCTTTTCTGGTTCCAGGAAGGCAACAGGGAAACAGCCAGCAAATGCACCAACACACTTCTCCCAGAGCTGGCCGGTGTCTTTAAGAAGAGTTGACACAAAATATGCTACACTGAGAGAGTGAATCCTCAATATTCATGGTTCATAAAATAATGTTATATTAACTGAGACCAAATGTGTTAGTTGAAGAAATTAAGTAATAACACCTACATAAACACAGAGTTTTCTCTCCTACAGCCACAGTAAAAATAAAATAATATACGAAGGTCATCATGACTGAATAAATACAATGTTCGTTCTTGAAAATCTGGTATGATGATGCCAACCAAGGTAGCGGATTCAACCCCTACACTGGTCAGTTGGACTAAAATGTTGACTTCTTGTCTGTGACTTAGGGACGTAAATTACAAGTATCTCAGAAGTCGTCTGATGGCGAGGGACACTGGTAACAGGGAAAGCTAATCCACACGCAAAAATTAGTCCAGTGCACTAGAAGTAGTATGGACTACGCATGATTTTAAAGTGAGCGAGCACGCAACTCCCCCCCCCCCCACACACACACACACACACAAACAAATAAAACAACAATGTATTGCATGACTAATGCCAAATGTAACAGAAACCAAAGACATACCCAGGTCTGAAAGTTAAGAAGAGCGAGCAAATAAACTTGTACGTTAAAAAATTCAAGATAAAGCCCGGGATGATTTTTATCGCACAAGTAAACCAGGGCCACATTTCACAAATAAGGCACATGGGCAGTGGTTGCTTCCCCTGGCATCCCCTTGCTACTCCACTGGTAGAAACTACATAAAAACACGTACGTTAATTATCCTACAATATTAACAAGCACATATGGATCACTAGCATATCTGTTATTGCATACTTGCCATTAAAGTTTTCTGACACTGCCATAGTATCTCTTACCATATCATACGTAGTATTTTACTACCTGCAATTACCTGATATTAATCAGTGTAAATACAATTTATAAAAATTTTAATTGTTTATGATGGTGATTTGTGTGTATGTGTGAAGTCTTTACTTACAGCTTACAACTTATTTATTTTAGCAAAGTTCTAAGCTGTAAATATGTCTACCTTCTGTGATTAATTATTTATTTTTAAAAAAATTATATCAATGCTTATCTGAAATAAACAGCACCTAAGATGCACTGCCACTTAAACACAACCATCAAACTAACTTAAGTAAATTACTGAATATCCAACAATAATGTGGAAGACACAGATGAACATCTTGGTTTCAAAGTTTTTACAAATAAACACATGATTACATGCTTTCATAATAACTAACATTTGTTATCACTAAACAACTTTAACAAGTTGTATTGATGTAGAATAAGAGACTATTCACAATGCAAACATGCATATGTCAGAGCTAACTAATGAAATAATCTCAGCAAACACTAGCAAATTATAGGAAGCAGCATTCAGTATGACATGTGACTGGTGCAATGTAATAGTATTATCAAAGAAACAGCTAGTTGCGTATCCTTTACAGGACATTGCAGTCACCTCCCTCTATCATTTGTTGGGGTTATTTGAGATTTCTTGGCAAGTTTACAGAAAACCATTGCTTTCTCAATGACTGGCACTCATACCAATGTATGAAAATCAATGCAAAGTAGTCTGCTTCCAAATCGCCCTCAGCTGTCTTTCAAACGTGGTATGCGGGATTACGAAATGCGTTCGTAACACAAAGCAATAACTGCATTTGATAAAATGAAGTGCATCTTATGCAATTAATCCCTGTCATTGGAAGTTAGAAAAAGAGTTCTAGCACATTATGTGAACCAGTTTTAAAATATGGCTGTGAATTCTGGACAATGAGTTCACTTGCATAAAAATCCCTTGAGGCCTCAGGGATGTGGTTTAACAGAAGAAAGATTTAAATTCCTTGGACAACCACAATGAATAATCTAAATGTTCAGAAAGAGGCTGAGACACAAAGACAAATTATCATAAACCTCAAAAGAAAGGTTTAAATTCCTTGGACAACCAAAATCAATAATCTAAATGTTCAGAAAGAGGCTGAGACACAAAGACAAATTATCATAAACCTCAAAAGAAAGGTTTAAATTCCTTGGACAACCAAAATCAATAATCTAAATGTTCAGAAAGAGGCTGAGACACAAAGACAACTTATCATAAACACCAGAAGTAGTAATGAGGAATATCATCAGTAGAGTTGATCCAGAACACCAAGGGCTGACATCTGTGGAGAGACAAACTCCATGCCAGCTGGCAGTGCACATGATGATGATGATGAGACTGTCTATCCATCATTTCCTTGGTCTCACTCTGGCTTTATATCCATATATTTTTGGTTGTATCAGGTTCCATTCTCATAAGATGTCCTAACCACTTTATATCTTGCCATTCAATGAATTTGATACACAATGTGATGTCTATTATAACTGTGATGTTGTCGTTTAACATTGTCTCTGCTGCAACACCAGCAGCCTTTCTCAAGCATTTCGTCTCACGTACAATGAGCTTTCATTGGTGGGATGTTGATAGGGACATAGTCTGACACAGAGAACAAGGTATTAGAAGAACAATATGATTTATAATTTGCTGTTTTACTTTCATCAGACGTAACTATCCAAAACTGAATAAGAAATTATGTTACCAAACAGACAGTGGGATCAACACCTTGTGCCACATATTGAAAGACAGAAGATCAAATGATTTAGAATGCAACACCATCAGCTATACCAACACTGGAGCTACATCAATGAAAATCTGATGTTTGAGCAAGAAGACACCTGAGAAGAAAATGGATTGATGACATCAAAGACATTGTACAATCACACGGAATGATACTATCCAGTGCCACTCATCGGGTGCTGGAACATCAACTATTCCTCCCCACGATGATTCATGGCAAAAGTCGTTAACTATCATAATCTTCAGATATTTCAGTAAAGGTGTAGCTGAAAAGACACTATGTTTGTCTTTTGGCAACTTGTGTTAATTTCTTCAATGTGTTGTATTCTATTTTATTTCTGTTATCTATAATCTAACCCAACTGGTTTTCTTGTACTGTGTAAGTATTTTCATTACCCACAGTGAGGGAGAGAGAGAGAGAGAGAGAGAGAGAGAGAGAGAGAGAGAGAGAGAGAGAGAGAGAGAGAGAGAGAGAGAGAGAGAGAGAGAGAGAGAGAGAGAGAGAGAGAAATCAAATCAAATCAAATCAACTTTATTAGGGTCACAAATTGGGCGCGCAGGCCCCTCTTACTTCTCGGGCCCCCTTTTTTTTTTTTAAAAAAAAGGATGGGGGGCCCCAAAACTAAACTTTTGGTTTTTAAATTTTTTTTTCCCACTTATGCCATGTTCTATCATTTAGTATCCCCTGTAGTTCCCCTCATGTCCCCCCCATATTATTCAATTTTTAAAGTTATACTGTTTTGGGGTTTTCTTGGTGTGTATTCTATCCAGTGCCATTATCTTTTTCTCACCTTTTAAATTTTGCCAGAAACTGTCTAGTTCTCTTTCCAAGTTTCACATGAATGATTCTGTATGCCCTTTAGTCCTTCTATTCTGTATACTAGTTTAGTCCTTCCATTTTGTGCAAGCACCAATTATTCTAATCATTTAATTCATTCTTGATGTTTCTGATTCATACAGTAGTCCTGTTGCAGATGAGAATGGAGCACATATGGGAATGTCCTGATTGCTGGTTCTTGACTCAACTCAGCTCAACTCAACTCATAGTAGTACTGATTTCATGTTGCAGTAAATATTCAAGCTTAGTAGTAATGTCCATGTCTTCTGACTTAAATACTACGAAAACAGTGATGTGGTTTCTTAGACAAATGTTGTGAATTCCTTAGACTGTCAGAGTAGCTTATGACGATTGCCTAAAAAAGGCTAATGAAACTAGAACATTATATACAACAATAAAAAAGAGACAAACAGCTTTCTTTGGTCATGTGATGAGAAGAGAGGCATTGGAAATTGCAACGACTGGAAAGATCAAGGGGAAGAGAGGCAGAGGCCGATCAAGATATGAAGCTGGATGGATTGAATGGTGACATGGAGGAATATCAGCAGAAGAGTTGATGCAGAACACTAAAGACCGAGATCTTGGAGAGCCATAAACACCTACGCCAGCTGGCAAGGCACTTAAGGATGATGAAAACTCCTCTTTAGAAACTGCAGCAAAACCAACAGGATCCACACCTGGAGAGGCAGATTCAATGGGCAGTGAGGAGAGGGTCAGGTTGATATTAAATCATAGAAAAAAATGGGGTTCAGCATGGCTGAATGGATAAGAGTGCTTGTTCTTAAACATCCGGTGTGCCTGATGCAAGGTAGCAGATTTAAATCCTTACACTGGACAGTTAGACTAAACTGGTGACTCCTCATCCTTGACATGGGGACGTAATTACAAATACCTCTGATGTCAGAGTTTTTTCCCACCGATGGTGAGGAGCACTGGTAATAGGGAAAGCTAATCCACATGCAAAAATCAGTTGAGTGCACTAAAAGTAGTGCCATGTGTATAGGCTAGCTTGAGTTCAAAGCAAGCGAGCAAGCACAAGAAAACAGGAAAAAATGGAGTCAGCGTTTACTTACTCTGCCACAGGCGCCATCAGCATGGGAACAACTATCTACAGGCTACTGGAGAAGGGGGTGGAGTACGTGTGGATAATATCCTGATTGTAATAAATGGTTCATTCTTCACATGATACTCAAATACTCCACCGCTAAGCCACAGTAAAAATAAAACAAGGTACTGCATGACTAGATGTTAAAATTTAAAAAGAAACAACAGAACGAAACTGCCTATCATTGTGCTTTGTTTGGTATGGAAGAAATTCTAATCAACCATTCCGTACCCACCTTGAGCCTCTAGTGAATGCTCAGAAATCTTTCCTTCCAGCCCAAAGAGTATGGAGTGGTTTGTTGAATTTGTTCTTTTCTGGTTCCAGGAGGCCACAGGGAAACGCCGGCAAATGCACCAACACACTCTCCCAGAGCTGGCCGGTGTCCTTTAGAAGAGTTGACACAAAATATGCTACATTAAGAGTGAATCCTCAATATTCATGGTTCAATAAAATAATGTTATATTAACTGAGACCAAATGTGTTAGTTGAAGAAATTAAGTAATAACACCTACATATATTAAACACAGAATTTTCTGCCCTACAGCCACAGAAAAATAAAACAATATACGGAGGTCAGCATGATGGAATGGATACAACGTTCGTTCTTGAAAGTCTGGTGTGATGATGCCAACCGAGGTAGCAGGTTCAACCCTTACACCGGTCAGTTGGACTAAAATGTTGACTTCTTGTCTGTGACTTAGGGATGTAAATTACCAGTACCTCTGAAGTCGTCTGATGGTGAGGGACGCTGGTAATAGGAAAAGCTAATCCACACGCAAATATCAGTCCAGTGTACTAGAAGTAGTAGCACGTGTACGGACTATGCGTGAGTCCAAAGTGAGCGAGCATGCATGCGAACTCCCCCCCCCCCCCCCCCTTTCCACACACACACAAACAAATAAAGCAACAATGTATTGCATGACTAACGCCAAATGTAACAGAAACCAGAGACACACCCAGGTCTGAAAGTTAAGAAGAGCGAGCAAATAAACTTGTACGTTCAAAAATTCAAGATAAAGGATGATTTTTATCGCACAAGTAAACCAGGGCCACATTTCGCAAATAAGGTACATGGGCAGTGGTTGCTCCCCCTGGCATCCCGTAGCTACTCCATTGGTAGAAACTACATAAAAACACGTTAATTATCCTACAATATAACAAGCACATATGGCATCACTAGCTATCTGTTATTGCATACTTGCCATAAGTTTTCTGACACTGCCATAGTCAATCTCTTACCATATCATACGTAGTATTTTACTACCTGCAATTACTTGATATTAATAAGTGTAAATAGAATTTATAAAAATTGTAATTGTTTATGATGGTGATTTGTGTGTATGTGTGAAGTCTTTACTTACAGCTTACAACTTATTTATTTTAGCAATGTTCTAAGCTATAAATATGTCTACCTTCTGTGATTAATTATTTATTTTACAAAACATAATATCAATGCTTAGCTGAAATAAACAGCACCTAAGATGCACTGCCACTTAAACACAACCATCAAACTAACTTAAGTAAATTACTGAATATCCAACAATAATGTGGAAGACACAGATGAACATCTTGGTTTCAAAGTTTTTACAAATAAAAACATGATTACATGCTTTCATAATAACTAACATTTGTTATCACTAAACAACTTTAACAAGTTGTATTGATGTAGAATAAGAGACTGTTCACAATGCAAACATGCATATGTCAGAGCTAACTAATGAAATAATCTCAGCAAACACTAGCAAATTATAGGAAGCAGCATTCAGTATGACATGTGACTGGTGCAAGTAATAGTATTATCAAAGAAACAGCTAGTTGCGTATCCTTTACAGGACATTGCAGTCACCTCCCTCTATCATTTGTTGGGGTTATTTGAGATTTCTTGGCAAGTTTACAGAAAACCATTGCTTTCTCAATGACTGGCACTCATACCAATGTATGAAAATCATGCAAAGTAGTCTGCTTCCAAATCAGCTGTCTTTCAAACGTGGTATGCGGGATTACGAAATGCGTTCGTAACACAAAGCAATAACTGCATTTGATAAAATGAAGTGCTCTTATGCAATTAATGCCTGTCATTGGAAGTTAGAAAAAGAGTTCTAGCACATTATGTGAACCAGTTTTAAAATATGGCTGTGAATTCTGGACAATGAGTTCACTTGCACAAAAATCCCTTGAGGCCTCAGGGATGTGGTTTAACAGAAGAAAGATTTAAATTCCTTGGACAACCACAATGAATAATCTAAATGTTCAGAAAGAGGCTGAGACACAAAGACAACTTATCATAAACATTATAAGAAAGCATTCAATTCCTTGGACAACCAAAATCAATAATCTAAATGTTCAGAAGGAGGCTGAGACACAAAGACAACTTATCATAAAACACCAGAAGTAGTAATGAGGAATATCATCAGTAGAGTTGATCCAGAACACCAAGGGCTGAAATCTGTAGAGAGACAAACTCCATGCCAGCTGGCAGTGCACATGATGATGATAATGAGACTGTCTATCCATCATTTCCTTGGTCTCACTCTGGCTTTATATCCATATATTTTTGGTTGTATCAGGTTCCATTCTCATAAGATGTCCTAACCACTTTATATCTTGCCATTCAATGAATTTGATACACAATGTGATGTCTATTATAACTGTGATGTTGTCGTTTAACATTGTCTCTTCTGCAACACCAGCAGCCTTTCTCAAGCATTTCGTCTCACGTACAATGAGCTTTCATTGGTGGGATGTTGATAGGGACATAGTCTGACACAGAGAACAAGGTATTAGAAGAACAATATGATTTATAATTTGCTGTTTTACTTTCATCAGACGTAACCATCCAAAACTGAATAAGAAATTATGTTACCAAACAGACAGTGGGATCAACACCTTGTGCCACATATTGAAAGACAGAAGATCAAATGATTTAGAATGCAACACCATCAGCTATACCAACACTGGAGCTACATCAATGAAAATCTGATGTTTGAGCAAGAAGACACCTGAGAAGAAAATGGATTGATGACATCAAAGACATTGTACAATCACACGGAATGATACTATCCAGTGCCACTCATCGGGTGCTGGAACATCAACTATTCCTCCCCACGATGATTCATGGCAAAAGTCGTTAACTATCATAATCTTCAGATATTTCAGTAAAGGTGTAGCTGAAAAGACACTATGTTTGTCTTTTGGCAACTTGTGTTAATTTCTTCAATGTGTTGTATTCTATTTTATTTCTGTTATCTATAATCTAACCCAACTGGTTTTCTTGTACTGTGTAAGTATTTTCATTACCCACTGTGAGGGAGACAGAGAGAGAGAGAGAGAGAGAGAGAGAGAGAGAGAGAGAGAGAGAGAGAGAGAGAGAGAGAGAGCGATGAGAGGACGAGAGAGAGAGAGAGAGAGAGAGAAATCAAATCAAATCAAATCAACTTTATTAGGGTCACAAATTGGGCGCGCAGGCCCGTCTTACATTCGGCCCTTCCAATCACTCGCCTTTCGTTCATCAAGAGCATTATACATTTACATAGGAAGAAATATAAACATTGTGAAATGAATGTTGTAAACATAAACAAGGCTAATTACCATGTTATGAAGCCCATCTCCCACCTATCCATACATCACCCCACCCACACAACACCCCCACCTACCCACACATACGCGCACCAAGGGACACATACACATCCCCACCTACCGACACACACGCACACCAAAGGACACATACATACCCCACCAACCGACCCATCCCCCACCCGCACATCCCCCACCCACACACACTGCCCTCACCTGATCCCCCAACCAAACCACACTCGCCACCCACAAACATTCCCCTTCCAACCCACACATCCTACCCCACACATCCTCTCCCCACCCACACCTCAAACCACCCATCCCCCAGCCACATCTCCATCGACAACATATTCCCCACCCACACACACAATCCCCTGCCAACCCACACATCACACATCCACTCACACATCCCCAAACCATACACACACATCC
The DNA here is from genome assembly GCA_014155875.1 of Cepaea nemoralis. Lineage (NCBI taxonomy): Eukaryota > Metazoa > Mollusca > Gastropoda > Stylommatophora > Helicidae > Cepaea > Cepaea nemoralis. Next base: position 97,172 of record JACEFZ010027927.1, read on the forward strand.
CCACCAACTGACATGTCCCTACCCCCCCCCCCCCCCCCCCCCCCCACATACACACATCTCCCTAACCACCCATACATCCCAATCCACTCACACACACCCCGCCACCCACACATACAACTTCCACCCACCCACACATGCCTTAACCTAATCCCCCACCACATAATCCCCCACCCGGACATCACATACACCCCCTACCACGCACTATTCCCACCCCACGCACCACACACACATATCCCTCACCAACACATCCCCACTTACACACCACACACATATCCCCCACCCAGATACCACACAATATTCCCACCCACACCCACACAGATACCCTTACCCATCCACCCCACATACCCCCACTCACACACCACAAAAATCCCCCACCCACACACCTCACCCACACAATATCACCAACCAACACACCACACACCTCTCCCCACCCACACACGCATTCCCTACCCGTCCACCAACACACACACACACACGCATACATCCTCCACTACGCACCCACACACCCCCACCCACCCACTCCCAACCAAACATCTCTCGATCACAATACCCCTACCCCCACACACATCCTCCACCAACTCACACATCCCACCCCGACACATACAACTCCCTCACCCACCTACATGTCCCTAAGCCACTCACACACCCCCACCCACACATCTCCCACCCACACTCCCCCACATACTTCCCCCAACCACCACAATCCCCTGCTCACCCACACATATACCCCACCCATACGCACATTCCCCGCACCCATCACACACATCCCCCACACCACACACTATCCTCCACCCATACCACCACAAACATACCCTCCACATACACATCATTCACACATCCCCCACCAAAACACCACACACATATCTCAAACCCACACACCATACACTTCTCCCCACCCGCCCTTCCATCCCAAATCCACCCAACACAATCCCCTACCCACACAACCCCGCCTCTCTCTCTCTCTCTCTCTCTCATCTCTCTCTCTCTCTCTCTCTCTCTCTCTCTCTCTCTCTCTCTCTCTCTCTCTCTCACACACACACACACACACACACACACACACACACACATTCACTCTCACACATTCACTCTTCCGCTCATTCATTCACTCTCACGCATTCACTCTCCCGCTCATTCACTCTCACGCTCACTCATTCACTCTCCCGCTCACTCATTCACTTTCCCGTTCACTCATTCACTCTCCCGCTCACTCATTCACTCTCCCGCTCACTCATTCACTCTCACGCTCACTCGTTCTGTCTCTCATTCACACTCACTGACTCTAACTACAGTAATGAACATGAGTTTATATTATGCATGATAAAATCAAATGGTATTTAACTGATAATATGACAGATGAGAATACACAAACATATGGATTCGCGTGTTACATAACATGCGTGTTACATGACATGCATCTGCTCAGCTCTCTCTCTCTCTCTCTCTCTCTCTCTCTCTCTCTCTCTCTCTCTCTCTCTCTCTGTATTCTTTCATATACACACACTCACACACATGCGCGCGCTCACACACACACACACACACTAACACATCAACTCTCCCACTGTCTCACTCTCTAACACACAATCCTTCACACACACACACACACACACACTCACTCTCTCAATCACACTCTCTCACACATACACATACACATGAACACATGCACATGAACGCATGCACGCACGCATACACTCCCTCACTCACTCTCACACATACACGTACGAATGCATGCGCTGACACATTCCCCCACCATTTCTCGCTCAATCACTCTCTCCACACACATGCATGCACATGCGCACACACGCACTCACTCTCTCCCTCTCACTGACACCCACTTTCTCTCTCTCTCTCTCTCTCTCTCTCTCTCTCTCTCTCTCTCTCTCTCTCTCTCTCTCTCTCTCTCTCCCACACGCACACACATATATAGTGAACAATTATAGTTAAACAATTATAATGAACAATTATACTGAACAATTATACCAGTAAATGAATTATGGTGTCATATAGTCGGTATGGATTAAGTATTGAAAGAGTTTTCGGTTAAATGTGTAGGGACTCATTGGAGTTTTCAGATCTGGAGGCAGATCATTCCATAAGTGAGCACCAGAATAGGCGAAACATGTTTTGTATAGGTTCAATCTAGGCTTTGAAACATGTAACAAATTTAGGCCCTTGCTGTTCATTGCATTAGATTGAATCAGCGGCAGAAGATACTCTGGGGTATTTTGAGATATAATTTTATTCACTAATTTGGCTTTGTTGAAAAGGAAGCGCTTTTGTAGTGGTAGAAGTCTTAGATGACTGTACAAATTATTACTTTCAACGTGCTTTATGTCAGAAACCAGACGAATAGCGCGGTTTTGTAGAGAACATAGTCGTTTTAAATTAGATTTAGGGCAACCATCCCAAATTGTGGAACAGTAATCCAGATGTGATTGGATATAGCATGTATAGAATATTTTTCGTGTGCTTTCGTCCAGGAAGTGCTGAATTTTAGCAAGTTGGTAAACTTGCTAAAAAAAAAAGAGAGAGTGAGAGAGAGAGAGAGGAGAGACAGAGAAAGAGAAAGAAAGAGTGCAAGAGACATGAGAGAAAAGAGAAAGAGAGAGAGAGGGAGAGAGATTTGAAGTTTACAATCTAGAACCACATGTCACGCCTGAACTGCACTGAGTTTATATGTGCACAGTACATAACCTACCCATCTGTCTACATCTAGGCTTATAACCAGATCTTCTTTGATGCTAGGTGCTTGGGCATCATTCTCACAATATATCTTAACCACATCATCTGTTGTCAGTGTTCCATTGGCATCTTGAGAGACAGTAGCTTTGTTACATTGTACTTCAAAAAGGCATAATAACTATAACCCATGGCAGTAGCAAATGTGACTGATAAGGCCAAATCGTGCTGTAATGTTCGTCCACAGTGGATGCATGTGAACACATAGTCATTTCCACCATCATGTACCATCTTATGTCTCATACGCTTGGTGTGTGATTTATCTGCAATAATTTTCTCCTTTGTCTTTATTCCATTTCTGATATTTGCCCTCCATGCAACACGTTCAGCGGCGACTTGCCCCCAGTGAGCATTATCAATGCCTGTATCAATCATGTCCCGCTTACACACATCTTTGTATCATAGTAGAGGCCGACCCTGAGATCTCTTACCCATCTGTCAGTGTATTAAAGTAGTAAACCGCCCATTTACACACCTAAAGGCACGTAGGGCATGTGGTGCTAGACCCATATTTGTATTGACCAGTTATCACTGGGTGGGTGATGTGGTCAGTGTCACACCAGCCACTTTCACTTCCCAAAACATTTCCTGGTACCCATTTTGGGCTGGGTCGATGAAATAACATCCCCACCTTGAAGGGGACACAAAGACACGACCTCAGAGCTGGCAGGCAGGCGTCCTAGCCATTGAGTGAACCTCAGCTCCCAAATCATACAAAAGGTATTCAGGTATCATTATCATCATCATCAAGTGCTATGCCGGCTGGCGTAGAAGCTCATGACTTTCCACAAATCTTGGTCTTTGGTTTTCTGGATCAACTCTGCTGATGATATTGCTCCATGCCACCGTCTCAATCCATCCAGCATCATTTCTCTTGGTCTGTCGCTCCCTCTCTTCCCCTTGATCTTTCCAGTTGTCATGATGTTCTCCAATGCCTCTCTTCTCATCACATGACCAACGAAAGATGTTTGTCTCTTTCTTATTGTTGTATATAATGTTCTAGGAAAATAAGGTTACTTTGAAAAAAGATGATCAATGAGAAAATGGCAAATCACTAAGTAATCAGAATACAATCTATCTATCTTAATGCCTTTAATTGATGAGAAATATTAACATTTATAATACAATTGCTTGCATTAGGAGAACACAAAAGCATTATGTTAACATTTTAATAACACACAAGTGATACTCACACAAACATGACACTAAAAATGTTTGCGTCGTGATTACTTTAGCATGTATCACACATGAAAGTTTAAGAATTAATAAAAACAAACATAGAATTCTAATTATTCTTTCACTAATACAAAAATAATAACAAACATGCACAACTACATGGATTTCTTTTCAACTCTGAATAGCAAACATCTAGTTAACAATTCTTTTATGAATTTGCTGTTGACAGTGCAAGCTTGGGATATAAAAAAAGAACTTTACAACAGCAGGAAACAAATTATAGGTTTTTACAATTAAGAAAACTAAAAAAACCCAAAAAACATGCCTTAAATAATTAATACATTGCCAAACAATGCAACAGCTACAGAAATAAATTTGTATTGGTATTAATACATTGCCAAATAATGCAACAGCTACAGAAATAAATGAAATCATAAACACAGCCCACATCGAAATACCTGGCTAGTTCCGCTTGTATTGTTTCTCTACATTATAACAGAAAATGAGACCATGTCAGAGCAACTATTGTGCAATCTCTAATGTTTAACATGTCAGACAGCTAGTATGTAATAAGAATATATGCTCTACACAGAACAATCTGAAATATGTTGGAAGGTTCAATTAAATAAGTTTGTTAAATCAGATTTTCAATAAGATTTAAATGCAGTGGTGTACCATTTTGTGGCCACCAACAATTGTAACTAAAGTACTGGCACATTGCTGTCTTGAAAGACAATAGTTTGTTACATTGTGCTTCAAAAAATACATAATATTTGCATTCCATGGTGGAGACCAAGGATGGAGTTATAACTCTCCACAGCACAAGGCCTAGGCTGATGTTCTCCATGCAGCATGGTCCCTCATGTGGCCTGCCTAGTTTACTCCAGAGGAAAGTAACACCAATATATCTGTACCAAGACAAGCTGCAGAAGCTGCTGGATCAGCAAAGCATTGCTTTAACTGTCAACCTGTCGGAACTTCGATCCTAGACCAGTTTCCGACCTAGCCGTAGAGTCTGGTCTGCCCTTCCATGATATTTAGTCTTTAAGTTGTATTTCCTCACATTAATATCAGGCTTGTACCCTCCCAATTGCGCTCCTCTGCCTGAAGTCGTTGGCACAATGTGGAGTGTCAGATCTGGTGAGTGCCACCCAACATTTGGCACTAACAGAAAGCAGGTAGTACTGTCTACTGTCATACAGTAGCTCAGTCATATCTGACTAAGACCTGACAAGTTGTAAGGTAACTAATGAATAACCGAATATGCCATGTAAAAAATGTTTAAAACACCAACCTCAGTCCCTGATTTTCTGAATACATTCTATTGATGTTATTTATCCATGCCACCATTTCAGACTCATCTGACACTATTTCTCTTGGTCTGCCTCTGCTTCTTCCACTGATAATTTTTCCAATCATCACAAATTTTCCAATGCACACCGATTACAGTGGAATATAATGTTCTACTTTCAATAATTTAATCTGAAGCTTTGTAAAAATTAATTTAGCTCAGAGTTGAATAGTATTAACTTGAAAGTATTTTGTATGAAGTTTCATTAATACTTGAAGTGTAACAAATTCAGTGTAAACAGTCTAACAAAGAGGTGGAAATATATATGTTTAAGAGTAATTATGCATGCTAAATTGAGCTGAGTGAACAACATTGTATAGTATATTATTATCCCTTTTACTATTCTACCCAATCCTGAACAACAGAATAATACTCATCAATTAATTATAAAACAGTTTATTATGAAACGCTGTAATAGTTCCTTTATGTGTATAGGAGGAAGTTTGGTTTTTTAGTCAAAATGAGAAGCTAAAATCTTAGTCAATATTTACAGTTAGCTCATTATGAATTAATGAACCAGAATTCTTTTAAAAATACACAATTTCACAAAAGTCTGGCACATAAAATATATTACTCAAACCTAAGCAGTGATCACATCATATTTTGTAGCCATTCACACACCAGCATGTTGTAAACTGACAAATATGTGTTGAGATTGATGCTGCTATATTATTATTTAGAAACATTAAAGCTGGCAAAGGTTTTCAGAAAGTGAGAATCTGTGAGGACAGAGGTTTTAAGTATGTGTAAGAAGGGGATTAAGAAACACAGCGCCCCTAGAAAGAACTTTAGCACATTGACTTGATGGGAACAGAACAAGAGGTCCCACAAATGACGGATTCATCGAGTATGTGAGACCATAAGTATCACAATGTATAAAGCACAAACGAAAGCTTTTATCAGATATTCCTTTTAATCTGTTAAGATGAAGGAGAGGATGGGGAGGAGAAGGAAAAAGAATAAGAGGAGAAGAAGATTATGAAGATGGACATACCTTTTAGCAAATGATGAACTGCTGGTGCCTAGTGTGTAGAGGGCATTCATGATTCTGTAACACGCCAGCTGAGTGTCACCCACTGGGGATTTCACACATATAAAACATTTACTCCTTAAATATAAATCATTGCATAGTTAATGAACAATATAACATTAGTAACAATTATGAATACAAGTACAAAACAGTCTGGTTAAAGTTATCAGCCATAGATACTTCAAATGAGTGAACCCACACAGTGGCCTTCCACCCAGCATGAGTTCACTTTTAGTGCAAATACTAAACAACCATGTTTTCACCAGTTTATGTGTAGCTGTATATCTTGGGCCCTGATTGATACATGCTAAAACAACATTGTGTTCAAAAGTTTATTTCTAGCATGTAATTTTGAGCCCTGATTGATCACAGTAATCTGAAGTTATTTCATAAAATCAACGTACATACCACCATATGCCAACATACAAATGACCATATACCTGGCCTCTGATTCCTCCATGTACTCAGGCCTATAAAATGTAATGGCCTTAACACTTCACATATCCATAGCAGATTTTTAGTACAGACATGTCTTTTTTTAAAATAGGTCTTAGGGTACAAATACTGATCATTCCAGGAAAGTAACACAGTTGTAAACATGTCAGATTCATCCGTTTATATGTCCATTCTTGCTGGAACCACCTAAACCCAAACATCCGTTTATATGTCCCTCCTTGCTGGAACCACCTAAACCCAAACCCAGACATCCTTTTATATGTCCCTCCTTGCTGGAACTACCTAAACCCAAACCCAGACATCCGTTTATATGTCCCTCCTTGCTGATACTACCTAAACCCAAACCCAGACATCCGTTTATATGTCCCTCCTTGCTGATACTACCTAAACCCAAACCCAGACATCCTTTTATATGTCCCTCCTTGCTGGAACCACCTAAACCCAAACCCAGACATCCATTTATATGTCCCTCCTTGCTGGAACCACCTAAATCCAAATCCAAACATCCGTTTATTTGTCCCTCCTTACTGGAACCACACTTAAACCTAAACCCAAACATCCATTTATATGTCCCTCCTTGCTTGAACCACACTTAAATCTACACCCAAACATCCTCTTATGAATCCCTCCTTGCTGGAACCACGCTTAAATCTAAACCCAAACATCCTCTTATGAATCCCTCCTTGCTGGAACCACGCTTAAATTTAAACCCAAACATCCTCTTAACATGAATCTAAACTCAAGTGGGGCGATTTGGAAGCAGACTGCCTCGCGTTGGCTGCCATACAAATGTATGAGTGCCGGTCGTTCAGAAACCTACTTAACGTAAATTTGCCGAATACTGGGGTTGACTGTGATGTTCTATAAAGGATAAGGCAACTAACTTACTTTTCTCTATCTGTTATTGCATCTTCAACTAACACCTGTTGATAGACAGTCTTCAAACCATCTAGATAACATATGTTAAGAGTGAACTAGTCTAAGAGTTGAGATGAGTCCAGCACTGACATCACAGCACTCAGGACATCCCCATATGATCTACATCCTAATCTACAACAACCAGCAAAGAATCCCAATACTAATGGTACCAGTTGGGGGTCTGATTGTGTGATCGTATGGCCCATCATCTGAGTACCCAGTGTCAGATCCTCTGGTCTAATGATTAATAAACTTATATTTAATGAATTGTTATAATTCTCCTGGAATAATTCAAACAAGCATTACTCACCAAGCATATCAGCGCCGAACTGCATGTGGCCAATGTGATCAAAGAGAGAGGACAACACAGGAAGCAGGACCATGTGCACATAGTCCAGCGATGTGGCACCTCGTGTGATGGTGCCTTTGACATGGCTGAACCTTTCCCTCTTCAAATTCTCCATGACAAGTGCAAGGTCATCAGCAGCATTGTTGAAGAAAGGCAGCAGATAGGACCGCACAAATTCTGGACTGTTCTTCACAACTGACCTGCAAAAGTAAACATGAAACATTTATAAATGTAAAAACAAGCCAGACTGTCTCATATCATCTCATCTCATCATGTTCCTCTTGTACCTTGCGGTGTCGAGGTGAAGTCTAAACAGCGGGAAAGTGCCCATTTATGGGCCTCATGTATCAATGACCCTTTTAATGAGTATATAAGAGAATTATATGAAGGAGAAAGGGGAGAATTAACAGAAGATAGTAACTTAGAAGGTCCACCTATTCTGAAAGAAGAAGTCGCTGACGCTATGAAACGTATGAAGAAAGGAAAAACAGCTGGGCCAGATGAAATCACAATAGAAGAATTAGAAGTATTGGGAGAATTTGGAGTAGATATATTAACCAAAATGTTGAATGATATTTACAGCAGTGGATATTTACCCAGTGATATGCTGAAATCTTTATTTATAGCTATACCAAAAAGACCAGGAGCAATTGATTGTGAAGATTTTCGTACAATTAACCTTATAAACCATATCACTAAGCTTCTACTCAGAATCATAATGAGAAGAATCAAAAAGAAAATAAAAATGGAAATTAGTGAAGAACAGTATGGATTTGTGGAAGGAAAGGGCACAAACAATGCAATTTATACATTACGGACACTAATAGAAAGGTCAATAGAGAAACAGAGAGACATATATTTGTGCTTCATAGATTATACTAAGGCATTTGATAAAGTAAAACATGATGAACTGATTAAAATGTTGGAAGATATCAACATTGATGGAAAAGATTTAAGAATAATAAAGAATGTTTACTGGAACCAAGTAGCAGCAATTAAAATGGGAAATAAAGAGGGTAGTTACGAACAGATAAAGCTAGGAGTACGACAAGGGTGTGTCTTGTCACCAGATCTTTTCTCCCTGTATAGCGAAGTAATAATGAGAGAGATCAAAGAGATGCCAGGAATACTAGTTAGAGGTTATAATATAAATAATATACGCTATGCAGATGACACAGTATTGGTGGCGGATAATTCAACAGACCTACAACAATTATTAGACGTTGTAGTAACAGAGAGTGCAAGGAAAGGACTCTCCTTGAATATCAAGAAAACAGTAACAATGGTAATATCAAAGAAAATGGTGACACCAAAATGTGACATAGAAATAGAAGGGAAAATCCTTAACCAAGTTGATAATTTTAGATACCTAGGGGCATTTATAACATCAGATGGAAGATGTACAACAGAGATTAGGAGTAGAATAGGGCAGGCAAAAGCCGCTTTCAGAAAATGAAGAGTATCTTATGCAATAAGTCACTATCACTGAATGTAAGAAAGAGAGTGCTGAAATGCTATGTAGAACCAGTTTTGCTGTATGGCAGTGAATCTTGGAACGTAAATGAACAAATTAAGAAGAAATTAGAAGCAACAGAGATGTGGTTCCTGAGACGAATGTTGCGAATTCCTTGGACTGCCAGAGTAACTAACGACGACTGCCTGAAACAGGCTAATGAAACTAGAACATTATATACAACAATAAGACAGAGACAAACATCTTTCTTCGGTCACGTGATGAGAAGAGAGGCATTGGAGAACATCGTAACAACTGGAAAGATCGAGGGGAAGAGAGGCAGAGGTAGACCAAGAGAAGTGATGCTGGATGGATTGAGACGGTGGCATGGAGGAATATCAGCACCAGAGTTGATCCAGAAAACCAAAGACCGAGATCTATGGAGAGCCATGAACGCCTACGCCAGCCGGCACGGCACTTGATGATGATGATGATGTATCAATATTCCCATGAACTCTTTTATTCCATGCGTCCATCATTTACGTGGCCTGCCTTTCTCTGCTTCAATCTGGTCTGTTCATTATTATTGTTGTGGTATACTGTTAATTCATCACCAGTAGGGAAAAGAAAACGGGAAAGACCAAGAGAGACCCTGCGTAGAACCATCATTAGAGAAGGCTCATTCAATGGCCAAGTAAATATCCAAGATCTACAACAGGTAGCAGCGAACCGCCAAGCATGGAGAGACAGGACTTCTGCCCTATGCGCCGCCTTAGGCTCAAGAGGAAAGACTAAGACTAACTAATACTGTTAATTAGTAACCTAGTTACATGGCCAAACCATTTGACTTGCTGCCTGCTAATAAAATCTAGCGCTACTATAACCCCCACTTTAGTCCTGATTTCATTTCTGATTTTCTCTCTTCTTGATACATTGAGTATTCTTCTCAGGAATCTTATGTCTATTGTTGTGATTTTTCTTTTCTCTTTTTCTGTCACTGTCCAGGTTTGGCATTGGTAGGATAGAGTTGGTATTAAGATTGTGTCATAGAGTGTTTTCTTAGTAACTACGTTTATGTTTGTTATGCAATACATGTTTGTTCTTTAATATTGGTGCCATGTATCCAATGAGTTGGTTTGCCTTTTTGCATCTTTATTCGATCTCGTCTTCAGATTTGTCATTTGATGATATTATACTTCCTAGGTACTTGAAGTTCTTTGCTTGTTTCAGGGGGTATTCTTTTCAAAGAATCATTGTTGTTTTTTCTTCTTTTGTTATAGTCATTACCTCTGTTTTACGTGTGCTAATTGTATTTATCATAAATAGAAACAAGTGAAAGAGTACACATAGGGTAAAGACCGGGTAAACATAGGGTAAGACAACCACAATTTTTTGGTCACATTATGAGACGAGGTCAGGAAAATTTGTGACAACCAATAAAATCAAGGGTGTTAGAGAAAGAGGTTGAATAAAACACTACTAAAATGATACCTGAAGTCCACAGCCTGTACCATGACTCTTAGACAGCGAACAGAAATGTTGACATCATGGCCAAACACAGTCAGCTTTGTCCTCAAAGTCTGGGCCAACTTGCAAAACAGACTGTAGAAACACAATACATAAATTCATAAAAATGAAACATGACACAAGATCAATTTTATCCAATTCATTTATTGCAAACACTGCAATAAAACCAATATTGAATTCAAATCTCCTGTTTAAACAATTACAAACACTCTAACATAGAAACTAATCTTTGAAAATATGACAATCACTAACATTTAAATAGAGAAATCACAAATAAAAGGTTGATGTTTTGCCTGGCATATTTTGCTGCAATTCATCAGGTGCAAACTGCAGATGAAGTAAATAAACAAATCTTTTTTCTGGTTGCAATATATAACACACATCCATATTGGGATTCATATATATATATTATATACATATATATATATATTATATATATTATATATATATATATTAGGATTCATATATTCTCTTCATATGATACATAGTTTCGCAGTATGCACCTGACAAGATGCAGTGAAATACAGGATGTATTTTTAATGACTATTCAGTGTTTCAAAATACTGCCAATCCAAGTTTTGTATTTACCTAATATGTTGCATGAACTTTACAGAGGGTGAATACAAAACTTGGACAAGCAATATTTTCAAACGCTGCATAGTCATTAAATATATCAGGCAACACATTATGTAACCTATCATTTATGATAAGACAATGCCTAATAATTTTCTGTTTATGTTTTAATTTTTACCTGAGTCAGTGCCGAGGGATAATATATCGTCAAATGTGACCCCCTATTTGGATGATATATTGCCATACTAGGGTCATCCTGTTATTTGTTTTGTTTCATGGTATCTTCCGCATTTTCAATGCTCAGTCAACGGAAATTTACATTATAATACTTGTTCATTTTATTGTGTACTATGTGTGGTCCTAACCTCCTCCTTGTTTGGCTCTGTATCAGTTAATTAAATTTTCTCATTTCATGTTGTTCTTTAGATTTGTTTGTGTTATAACTGATGAAGACCAGTAAGATTGAAACATCAATTCGTTGTGTTGTAACTTATTGTTACGCTATTATTATCATTGTTGTTTTCCACACTGTGATTTTCATTGGCTGGATATGCCTTCGTTGTAAGGTATGAACACTGTGTCTGTATTTATTATTTCTCACCGCTGGTTTTCTGGTGACTGCCACTTCCATCAACGATGAACTGTATATTCCGTGGAGAACTTTTGTGTTGGCATTCTGACGGCAGTATTATGCATTGTGTACCTGTGCGGGCTGTTGGCTTGTTGAGTCTCCTGTCTGTTCCACTTTTCACATCAGACAGTGGGGAGCATTTTGCGTGATATTCATTGGCAAGGGAATGGAGCATAATGGGGATGACCCGTTGCCATGAAGTTGGAACCGCGACTAACTAATTAACTAACTAACTAACTAACATTATCTCTCACTTTTTTGCTGGTGTCATACATACCTGTTTTCATTTTCTATTGTTTGTGGTTCTTTGTTTAAATTCATGAAGGGAATACCTTGTTTTGAATCACTAACATATAAATGCGAACTGAAAATATGACAATCAAATAATACACATTTCTTTATCTTACTGAAATTAGAACACAAGTCTTAACATTAACAACAGCCAAAATCTAGAATTTCTGGGTTTATTTCGGTTAGGCAAATCCTATGCATTTGGCAGTAAATCTGTAAAAGAAAAAAAACATCATAAGCCTACCTGGCAGTCATTTCCTTTTCCTTTATTGAGGCCATGCTGTTTGTTCCTTGAGGTGAATTTGGTGATGCAATAAAATATAACTGGTGAGCATGAAAGTAGCGCTCAACAAATGGCAGAACCACCTGGAACAATGTACACATTTGATATTTAGTTTGTTGTCATTCCTCGTAGATCTTAATGCATTATTTTTTTAAAGACACTTTTCCGTACTAAAAAATTAGTTGCACATCCTTTACAGGACGTCACAGTCAACATCATCATTTTTTGGCTGTTTGTGATTTCTTGGCAAGTTTACATCCAGTAGTTTGCTATTGCTTTCTGAATGACCGGTACTCATACCTGTTATAAAAACCAGCGCAAGGTGATCTGCTGTCAAATCGCCTGCACCAGTGCTTCAAATGCAGTATACAGGATTACGAATTGCGTCCGTAACCCCTTCACCATTTCTGACTAGAGCACATATAAAATATTCTACAAATAGCTTCTTATTTTGTCTTTTCTCTTCCAGTGCAGCACTATCTTGCAACTATCTCATGCCAAGCTCTCACGCCCTTTGCTATCTCTTGTAGCTCCTTCCATACTACTCACTTCTGTACATAATTCTCTTCTCCGAATCATTATTTCTCCAGAGACAGGGCTTAATTTGATCTTCACTGGTTATTTTGCTTTCTATGTTCTTTACTGCAATATTGTTCATGTTTGGCTGGAATTTGCAGCTAAGTTTTCTATGGGATAAGATCAAGTACGCATCATAGCTGAAAAGGTGCTCACTCTTAAACTTCCAGTCCATTGAGGCATGGTAGCGAGTTCAACCCCTACATCGGATGGTCATTTGGACTAAAATGTCTTCTCGTCCTTGACTTGGGGATGTAAATTACATGCACATCAGAAGTTGGAGTGGGTTCGCCTGATGACGAGGGAATACTGATAAAAGGAAAAGCTAATCCCCATGCAAAAATCATTCCAACTACTAGTGTGATAGCACATGTATGGACTACGCTTGAGTTCAAAAGGAGCGAAATAGCAGAAGAAGAAAAAAACTGAAGAGAAAGGACAAAAAAAGTCAGAATACTAAGAGTATTGGATTAGAATAGACAGAACAATAAAAGTCAGAATACTAAAAGCATTGGATTGGAACAGACAGGACAACAAAAGTAAGAATAATAAGAGAATGCGTAATTGCTGTAGCAGCATATTAGTGCAAAACTTGGATATATAAAAAAAAGCAGCTGAAAAACACAAATTAGACATTTGAATATACATTTTACAGAAGAGTTTCAAAATGTATTGGACGAAATGGACCATTAATATTGGGACTCTTGGCTGGCTGTGTTACATCTTCCATCAGGACTTCCAGTCCAATATGGCAGACAGGCTGATGAGCTGTTAATGCCTGCATATTATTTTTGTGTTTGGCTAAGGGTTGCTTATGCATTTTCCTCATTTTGGACTGGTAGTACATGGTTCTGTTCACACTATCAGCTGTGGATTTTGTGTAAAATGCTTTTACATCTGTTCGTGGTGGTTTGTCAACTGCATTTTCAGAAAAATAATGGACGGCCGGCCGGTTACTGAACTATCTGGTTTTGCCTTATACAGTAATATATGTGTGCAACTGCTGGTTTTACAGTTACTGCCGCTTTCATTAATGATGAGCAGTACTTTTAGTGGCGGACTGTTGTGTGGGCATTCTGGCTGCGGTCTTATGCATCTATGCCAGTGTGTGCTGTTGGTTTGTCGGGACTGCTGTCTATTACACTTTTCACACGGACAGTGTGGAGCATTTTGTGTGGTATTCACTGGCACAGGAACAGGGCATTATAATATGACTCTCTGCTGCGAAGTTGGAACTGCGACTAATGATTCCATCAAATGTCACTGCCTAACATGCACATTTAAAACGGATCACCTACTTGATTTTTACTATACAGATTGGCCCTGTGGCTTAGGGGATAGTGAAACACAGTTTCACAATTTTCTTGCATACTGATTTGATGGCTCAATTTAAGCCATGGTGTATTTTGAAGTCTTGATTTCAATAGTGTGAGCGTGGGTTGTTCAGAAAGCAATGGCTAACTACTGAACTAAAATTGGATAGTAAATTACAAACAGCCAATAAATGTTGGGGTTGATTGCAAGACACTGTAAAGAACATTGCAGCTAACTTTAGAAAGCATCGAACGGGTAGATAGCTCCCGTTACCTTGGATGGAATCTGTCTAGAGGAAGCAAACTGTACATATATGTGGAAGTTTGACACACTGACCTTCAAAGTGTGACATACTTCCCATGAAAGAGGACCGAAGACGACAAAGAATGCATATAATAATTTGTGCCATCTTGGAAAACAATATGTGGTCTATACAGGTGTTCATCTCATCTCATCTCATCATGTTCCTCTTGTACCTTGCGGTGTCGAGGTGAAGTATAAACTTCGTGAGAGTGCCCGGTTATGGGCTTCGTATATCAACATTCCCATGGATTCTGTTATTCCCTCCGTCCAACGTTTACGTGGTCGGCCTCTTCCTCTGTTTCCATCTGGTCTGTACATCATTGCTTGCTGTGGTATGCTGTTGACTGGTAACCTACTTGCATGACCAAACCATTTGACTTGCTGCTTTCTAATAAAATCTAGAGCAGCTTTAACCCCCACTTTAGTCCTGATTTCTTCATTTCTGATCTTATCTCTTCTTGATACGTTGAGTATTCTTCTCAGGAACCTCATTTCTGTTGTTGTGATTTTTCTTTTCTCTTTTTCTGTCATTGTCCAGGTTTGGCATTGGTAGCACAGAGTTGGTAGGAAGATTGTGTTGTAAAGTGCTTTCTTAGTAGTTATTGATACATGTTTGTTCTTTAGTATTGGTGCCATTTGTCCAATAAGTTGATTTGCCTTATTGCACCTATTTTCGATCTCGTCTTCTGATCTGCCATTTGATGATATTATACTTCCTAGGTACTTGAAGCTCTTTACTTGTTTCAAGGGATGTTCGTTTAGGTGAATTGTTGCTGTTTGTTCGTTTTTAGTTATAGTCATTACCTCTGTTTTGCTTGTGCTAATTTTCATGTTATGTTCCCTACACATTTCGTTTAGACTATTCATGTGGTCTTGTAATTCAGCTTCTGATTTTGCTATTAGTGCTTGGTCGTCCGCAAACAGGAGTTCTCTAATGGTTAGATTTGCAGATGGTTCTTCTTCTGTGTTCTCGTCATGCGGTATTCTTGCTGTCTCTGCTTGGCTGGTTTCTTTACATATGTTGTCTATATATGTTATGAACAAGAGAGGGGACAGGACATAACCTTGTCGTACTCCAGATCTTATGGTGAAGGGTTCTGAGTGTTCTCCAGTTGCTCTCACTATGCATTCACTGTTGTTGTATAAACTTCTACATACAGGTGTTAACATAACTTAAAGAAAACAACACATAATATGATGAGAATTAAAATCCTAATGTTTCAAGAATCAGCTTATACTAAAAGAAAAGTTAGCTGCATATCCTTTACAGGATGTCGCGGTCAACCCCATAATTTTTTTGACTGTTTGTGATTTCTTGGCACATTTACGTTCAGTAGTTTGTCGGTCTCCCTGGCGAAGGAGTTAATGACTTTCTCCATAATTCCGAATATCCACGTAGGGGAACACAGCTGCGCGAGATTCGGTAGTGGATTGCATCGCGTTGGTTACTAATGGGGGTATGTGAGCCGGGTCGCTCAGAAATCAATGGCAAACTACTGAGCATAATCTTGCCAAGACATCAACAACAGCGGTAAAATGCTGGTGTTGACAGTGATGTCCTGTAAAATAGGATATGCAAGAAAACAAAAGTTTGCCATTGCTTTCTGAATGACCAGCACTCATACCATTGTATGAAAACCAATGCAAGGCAGTCTGCTGCCTAATTGCTCACAGCTGTGTTTGTGACCGTGGTATGCGGGATTGTAAATTTTGTCTGTAACCCCTTCGCCACATAACCAGTACCAACCAGTTTAAAACAAAGTAAATTAACACATACCTTGCCAAAGAATTTGACATCCTCTGAGGCAGTGGAATAGCTGTGGCGTCTGGAAAATCTGGTTGAAGGTCGTGTCATCTGCATGTTGATCGATGCCTTGTCCAGGTACTCCAAGAGCTTTTCCAAAAGTGAATAGGCAAATCTCCTCTCTGTTGCTGACACACCAACTCCACTGTCTGCCTCCTTCTCCCGGCCAGCCCTGGGATGTGATTCACGGCGGTGATTCATGCCCAGGTCCCCACTATTATGGGACCATTGGAATGAACCCAGATGGGCAGCAACAACATACCATGGAAACGACGATCAGTAATAATTGGCAAGAAGCACGATGAAGAACACAGGAAACCAAGGACATGTGCCAGTCAACGTATGATGTTTATACGTACAACATCAAGCATAACCCAACCAACCAAACATGAGTGCAGCATCATGGGATGTAGAATTGAAAAAAGGGGGATGGGGGTGTGGAGAGATAAATATACATTAACATCATACAACAAAAGCAATGGCTTAAATTCACTCTCCTGCTATAAGGAATAAATTTACTTGATTTCTAAGAGCAATAACAAAAACTTCACTACAAGACAATCTTCTATTTCCTGTTTGATCGGGCATGATATATTATATGATAGAATTATGAATCTTCATTTCACAGGAAATGTTACACTGCTAAATTGAGCATATGTTAAATTAACCTTAAACTTCATTGCAAATATAATATAACAAATATGTACCATTCTACTAAATTTTCTTTACTATTTAAATAAAATAGTCTGAAAGAAAATAATGAGATCATCCAAAAGACCGAAATGCTTTAAATATGTCTTGAAAATATTTCAAAGAAAATGACATGGCTCAACTATTGGTTCCAAATTGCTGTATGTAGCCGGGGCGCAGTGTTGGGGTGAGCGCCCAACATTGCTTAAATACCCCAATGGCTCGTGAATACATAACCTCTGCAGCAAAAGTCCAACTCCTGGCCTTCACGTGGCGGAACTGTTTTAACTAACAGGAGAAGGGGCGACGGCGAGTATCTGGCGCCGGAAAATAACCAGTGTGCTCTAGATGTGTATACACATACATGCATGTGCAGACACGTGTGTGCGTGTGTACACATCTAAACTCGAGTGAGACCACAGTCTGCTCTAGCAAAGGAAAGGTGCTGAAGACGGAGGCAACCAGCCAGGAGGCGCACCACAGAAATCAGGATGCCACGCAATTACGCAAAATGGAATATGTCGACTGCTGCTAAACTTTATGGTGCTCGCCCTGCTTTGGACCCCCAGGCAGGTGCAGTGCCGGGCCCTATGTCTCGAAAGGGTCCAACCCCAACTACTGGAGGTCCTTCTCAGATGTCCTGTGGAGCCAGGGGACATGAGAATAGAACAGCTGGCCATACTAAACTAAGACTTAAAATAATGCACTGGAATGCGGAGGGAGTCAGCAACAAAAAAGTAGAATTAGAAAACATCCTGGACACAGAAAAAGTAAGCATATGTTGCTTGCAAGAAACTCACCTCAACGAAAATATAGCCTTCAAAATCAGAGGCTACCAGTGTTACCGATCTGACCGAAAGGACAGGCGAAAAGGTGGGATACTGACCCTTGTAAAAAATAACATCACTGCTTCCCAAATCGAAGTCTATATGGAAGGGGCTGAGTATCAGACACTTAAACTTAAAACAGGCTATACAGACCTACATCTGATCAATTACTACTGTCCAAGTGACCGTCCACAGGCACTGGACACACTACCATTAACAGAAAAAATGATTGTGTGCGGCGATTTCAACAGCCACTCGCAGAGTTGGGGCTATGATCACATGGACCAGAGAGGAGAGAGACTGGAAGACTGGCAGGATGAGAATAGATTCATCTTGGTTAACAAGCCGTCCGACCCACATACTTTCTACTCGAGATCATGGCACTCTACAACTACACCTGACCTGGCTTTTCATTCACCAGACCTGGAGTGGAACATTACACGAATTGTTGGGAAACAACTTGGTGGCAGTGACCATCGACCAGTCTTTCTAACTGTAGAAAATGAGTTTGTAAGTGAAAGCAGCACCCTCTCGAGGTGGAACTACAAGAAAGCAGACTGGGCGGTGTACAAGCATCGCACCAGCATACTGGTTAGAAACCTGAACACTGAGAAAGACATAAATAAAGTAGTTGAAGAGTTTGGGAAATGCATACTACAGGCAGCGCGAGAAACAGTACCAAGAGGAGCCCGTAAACAATATAAACCCTACTGGAGTAGTGAACTGGAACAGTTGCATAATGATGTGGAAGTATGTAGAAAGCAAGCAGAGGCCACACCCAGGCAAGAGCACCACAATAAATTCCAGCATGCAAAAGCCAAATTTCAAGGGGCCAAGCTGCAGGCTAGATGGAAAAGCTGGCAGGAAAAAACAGTCTCTGAACTTTGAAAGAGACACAAGGAAATTGTGGAAGCTAATAAAACAACTTAACGATGAGGGCACAGGGAGATACTCAAAAATTGCACTACATAAAGATGGAAAAATCTTAACAAGAAAGCAAGCAGCTGACCATTTTGCGGACTCATTCGCACAAGATAACAATATCAAAATTAGTCCAGAGAAACAACAAGAGATTCAAGAGAAACGGCAACATACAGGACAGAAGGAAATAGTACATGAGGTTCTGGAGGCACCCATCACAATCAGCGAACTGGAGCTAGCCATATCAAAACTGAAAATGAGAAAGTCACCAGGAGCTGATGGTATCTCCAATCAAATGATCAGGAACCTAGGAACAGAGGCCAAAGCAAAGCTGTTGCAGATCTTCAATAACAGTTGGACCTTAGGCAGTGTTCCACAAGCCTGGAGAGAAGCAATCATGATACCCCTCCTAAAATCAGGGAAAGATAGTTCCATTGCCTCTAGCTACAGACCAATTAGCCTCACCAGCTGTCTCTGCAAAACACTGGAGCGCATCATCAATCACAGACTGCAGTGGTACATTGAAAGTAAAAACATCCTTGTGCCACAGCAGGCTGGCTTTAGGCAGTGCTACTCTACGGAAGATCAGACAACCTACCTCTCTCAAGAAATTGAGGATGCATTCCAAGAGAAGAAGCTGGTGCTTGCGGCATGGATAGATTTGAAGAAAGCCTTTGACAAAGTCTGGAAAGAAGGTCTGATGAATAAACTGAGAAACTGCAAAGTCAATGGAAGAATGTACAAATGGGTGAAAGCATACTTGCACAACAGAAGAGCCCGAGTACAGATAGACGGACTAAAGAGCAAGAAAGTACTACTGCGTCACGGAGTTCCCCAGAGCGGAGTATTGTCCCCCACACTCTTTCTAATCTTCATCAATGATCTCGTTGCTAATCTACCGCATGGAATTAAAGCCGCAATGTATGCCGATGACCTGGTTCTATGGAGCACAAATGAACATGCATCAGTGGCCACCAGATTACTACAAAGAGCTGTAGATACATTTGTTGCATGGGCAAATAGATGGTGTGTCAGCATAAACACTGACAAGTGCAGCACCACCCTATTTACCCTCTCTCCAAAACAAAAGGCAGGGACCATCCAGATAAATGGAACACCCCTACGAGAAGATAAAGAACCAACATACCTTGGAGTAACATTTGATGGCAGGCTGACATGGAGAAAGCACATCAACAAAGCAGTAGCAAAAGCCAGAAGGAAAATAGCCATCCTGAGAAAGCTAAGTGGAACCACATGGGGAGCCAGTGGGAAAATACTTAGCAAAGTTTATCAACAGAGCATACGATCACACCTGGAATACAGGTCAACTGCATGGTGTTCGGCAGCAAAAACCACACTACAAGAGCTGGACAAAGTGCAAAATCAAGCACTTAGAGTCACCACAGGAGGGATGAGATCAACCCCTATAGTGGAAATGGAGAAGATGGGGAGGACACAAGCACTGAGTGAGCGCAGAGATACGAAAACGCTAATACAAGCAGAAAAGTTCCTCAGCTTGCCAGGCCACCCTATGAAGAACAGATTTGAAAACCTAGCTATGGGGCGGTTGAAAAGATCGATCTGCCCACAGTTGGTATCCCCCCTAACAACTATTCCAGAGCGAACTCCATGGAAAGATGAGCATAGACTATCATTACAAATCCAGACAAAAGTGAGAGGAATATTTGACAAGGAAGATCAGAACAGTGTGCAGCGCAGAACAGCCACTCTCAGCTTCCTTGATGAAGAATACCCACAGGACCTCTGGATCCGAGTCTACACAGATGGGTCAGCACAAAATGCTGTTCGAAATGGAGGAGCGGGAGTGTACATAGAATACCCAAATAATACCAGGGACACAGCTAGAGTACCGACAGGAAAGTACTGCCATAACTACGATGCTGAAATTGAGGCAATCAAGATAGCAACAGAGAAATTACTAAATACCAGCAATGGTACACAACCTGTGGTGCTATTGACAGATGCAAAATCAGTACTCGAGGCGCTCCTGTCTGGGAAATTGCCAGTACTAAGGACACTACTTTCTGAACTTAGCAGTCAGCATAAGGTCACCATACAGTGGATACCATCCCACTGTGGAGTACCCGGGAACGACAGAGCTGATCAATTGGCTAAGGAAGGAGCCAAAGAAGAACAGCCTGATGTGCCTGTAACATACCATCAAAAGAAAAGAATGATCAAATCAGTCAGAAAGCCACCAAAACCTGCTCAAGATGACTACCACATTATGGATAGACCAGAACAAGTCATTATCCTGCGCCTCAGAACAGGGCACAATAGATTACGCAACCACATGTATACAAAATTCAAGATTGGTGAAACAGCCATGTGTACATGTGGATTGGCGTCGCAGACAGCAGAGCACATACTCCAAGACTGCCCAAAATATAACATATCTAGGCAAACCTTCTGGCCTAGAGAGACGACAGTGGAAGATAAACTCTATGGACCGCTGTGTGAACTGAAAAAGACAGTTCAATTCATACAAGAGACAGCACTGCAGTTATAGACATATTTCAAGCGAACGAAAGAAGAAGACGAAGAAGGCTCAACTATTGTTTTAGATAATATCAAAGCAATAAAAAATAGTAAATATCTAATTAATCGAATTGTGATTAGCTTTATAAGTAAAATCTGCTAAATATTATATGGGGCGTTCTACAGAAGAAATTAAAAAAGGCATGCTGCTAATGTTTGTCAAAATATAAAGACAGGCATGCTGCTGATCTCTGACAGATAAATAATGCATTCCTGAAAATAAAATCCACATTGACATGCAGAAAAATCTGGAAACTCTACATGGCAATAAGACAATAAAATGCAAAATCAGATAAGATTGAACTAAAATAAACTAAAGGGTTAAAACAATGAAACATACATATCATGCACTGTAATTTTAACACACTACATTCAAATTAATAAACATGGTAAAAAGTTAATTTATGTTAATCTCACATATTGTACATTTCTAATTTACAGTTAGTAAACAGACTATGGTGTGCTATTTTATCTTTAAAAATCTGGATGCAGTGAATAGAAAACAAAATCCAATAGAGCAAATAATAATTAATGTAGACTACATATTGTATTATAAAAGGGGAGTATAGATACAATGACAATGTTAGCATGTGAAGAATGTCAACTCTGTATTTTTTTAACATGCTCTAAAGAGTGGATTTTTCAGTACTATTCATTAGAAATATTTGTAAGATTTGATCTTTCTCTTTTTTAATATCATATTATTTGCATAAAGTAGAAAGTAGACTCTTTTAGAGTAGACATGTTCGGTGTAAATCATTAGGGGGCTACACTGATAATGTCAAGAGTGCAGCTTGGACAAGCACACAAATCTCATTGTTTGGTTTCGAACATCAAATACAAACATGCAAGTCTAAGGCTGTCACAAAGATATTCATCCTCTGTAGTATTATCTTTGCCTAAACTGAACGCCCCCCCCCCCCCCCCCCCACACCACTTCCAAATAATTTCACAAATCTCATCTCATCTTGTTCCTTTTGTACCTTGCTGGAGATGTATTCCAATTATGCTTCATTCTTTTTCTTCAAGCAGTAGGGAAAAAAATCCCCTGCGGGCTTGCCTAGGCCAGTCACGGGTATAGGACAGGAAAACCTGACCAACAGCAGTCCATCCTTCCTGACGAGCCAGTCCCGTTGATTATGGTTTCCCAGTCTACACCGGCGAGGTTGACTTGTGTAGTCTGCAGTCCATCAGCAGGCTACTAATTTTTGCTTTTGACCCCTCCTGAGAGAGACTAGCCGATCCTTATCTTACTGGCTGCAGCGCCAAGAACAGTTCACACCTTGTAGACTAATTTCACATAGAAATACGCTGACTTGTAAATAAAGCAGCTCGGATCCTCACTGGTGATATGGATTCCATGCACTAGCTGTGGGTGTTCTCGTGTAACCTCCAGAAGGAGATTGGAACATTAATGGGCATTTTCAGTGGGTGATGATGGTGATCCTTAAAAACAACCATTCAAACAATAACTTACACAGAGAGAGTAAAAAGAATTAAACCAATACCAAACTTATATTATTCAACTCTAACGTGGAATTAGTACTGCTGTATTGAGAAGAAACATGGAGAATTACTAAAGCAATTACTAATATACCACAAACATTCATTAACTTGTGCCTGTGCAGAATATAAGGACTTACATGGAATGACAGAATCACGTGAATGCGAATTTGAGGGAGAAGAACCAGACAGACGCCAGCAAATCAAGAGGTGAGGAAAAGATGCTGGCACTGGATAGGACAAACTCTGAGAACACCTGATAGTAGTAAAACTAGAAGGTATTTTCAATGGAACCCGCTGGACACACAAAAAAGATGGAGACCTAAAAACACTATGGAGAAGAGAATCAGAGACAGAGATGAATAATATTAGGGAGGACATGGAGGTTAGCTGCAGGTGATAGCAAACGATATGACTTGGCAGGAGTAGACTGAGGGTCAATGCTGTAGGATAAAAGGCTGAACAGAAAGACAGAAAGACTACATTCTTGCTTTCTTCTTTCAGATGCCGTGAGTGAAATCCCATGGCAGTGGGCATGGAATATAAAGTTTCATCAATGACACTGCGACAACAAGGACTGCTTTTATATACACAGACAGATTGGTCTTTCAGTATAAAGAATATCATGAGCCTTCTTTTAACACTCTCATGGCACAATCTTTAAGTAAGCCAGTAGTGCATTTGCTATGACCACAATCAGTACGACAAAGGACGTATTGTCAGTACCAATGGCACCATTTTGGCTTCAGTAGCCCAGACTTGCATACTGATTCCCTGTGTGTGATCTTGAAAGTTGAGGCAGATTGTGAATGCAGGCAATGAATTGGTTCTCTGCAGAGATACACAATTAGCTGAGTTTTGTTCATCTTCATACTAGGACATGCGGGTTTTCTGGGCAATCAAAGAGCAGGCTGATACTGTCAGAAAATCAGAAGGTCAACCAATGGATTAATTATGAACACCCTTAGGGAATTGGACATATTCTGAAGACTATCTACGAATAATATCTAATTGAAGACACAAAAAAGAGGAAACAATAGAGGAAACTTGAATTTTTAGATCTCAGCGTTGTTGTATTAAGGAGGGATGGATGAGTGAACGATCAGCATCTACACCTTATAACATCTGCTGAGGGACATGAAACATCTATGGGTCTGCCTGTAATGATATTCTGATTCTTAGAGAAGGAAGTTGGATCAAAACGATGACTATTTTTGAAAGATCAACATCAATAGGTACAATGCCAATGTTCAGATTGAAAATCAATGTAGCCAGAAAAGAACAGCACATGAAGCAAGAGAGATGGTTAGTTAATCAACACAGAGCAGGCACAGATAGTCACTGTATTCTTCTTCTTTCACTCTGTGTGCCCCACTGAGGCATAGACCATCAACCAATCCCAAGCCCTTATATCTTTAGCTATTCCACTCTGCTCCATCCATATCCTCCCCATATTATTAATTTCTGTTTCTGTTTCTCTTCTCTTTTAGGTCTTCCTCTATTTCTTTTGCCTGGCAGATTCCACACAAAGGACTTTCTCATCATCATCATGTGCCATGCCGATAAGCGTTGGTGGCCATGTTTCATCATCTCAGACAATCACCAGAGTGGATCAACACAGTGTTCTTGTCTCAACCATTCAACGTGGCCAAGCCATCCAGGTATTTACTTCTCTGCCTTCCCCTTGCTCTTGTCCACTACAATCTTGCTAGGCCTTTCTAGTTATATTATTCTTAGGTTCTCACAATGTAGGTCGCTGTATGCTGATGGATTTACTACAGTAAAGATTGGAGCATTTAAGGACATATCCGTAGCAGTATTGTAATAGTCCAAGTTGAACTTAACTGTTCTGTGAACTGTTACATTACACTGCTACTCTGGGAGTCTCCATGGCCAAATGGTTATGCGACCTGCTTTGTGCTCCAAAGGCTGTGGGTTAGACTCCGGACTATGACATTTGGTTCACGAGTGCAATTTTTTTGGGAGACTCCTGTGGGTCATCGCTGGAACTACACAAGTTTGTGCTTTGTGCGACGCTTTCTGCGAACGGGATAAACCCCGGTGCAATGAAGTTGATACTCAGGCCTTTTTTCTCTATATCTCTTTCATCTGAAATTTGAAATGCCCCACAATGTGATGTGAAACAGGCTAACAGAGGTGCAGATTTGAAACTAGTAGCTGTAAATTTATGCATTCAAAGACATTTTGATTTGGGTGATAAATTACTAGCAAGGGAGTTCATGTTTGAACTTCAATCGTAATTGTCAAAGATAATGGCCGCATAATGATCCGAGCCTTTTCATAAATATAGTTAGTGTTTTGATCAAAATAAAACTGTCACCATGGGGAAACAACTCACACAAAAGGTGCATTCAAATGGGGTTTAACATTTATATAAACAATGTGCAAGGTATTTGTACTAAAGAAACAAGCAATATATTTCATTTGATTTATAATACATCATTTTATACTAGAATATATATATATATATATATATATATATATATATATATATATATATATATATATATATATATATATATATATATATATATATGCACACACACTGCATCAATGTATCAATTTGTGAGTGTGCATGTGTGCTGGAAAGGAGCAAGACATGTAAATGAAACAGGATATTTCTTCTCTACTGGTGTTCACACACATCCTAGTTTTGTAGCCCAAGCAGGCACAAATGAAGAATCTCTACGGTTGCCAGTCACAATAGGAGCTTCCATGATGTAGTGATGAGTGTGCTTACTTACAAAGACAGTGTTCCAGATTCAATCCCCAGCAGTCAGGGATTCTTTTCTTCACAACCAATTCGGCACTGAGGCCTACCCAGTCTCGCGAAATGAGTATCGGATCATTTTCAGAATATTCTCGGAAGAGAAGGTGGCAAGGGAGGGAACTGATCATCCTCATCTCATTATGCTATAACCTAGAATATGTGAAGCAGCAGTGGTAGCATAGTGGCCAGAACACTTGCTTACTGGCCTGGTGGCCATGGCTCCAAATCCCCCATCAATGCTGATATTTAAAAACTGACCCCGGTTCAAAGGTCAACCCAGCCAAACATGGGTGCCAGGAAATGTACTGGGCAGTATAGGTGACCGACATGATACAAACCACATCATCCAATTTGTGTTAATTGGTCTATACAATATAAGCTTTGCACTATGTACAAAATTAGCCTCAATGTATGTAAAAAAAAACAGGTTCTTTACTCTACCTTTTGTCAGAATATGTGAATGTGGTAGCGTCAGCCTACCTTTACTAATTTAAACTAAGCAATATGTGTTATTAGCGCAGCACTACATCTACATTAGTAATAGTTAAGGTTATATACATAGAAAACAGTCATACTCTAACCATACTGTAAACATGTGCATGATAATAGTTGTAACAAACTGATTTAATGGCCAAATTAGTGATACTAAATTTAATGACCAAATTAGTGATGCTAAATTTAATGACCAAATTAGTGATGCTAAATTTAATGACCAAATTAGTGATGCTAAATTTAAAAAAAAAAATTTTTTTAATCTAACCATACGAATGTGTACGGCAAATTCTGTTACATGATGTCTGAAAACTTATTGTAGGAGTGTCCAACACATACAGTACAGGGAAAGTTATTCTGGCCTACACCTGGCCTATTTTACATCAGCAAGCTCAAGTTGACTGTTGTTCTTGTTTTTTTTTTATTTATTCAGGTTGTTATTAAGAACTGTACAAAGAAGAAGCAAACTTGGACTTGGAAAGGAGATTTGTGTCACCCAGTAGATGTCTTAATTCTGGAAATACTATGACAACCAACTAAGCTGAGCAGAGTAGATCTCTTGTCTAAGGGAATACTGTGATGGCCAGCTTGCATGCAATAGAATAGATCTTGTAACCATGAAAACATTAAGATGGCTAGCTACACTCAGCAGAATAGATCTCTTGTCCATGGAAAAAATGTTATGAGTAGCCTACATGGTGCAGAGTAGATCTCTTGTCCATTTAAGTAATATGATGGGTAGTCTACACAGAGCAATGACCATCTGTTACCTATGGAAATACTATGACTGCAAGTTTACACTGAGTATTGCTACTGCTACCATCATGATTTTCCTATAGCCACGATTGGGTTTTGAGTTAATTAAATTTTACATAAGACTCCCAAATTATTTATATATGACTCTCTCACCTCCTCTCTCTGCCATTAATGTATTAATTTATTTATAAAGATTAATGTCTCACATCATTATTATGTTTCTAATTTTATACTTTAATCAATGTCTGGTCCCAGTCATATTCTATTTTTTAAATCTTATTAACTGATTCAGTGCCGAAGAACAATATATCACCAAATGTGACTTACCATTTGGTCAGTAAGGTGTTATATCTCCATACTAGGGTCATCGAGTTATTTGTTTCATTTCGCACTATTTTCACAATTTTGCTCAGTGAACGGACATGTACATGACAATGCTTATTCATTTGATTGCGCCCAATGTTTGGCCCAAATCTACTTTCTGTTTGCCACTGAATCAGTTAATGACCAGCTTACAAAGAATATATTTACTGTTGTTAATGGGGCAGTTAGTAACTGTGAGTCAATCAAAACTACCAATGCGCAAAAGACTGTTTTTAACACAGCACCGTACCTTGTAATTCTGAAGCCTAGGAACTGTAAGAATCTCAGAAGCTCCTGTGCATGTTCTCTGTTCTTTCTCTTCTCTTTGTCAGTTAGGATATCGTAAGGAACAAGCTGAGGATGCACTCCACCACCTGAAGTAAAACAGGGTTCATTATCATCATTAAACTCCTGGTCAACCAGCAAGGGCACTCAAGCTTCTCCATTGGGTTGTGCTTCTCCACATCTTGTGATCTCCTATAATATCTACCAATTCATATGCTGATATTTTTCTATGCCTTGATGAAAGGCATGGATGTGAAACTTGGACAATGTGCAGTCAAGCTGAAAAAAATCTGATGGCTGCAGAAATGTGGTTTCTGAGGAAAATGCAAAGAATACCATGGACAGACAGATAAACCAATGACCAAGTACTACAGGAGACAAATGAAAATCGTAAATTCATTAGAGAAATTAGACGTAGACAGTCAAAATATTTTGGACGTTACGAGAAGAAATGGATTGGAGAACTTAGTGACAACTGGCAAGATCGAAGGAAACAGACCAAGAGGAAAATACCTAGATGGCTTGGCCACATAGCATGGACGAGACAGGAACACTGAGCTGATCTACGAAGCTGGTGCTTGAGTGAAATGGCGAGTCATGACCGCCCACGCTTTCCGGCATGGCACATGATTGATTGATTGATGAAAGACTGCCATGAATTGTCTCTTGCTGTCTTCTGCCATCTCTTTTTACATTAATTTTTTCCCAGTTGTTAACAGGTATTCCAATTTTTCTCTTATTATAATGTAACTAAAACAAGGTTAGGCTTAATTTAGGATATACTATTCCAATTAAAATTATATTTACTCTATATAAGTTTATAACACAGTAATTTTATGTATAAACAATTACAATTCTAGCATAAAAAATGCTAATTATTTGTGGATTTTAAATGAAGAATGCAAAAACAATATGCTTGCACAATGTATTGACTGGAATGTTTTATAGTATCTTGTCAGGTGCATATTGCTAAATCATTTATCATATGAAGTGAATAGATGATTCCTTTTTATGGCTGAAATAAACTACACTTGTAGCCACAGATAATGTTCGTAAGTGAGGCATGTTTTATCTCCACGGTGTAGTCAACAGACCACAAAAACCCTGCTTCATCCATCTCCCAGCATTTATTTCATTGTGGCCTGCTGGTTAAAGAAAAGTAACGTTTCACGTAATGCATTTAATGAGCAACAAGTAAATAACTAAAATACACTGAGGCTTCGGCAATTAGATGCTTAAAACCCCTGATGTGCTGAAAGAAAGACTTAGTAGTGAATCTGTGATTACCATGGAGATATCAAATAGGACAGAAAGAGATAAAAAAAAAGTATGTGACATAGCTCTTCAGAAGAAGTAGCTCTTAGTGCATGTGACACTTGAAATATCTACAAAATCTACCCAGATTACTACTCCACTTAAAGTGACTCCTGTAGTGGAATCTCTAAATGTCCAGATTATGTTCAATATATGGCTTGTATCCCAATACAGTATTTAGGGATTCTCCGTGGTGAAGTGGTCCAGCCGTCTACCTCGGAGACTCCTGGGAGTTCATCGCTGGAGCTAGGGAGTTCATGCTTTGTGCGACGCTTTCGGCAGGCTGCCCTGCGGAAAGAGCCTGAGCCATATGGGATAAAACCTGGTGCAATTAAGTCAATTCTCTTGATTTTTAAGACTTTATTTTAAGACAGTATTTCTACAAGCTACATCTGGTGATCTGTGTGTTGACATGACAGTGTTACTATTCTTTGCTTCCACTCTGGCCCTTGTAACACAGGGCAGAGTTTCTTGCCGCCACAGGATACGCTAGCTATTTATGTACTAAGCAACACACTGTGTGTGCAGTGGTTATTCCTTACATGATATGCTTTCTTCAACTATTTACGAACCATTAACCCCCTATATAACAGCTGCCCTTTTAACCCTTCTGACCCATCATCATCATCATGTGCCCTGTCCAATGACACAGGCACTCTTGTCTATCCACAGACCTTTCCCCTTGGTGCTTCTGATCAATCCTACTGCTGACATACTCCCATACCATTATCTTTGACCATCCAGTTTTATTTCTTTTGGTCTGCTTCTACTTCTACCACTGATTTTTCCAGGAATCACAGACCCACATGACTATTATTTCAAGCTAAATAGGCCCAAGCTGTTATTATTTAAAGCCACCATTGTTTAGAACAGAACGGGTTAAAGTAACAGTTGTCTTGTACTAAATAACTTAGTTTCATGTCCTTTACAGAACATCATAATCAACCCCATTATTTATTAGCCATTTGTGATTTTCTAGACAATTTTACGTTCAGTAATTTGCCATTACTTTCTGAATGGCTGACACTCATACCATTGCTAAAATCAACACAAAGTGAAATCTGCTCCCAAATCACATGTTGCTGACTTCAAACCTGGCATGTCACATTGTGAAACTGCATCACTATACCTAAGCCATGGACGCTGACTGCCTGGTACTGAAAGAGTTACATTTAATGATCTGAACTAAAAGCAGGATTGTTTGAGTGAAAACTCTTAACCGCTAGTTACCCTTACCGATAGAATCAAGCTCCTCCCGTTTTCTCAGCGCCCATAAATCATGAGCATTTTCTGATAATCTTTCTGCCATGGTCTGAAACGAAGAAGATAACAAATGGATACATTATTTTGAATCATATAATCTTGACTACAATGCACATATTTTACACTCGAATCTACTCTTCCAATTATGGGTGGATTTTTGTGTGTGTGCTCATTTGCGTTGAACTAAAGTGTAATCCATACACACACTACTACTTCTAGTGGTTGCCACTACTAAGGAGTACACTGGACTGATGTTTATTGTATGGGATAGCTTTCCCTATTACCAGTGTCCCTCGCCATCAGGTGAATCCACTCTGGCTTCAGAGGTACTTGTAATTTACGTCCCCAAATCAAGGACGGGAAGTCAATATTTTATTCCTACAGACCGGTGTAGGGCTTGAACCCACAACCTCAGCATCAGCACACTGAAAGTTTAATAGCGCGCCCTCTTATCCATTTAACCATGCTAATCTTCACGGGTAGATATTATATTCATAAAGTAATTTTCCAATTTGTTCCTTATAAGAATGTTTTCAGCTTAATCAAGCAATGTACGGTAAACTATAGGTCTAATCATCATAGTTAAGTTAAAAAAAGTTAGTTGCATATCCTTTACAGGACATAGCAGTCAACTCCAGTATTTTTGGCTGTTTGTGATTCTTGGGCAAGTTTACATTCGGTAGTTTGTCATTGCTTTCTGAATGACAGGCACTCATACCATTGTATGGAAACTCAACTAAAAGCTGTCTGCTTCCAAATCACCGGCAGCAGTGTTTTGAATGTGTTATGTGGGAATATAAATTGCATTCTCTTCTTCTTCTTTTCGTTCATCCGGAGTGTTTTTTCAGATGTGATTGCGGTGTGTCTGTTATGCGCCCTTGGGCCGAAACCTGTAGGCCAACACATCGACTTTAGCGTGCTTTTTTGACCAGGTAGCATTCCTGGGAGACTCTCACTTTTGCGGTGCCATCTGCTACACCGCTGGCCAAGTTGGAACGGTCGAAGACAACGATCATCCCTCAAAGGAAGGCAGGGACAGTCCATAGCATTTTCCGCCATCCAAGGTTGCTTCCATGGTTGCAGGGCCGACACATAGCGCCCTGATGCTGGGCTTACCGAGGGAATCGTCACGTCCTGCTCATGGCTGCTTTGATTCCTCACTTCAATATATTGGGCATTTTGTTCGCCCCGGACCATTCCTGCACAAATCAGACAAGTCTGCAGATGGTATCCACTCAGCGAGTTTTCGGACATGTGCTTGTCCTTGTGCCCTTCAGAGCTGTTCCAGGCACGGCGGACATTAGGAAAACTACCTAGTCAGAAGTGTTCCGAGCAAGAGCGACATTCGGAAACTAGGTAGTCAGAGCTGTTCCTAGCATGAGAGACATTCGGACGAGACATTTCACTCGGACGTAAATGCGTAGTGCCAGTTTTTATTTTGCCACCCGTAGGCCAGCACTTCCGGCTTCTGCGGGCATTTTTTAATGAGGTTAGCCTTCCTCGGGTAAATTGCATTCAGAACCCCTTCGCACAGAGCTGGTGAACAGGGTGTATTTAGACCAATTATGACCTATTCAGTTATAACGACAAACTAGATTATAGCTATACTTTGAGGACACCCTCATCCTCCTCTTTATGCCCATCATAATCATGTACCATTTCTTTTCACAATATCGCTCTCATCACAACCTGCCAGAAAGATTCTCGATCTTATCCAGCTCTTCTGCCTCATATATTTTCATAGAAGACTTCTTCTTCTTCTGCCTTTCTCTCTCTCTCACACTCAAATAATAATAATAATGCAAACAATTCAGTTTGTGCTGCTCCAAATGAAAGGATATCATATTTGTTTCTATTTGAATACTTCTGGCAACCTAAGGCATCAAAAGTAGCATCTGTATCTTCTTTCAGATGCGACCCAGAAATTAGAAATAAATAACATTATTCTTATCTTCTTTATGATGAGACCCATACATTATTTTTTTTAAAAGTAACACGGTTCTGTATCTTCTTTATGATGAGATACGTAAATTTTAAAAAATAACACTGTTCTCATCTTCTTCATGATGAGACCCATACATTTTTTTTAAAAACATTGTTCATATCTTCTTTATGAAAAGACCCATAAATAAAACACAAATAACATTGTTCTTATCTTCTTTATGATGAGACCTATAAATAAAATAAAAATAACATTGTTCTTATCTTCTTTATGATGAGACCTATAAATAAAATAAAAATAGCATTGTTCTTATCTTCTTTATGATGAGACCTATAAATAAAACAAAAATAACATTGTTCTTATCTTCTTTATGATAAGACCCATAAATAAAACAAAAATAACATGGTTCTATTCTTCTTTATGATGAGACCTATAAATAAAATAAAAATAACATTGTTCTTATCTTCTTTATGATGAGACCCATACATTAAAAAAAAAAAACATTGTTCTTATCTTCTTTATGATGAGATCCATAAATAAAACAAAAATAATATTGTTCTTATCTTCTGTACAAAACTTACCAGGATCTCTCTGGTGAGAGTGATGTTTCTGAGATCATAGGGCCTTGGGCTGTACCCATGCTCATACTTGAAAAAGAAATTATTACACAGTGATTACACAATGCACTAGGGCATGAAAATATAATATATACAACTAGTCTCTGTTGCTGTATAAAATATAATGGGAACTGTGGTCTAAATATCATCATCCATATGGATATAAATAATATATACGGTTCATAGATTTTTAATATCAGTGAATATATTCAACATATTAAACTGTATATATGGACAAGGCAGACAGTCTGAAGACTTTCTATGAATGATGCTAGCTGAAGACAGAATAACAGATAAAACAACATATTCAAGGAAGCCAGAGTCTAGATTTATGTGTGGCTCCAGCAAGGAGTGATATATGAGTGGATGAAACTGACGTGTCTACAACTGGTGTGTTACTGGAGCAATCACATCTACATCTAATGATATTTATAGAGGGATCAATGGGTTTGTCCAAATTTCTATGCTGTTGATTCTTAATTCATTATGTGCTATGCCGGACAGTCATGTTTCGCCACCTTATACAATCACCAGAGTCGTGGATCAGCACTGTGTTCTTGTCCCGACCACGCCATGTGGCCATCCAAATATTTATTTCTCTTCTCTGCCTTCCCTTTGTTCTTTTCCCTTCAATCTTGCCAGTTGTTACCAAGTTCTCTGATTTATTTCTTCTCATAACATGTACACAAAACGTGACTGTCTATGTCAAATTTCTCTAATCAGTATGCAGCTTTAATTTGCCTCTAGTAGGACTTGCACATAGGTTTCTCTGTCTGTCCGTGGTATTCTTTGCATTTTCATCAGAAACCACATTTCCACTGCCATTACATGGTTTTCAGCTTGTCTGTTCATCGTCCACATTTCACATCCATACAAAAGTACAGGTTCTATGTAGCACTTCAACACTCTTTTTCTCGTTGCAATTGATATCTTTTCATTAGTTAGTATGTTTTCCATTTTGCAAAAGGCTACCTATGCCATAGCAATTCTTATTCTAATTTCTTCAAGACACCTCTCATCAGATGTTATAACTGTTGCGTGATAGTTGTACCGATTAATTTGTTTAAGAATATTCCCATTTGTGGTATTTCTTTCTTCTTAGAGACGACCATAATCTCTGTCTTCTTACAATTTAATTCTACCCCTAGTTGTTCACTGTGTGCAACAACCGCATCTACTAAATGTTGCAGATCCTGTTCATTGTCTGCAATCAATACTTTATCATCCGTATATCTAATATTACTGATGTTATTATTGATGTTGATTCTTAGAAACCAAGACTGACAAACCTGCTCATATGCTTAGTGTGCTGCTCTGTTATGACTACTCCAATCTTTATTCTGATTATTTGTATTTTAACTACTCATGTTGATTAACTGCTATGGGATGATTAATCGTTTTAAGTGACTTTCTGTATTTGCCATTTTGGCTTATACATCACCAAAATGTTGCCATTGCATTATAATACAACACGATTGCTACCATATTAACAACACCTAAATCATAACTGTGACACACTCCTACTTCCCTTTTTTCGCTATCCATTTTTGTTTGGTCCAAACTTTCTTATTGTTTGGGAAAGAATCTGTTAAAAAATAAGATATTTTCTATTGTTAACATTCAATCTTGTGTTCATGACATATTATATTATTAGTTACCACATTGGCCTTGGAAGCCCGACGTTTGATGCTTTCTCGATTTGATGTGAAGCGGGACTGGTCTTGTTCCAGGGTCCACCCCCAAGCTATCATGGCCTTCAGGGATTCACGGGCTGGTTTCAAGTATCTGGACTTTGACTGCAGAAAAGGAAATGACAATGTATACTTCAGTAACTCAAACTGACATGATGCAGAGCCAGATCTGACACAAGCAGACATTTAAACTATGTGTTTACCTGAAGCTACATAAGGTGGCACCCTTTCAGACAAAAATCCCGTTTATGCCATGTTGAAAGCACAGGCTGCAGATTTTACAAACACCCAAAAATTATTGGTAGTAATCATGGCATAGTGGGTAGTGCACTTGGATACAAAGACAGTGGTCCAAGTTCAATCCTCAGCTGAGGCAGGATGATTTTTTTCAACCAGTATGTCGCTGTTGGAAACCCAGTCTCATAAAAACTGGTCCACAAAATTTTGTGGAAAGGAAACGTGGGTGGCTAGATTTCTTCCTTTCTTTCCCAAAGCATACTGGGGATAATTCTGATAATGATCTAGATGCGGCATGGCGGCTAGTGCACAAGCTTGCCAAGAGAGTAGTTTATTATGAACTGAATAATGTATTAAATTTTATCTTTCAGCTTCAAACAGATTAGAGTTTAGTATTGATTCCATGGACCAGTTCATGGTCCAAGTTCAATCCTCAGCTGAGGCAGGATGATCTTTTGCAACCAGTATGTCTCTGTTGGAAACCCAGTCTGATAAAAATGGTCCATACAACTTTGAGGAAAGGAAAGGTGATGAGGTTGGGAACTGGCCACTCTACCCCATATGTCACGGTGTAGAACAGTAGTTCTCAACTGGTGGGGAATTCTAGGGTTTCCAGGGGGAGAGTTAAGATTATTTCAAGATCGTGTTAACACAAGAACAGATTACTTGATATTGGTTTTCCCTCCATACCTTATGGTTCAGTACTTTTTTGCCTTTCTGACATTCGTTTTATAATGTAAGTAGACCTGCAAATAACATTTTATGTAGATGTCTAGACTTGTTCTAGTATGTGTTATTAAATTTAGCTTCCATTTTTACGTATACTGTGTAAGGGGGGAGGGGGAGAAGAATTTATAGGGAGGAAATACGAAAGGGGGGAATGACATTCTGAACATATGGTGAAGGGGTGCATGGGCCAAAAAAAAGTTGAGAACCACTGGTCTAGAACATGTGAAGGCCTAACACTTGACACCCCAACTACAGTGTTTTCTATGAGACTCCCTTTACCTCATAAATTTATTCTATGTGCATGAGCCACATAAGAGCTAGAGGGTGTTAAAGATATACATGTACAGACAACATCAAGATGTGGTATGGATACAGCCTACCAGAATATACAACAGAGCTTCAGGACCGACATTTCTGGGAATTCATTAGCACCAATTAGAGGTCAGCATGGCTGAATAGATAAGAGCACTCATTCTTAAACATCCGGTGTGCTGATGCCGAGGTAGCAGGTTCAACCTTTACACCAGTCCAAAAAAAAATGTTGACCTCTCATTCTTGGCTTGGGGATGTAAATTTCAAGTACCTCTGAAGTCGGAGTGGGTTCACCTGATGGCAAGGGACACTGGTGATCAGTAAAGCTAATATAACCAGTGCAAGGGTCGAACTCGCTACCTCAGCATTAGCACACCGAATGTTTAAGAGCAACCACTCTTATCCCTTGGACCATGCTGACCTGTGGTCACATTATGAGATGAGAGGTGCTGAAGAAAGTGGAGACAACTGGCAAGATTGAGGGTTGTCAGGCGTGTGTGTGCCCCGCCACCAAGTTATGTACTTATCAGTGGCTGCAACCCCAGTTTGTCAGAAGTGACAATTGTTGATCTCTGACCGAGAAAACAATTTGTCAGAAATTGACTCGGGACAAAATTTGTATGGCTGAACTACATACAGATTTAGCCCATGAATATCCAAGAGTACAGCTGAAAGTGGCTCATTAAATTAGCTGGTCTTGATATTCTCCAAGGAGTGGGAAAAGGGAAAGTTAGATGACTAGGTTTACATCTCCGAATGGATTACTAGCCACAGCAGATTTTCCCACCTGACAAATTTCCTCTCCCTGGTGTATAAGTAAGCCCTCACCAATGTACACACACAAACACATATGTACAATTGGAAAATAACAGATAACTATGAGTTTAAAACAAACTACTTAAATTACTATTATATCATTGAATGGTTATCACGATGATGATGATGAAATCATATAGGTTTATGAAATACAACAATCATGTAAGTTAAGGTTATCACGATGATGATGATGAAATCATATAGGTTTATGAAATACAACAATCATGTAAGTTAAATGATGAAAAGAAAATACATAACTCGAAGGTTACTTGTACCCTTCTGGATGTGTGTCCGGGTTACGTGTGATAAGTAACGGCAGGGTTCTGCTTAGGTCCAGTAAACACCTATGCTCCAGTAAAAACAGCCCGCCATTTTTCTGGTCGCCTGCCAGTCCTGACATGACCTGGGTATCCCTTGTTCTTGGGATCTATACCTAAGCACTCTTGTTGAGAGCTGTTTCAAATATCTGACTCATCTGATTTGAAACTTTCAAAGCCCTGCTACTTATAATGTTGTGTGTCTTAATTACCCTTATCTCCTGAGGCACCTCTTTCTATCTCATTCTGCATTTATTTCAATTCAGTCCTGTTTTAAATGCCAGTCCTCAATCTGTGCGGCTGGCAGTCCGTTCTGACACTTCACAGTTGAATTGTTTTCCTAGGTCCAGGATTCCTTTCATCCCCAGCCTTCGGGGATGAATGACTCCCTTTACGCGGTCCATTTCATGCCTGACTGTTCTGTGTGTTTTATTATCAGTTTGTCACTTAACACCTTTAATCTCTGGACTTGGCATGTTATCAGCCCCAGGACTATTGTCTCCTCCTGAGCGTCTAGCCATACCTGTGATGTGGTCTTATTGACGGCTACCTGTATTATGTTGAAAGTTCCCAGTCACTGGTCGGTTTCACATTCCATTTCCCATGTAGCCAGCAGACTGGTGAATAATACATTTACTTGCCGGCTTTGTGGGCAATCTTACGTCACGGCTAGAGGGTGGTCATGTACCAGCATAATATTCTGCTTGCTTCTTGAATGTAGAGAATATAGATTATTCTTCTGTTGATTCCTCCCTTGTGTTTCTTCCTCTCTTCTTGAATATTTTCAGGTAGGAAAGCATTCTTGTGCAACTCTTGGTATTCTGTGACAAGGGTATTAGAGACAGAGGTCAACAGAGGGAGAACATGCTAGATAATCAGCAGTCAAACTTATCAAGAAAACTAGAAGACATGTTTGTGGAGACACACCATCTGAGTGTAGTTGACTAGATAAACTAATATCAATAGATGACAATGTAAATTTCCACCATGGGAATTACAAGCATACCTTGTCATCAAGCAAGTGGTAAGGTTTTAGCAGTGGATGTATCTTACGATCATCATCGTACGTATTGCCAAACTGCCAGCCTTGTTCAATCTAATGGGATGAAAGTAAAAACAACTATTATATACAATTTTATAACTCATAATATTTTAAGCACTGACTGGATCCAAGAACTTTACACTCTACAAAGCTACTGTTTGTGATACCATTAGTGCTGGGACTCTTTGCTGGCTGTTGCAGATGAAGATGGAGCATGTATGGGAATGTCTTGAGTGCTGTGATGTTGGTTTTTGATTCAACCCAACTCTATAAAAACTTTGGCAGCTGCCATAGCACAATGGCTAGCACGCTTGCCTAACGACATGGTGGTCACGTATTTGAAATCCCATACAGGCAAATTGTTTTAATTGATCTCGGCTCTCACGCTGGCTCCTAAAATAGGTACACATGATTCCCAAGAGCTCACACCACATCTGCCTTTTGCACCAATACCCCACCAAGGGCTGCAGATCCAGCCAATCTGTCTGCTTCCTGGTTTCCTACAACATCAGCATGCCCTGTGGAAAAAAATCCAACAGATGCTATTTTTGATTGTTGAATGGAAGCCTGCCATTCTGCCCGAAGCATGCCTGTCTTAATGTTTTTCATCATACATTGTGATTCCATTACAATCACGACACGTCACAGTGACTTCCTTCACCTCCATTCTCTGACCAGATATTGTGGTATCATACTCCAGGCTCTTCCGCACCAATCAGCATCCACCAACCTTTGTCACAAACCCCATGGATCTTCAAATGAACAGTCTATATATCAGTATAAACAAACCTCCAGCAGACATACCTTCTTCACTGCCCAACAATCATGGAAATGCTCTGCATACTTTGACACTGCTGATTCCAATGGCTGACTTAGATTGACTCTGTTTAAAATAGAGAAGTAAATAGGTTGCAGTTATGGATAATACTCCGACTCAGTATTTCATTTGAACTGTTGTATATAATATTCAGACAGCACAGCAATGCTAGTTAACTCATTCCGTATATTATCTGTGTGTGAAGTTAGGATTACTCAATCGATTTACAGTTTGCGCCAATGAAAGTTTCACTTGCAAACTTTGACTACAAAGGAAATAATCTCTGTTGATGGCAACCATGTTCCAATGCATATTTCCAATTCCCAAAGTGGGTTATGTGTTCCTCAAACCTAATTTTTTTAATTATTGTGTGGTCTATTTCTGAGAGCAGGTTTGTTTCCCACATATTTCCATGAGCATATCTTCTCACTCTGCCTGAATTTACTTCTTTGTAGTCTTTTTCACCATCTTCCATGGTGTTTCTTTAATAGCATAAGGCCACTATTAGAATATGTCTATTATATAGCCTGTGACAATGTGCACTCCTATAATGGTGGTTTCAATATGTTTGATGTTCATGAGGATATCCCCAGCTTGTTCACAGCATTTATGAAGTCTTCTTATTTTCTGCCTTTCATCTCCAAATGGAGCTTTGGCCTTCAACCAACTCAAGCCCCTTGTAGACTTGTTCATGGTTGATTGGAGTTGCAGCCAGTTTTCTGTGGGATATGGTAGCATCTCACACCAACTCTCCGTAGTCATCTCTTACAACATGCAAAGTAGGTTACAGTGTCACATTGTGCTTCAAACATGGCATAATAACTACAACTCATGGCAGTAGTGAATGAGACATAGGCGAAATGAAAGAAACAGAAACATGGGTGACTGCTGTGGAGCAGATACCAAAGAACAAATGAAAAAAATGTAACAAGCCTGACATAAGGAAAAACAGGCAGATACTGCCATCTTTTAAATGTGGAAAAGAACCATGGTGGGAGGACTTAAGCTTGCTTGAGTCCTCTATTAGGCAAGCTAACTGGAAATTCTCTTATAAGGTTCACTATAGAGCTATGTGACTGTCGCAGCACATATATGCAGCAAATCTATCCTTTTCAAATTATGCCAACTCCTAAAAAAGATTTTGATTTATGATGAAGAATCAATGCCACCTTACTTGTGACAAGCCTATAAGAGCTCAGTCTCTGTCAGAAGAAATGAAAATGTGAGAACACTAATGTGAGTTGTCTAGCTGCATGTTCAAACCCTTTTGTAGTGGTGCTCATTGCAATCAGTTCCATACTTTATTCCCCACTCATCCCACCTAACTGAGAAGATTCAGCAAAAGATGTGTCACCCTACACCAAACTGTCAATAATTACCCACTGTAAAATCTCCTTTATCCATCTTCAATGTGCCAATAGTAGGCACTTTTGAATCTGCAATATCAGCAGTCTTACTTCTGCACACCCCTGTATGCTGGATGCTAGCATCGTGAGGGTTGAATTCATTGTGCAGGGCTCTGGCCCATCTGGTCAGGTCTCTCTGTGCAGAACATCAAGCTGCTTGCCAAAAGCAATGCTCAAAGCACAAACTCTGTGGCTCCAATGATAAAACCCCACCCCCATTCTCTGGAAAAATTGCACTCGTGGTTTGAATGATGCAATCCAGAGATCAAACCATTGATCTTCAGAGTATAAAGCAGATGGCTCAACCACTTCGCCACATGAACCCCTAAAGGAGAACTCTGCAAAACAGAAGAGCTCCGTAATAAAACAACAACAACTCATATATAAAGCATATACTGTTACTTATCACTAAATATCAAACCTGGAAGTATCTATAGGTTTGGGGCTGTAGGTCCCGTCCAGACCCATAGACGTCTGCCTCAGCCAGCTGTCATCATGATGGCTGAGTGTGTAGTCTGGTGACAGAGCACAGCCAATGGCAGACAAGCATGGCAAGGCTTTGGAGAACAGTTCTGGATCATAGGCCTGAGAAAGTTCATGGATTGGATGCAATTAATTAAAAGCTATAATTGTTAACAAATTAAAGAAAAACAAATTAGCAAATGATTTATGAGTAAACAAATAACAAAATAATTACTGAAAAATCAAAACCCAATTTCTTAATTTTCAATTGCACTAACTTGAAATGATTTTTATTGCAAGCATATTAATTAACATTTGTCTCTTTCCTTGCACATTTTGCTTGATCATTGATTTTGCATTTTCTGAGTATGTCTTCTTTGGTCTGTTTTTTAGACTTCATACATTCAACAAGATTTACATATATTAATCTCTAATACTGCAGATAAGCAGTTACAAAACAATCACATAACTATAATACTGTTTAGCAAATTGTTAATAGCGGGACTTCATCATGTGGTTTCTGAGGAAAATGCAAAGAATACCAAAGCACAGACAGAAAAACCAATGAGCAAGTCCTACAAGAAGGAAATAAAAACTGTAAACAGATCAGA
Organism: Cepaea nemoralis; assembly: GCA_014155875.1. Classification (NCBI taxonomy): domain Eukaryota; kingdom Metazoa; phylum Mollusca; class Gastropoda; order Stylommatophora; family Helicidae; genus Cepaea; species Cepaea nemoralis. The sequence goes on from JACEFZ010027927.1 coordinate 138,706, forward strand.
GAAATTAGACGTAGACAGTCAAAATTTGTTGGACACGTTATGAGAAGAAATCAATTAGATAACTTGGTGACAACCGGCAAGATTGTGGGGAAAAGAACAAAGGGAAGACCAAAAAGTAAATATCTGGATGGCTTGGCCATGTGGTATGGTCGAGACAAGAACACAGAGCTGGCTAATGACTCTGGTGATCGTGCGAGATGGCAGAACATAACCGCCCATGCTTATCGCACATAATGATGATGAATCATGTTGCTTTACATCCCTGAGTGTAAAAGAAAAGCATCATATGAGCACAGTCCTCTCTGCTGTGTATCCACCTTGTAGCTGTCAAGGGGTTTGAGCTTCCAAATGACCCCAGCAGCACAGCTGCTAGTAAAGTCTTCCATGTCAGACAGGTCAAAGGGTAGGAACCAGGTATGAGCAAAGTGACATCACACAAACAAGCTTACATACAGCTCAACATTAAAAAGTGATGAACCCTAAGTGTGGAGGAAAAGCCAGGCAGACTTTTTAAATCAAACTGCTACTGGAATAATCAGCATGGCAACTCTTTGGCGGCACATAAAGAGTGGACTAGCATGTGAGGGAATGTCCCAAAAGCAGTGGTCATCATCATCATGTGCCATGCCGATAAGCATGTGTGGTCATGTTTGGCCATCTTACTCGACCATCAGTCGTGGATCAGCTCCATATTCTTGTCTTGACCATACCACATGGCCAAGCCATCCAGATAATTACTTCTCTGCCTTCCCCTTGTTCTTTTCCCATCAATCTGGTCAGTTGTCACCAAGTTCTCTAATTTATTTCTTCTTACAATGTGTCCAAAGATGTTTGGCTGTCTACATCTAATTTCTCTAACCTGTTTACGGTTTTCATTTGCTTCTTATAGGACTTGTTCACTGGTTTTTCTGTCTGTGCATGGTATTCTTTGCATTTTCCTCAGAAACCACATCTTCATTGCCATTTGATGTTCTTCAGCTTGTCTGCTCAGTGTCCATGGTTCACATTCAAACAAAAGTACAAGTTCTATGTAGGACTTCAACACTCTTTTTCTTATTCAACACTCTTTTTCTCATTGCAATTGACATCTGTTTATTGGTCAGTATGTTTTCCATCTTGCAAAAGGCTACCTTTGCCTTAGCAATTCAAGTTCTAATCTCTTCAAGGCACCTCCCATCAGATGTTATGACTGTTCTGAGATAGCTGTACCGATCCACTTGTTTAAGAATGTTCCCATTTACCCATATATTACATTGTTGTATTTCTTTCTTCCTAGTGATGACCACAATCTGTGTATTCTTACAAATGAATTCTAACTCTAGTTGTTGTGTACAACAACCACATCTACTAAATGTAAGTGCAGTGATGGTGACACTTAAATGAAATAATCCCTACTGAAATGACAATCAAACACCATACCCTCTTAGCCAAAGAATCAAAGATGCCTTGAAACAGCATCATGGTCAGCCTCTTCTCCTCTTCACTGGCCACCGAGCCTCTGCCTGCTCCTGTTGCATAGTAGCTGCCACTTCTTTCATAGTGACATGTCAGCACCTGCAACCACCAATATCAAATCCATTTGCTTTAGATGGTGGCGTTACAAATACTGTATTTAAGTTAAGGTAATTGGCTTTTCAGGAGTAAACAATAAGGCTGACATTCACTTATAAGCACCACCTCATATAATCTCTGTAGCGAAAGGGTTACGAATGCAATTTGTAATCCTGCATATCATGTTTGAAACACAGCTGTGGGTAATTTGGAAGCAGGCCGTCTTTGCATTGGTTTCCATACAATGGTATGAGTGCCGGTTGTTCAGAAAGTAATTGCAAACTACTGAAAGTAAAAACCCCCAGTAATCACAAAGATGAGAAGCCTTAGAAGAGATGCTGGGAGGAAGCGTGGGAGATATAATTAGAAATGAAGAAATTAGAAGATGACTAGGTCTGAAACTAATCATACACTTCATTAAAGAACAATAGATTAAATGGTTTGGCCACCTCGCCTTAGTACCATCTGCCACAATTAAGAAATATAATGGATATAGAGCAAGGGGAATACCATGTAAAAGATGAAGTGACATGAAGAACAACCTTAGAGAAATGAATATTAATTTACAAAGAACATTAGAAAGAAGGCATAAAACATCTTTACATCCACCCCCAACACTTCACTAAGGTCAATGGAGGAAGAGAAGAAGAAGAACAACAGCTATACTTCTAAAATTAACTTTCTACCTTGCCTGCCAATACCCTTTATGCTGAATGATTCACATTTATATTTGGTAAAATTATACTAAAATATCTGGTATCAACAAATGACAGTTCTATTTCCTGTATATTCTTAAAATACACATAATATGCATTAATAGACTGCTTATTATTCTTCCCCCGATGTTTAATCCAGGCAATTCTCCATCTTGTTTGAAAATGGTTTCTGTTTATCAGTAGAAAAAGCTCAGGGACAACATGCATCTTTTAGTATTCCTCTTTTTATACCCATATGTATTGAGTAATTATTTTCGTGTGTTGCCAGTGGGCACGTTGGTATAATAATTGTGTGTCTAAGCTGATAATATCATAAGCGAGGATCAAATAAGGGATCAATGGCTGCATTCATCGTCTGCTAAAAGAGGAAAAGACTGGCCACTTATTCCTGCATTCATTTAGGTATACAAAATGTGACTGTCCTAACACAGTTGTTATTTTGTGTTAACTGTTGAAACCTTTCCTCAGTATAGGCTACTAAAAAGTCTGCTTTCTTTTCCATCTGAAGGCATGTAATTAGCTGTTCATGTTTTTCTTTGTCAAAAGCTTTCTTGTAGACTATAAGGCACAGTAAGACTTACTGTAATGATAATCAAACACTATACCCTCTTAGCCAAATGAATCAAAGAGTTATGAAATTAGTTGTTGAGTTGAGTTGAGCTAAGAACTGACATCACTGCACTCAGAACATTCCCATACACGTTTCGTCCCCTCATTCAACAGCCAGCGAAGAGTCACACTATTAATTGTTCCCACTGCTATCTGATTGAAAGTTCTCCTGGTCTTCCCTCTCAGTTTTGAGATTCTACCAGAACCCCTGTCAATCCCCTCCTTTCCATATACGGGTTCTCAATCTGTTCCTCCACCTTCTCCACCTGGTCCCACAGGTGCATGACCACCTCCCCCTTGTCCATAGGTAGTTGACCACCAAGAGGTGCATTCCCTGCCAGCCTATCAGCCTGTTCATTCCCCCACACTCTCACATGGCCATGGCAAAAACACCATAACATTCTCACAATCGGTGACCTCTGAAGCGAGGTGAGCCATTCCACATGAAACATTCCTTTCTCCACCTTACTAAGAATACATTCTGTGGCTAATTTGGTACTGCATGTATTAAAATGGAGGGATATGAAAACATTACAAAAATGGTTTAATTTCAAAATTTATGTATTCTTATTATGTCCTTCAACAACTTACCCTGAGTGGGACAACAGCATGTTCTGATAACGCAGGAACATCCACAGTCAGTTTCCGAAGCAGGTTAGTCATAAGTGGCAGACGGAGCTCTCTGACAAAGAAATAATAGATATTGCTTGTAATATTGTATCTCATTATTCACACACTAACTGCTTCAAAAAGAGCACATACAATCTTGAAACACAAAGTTCTTCAATGCAGTAAGTGCCTATACGAGGTATAGTCTACTGGTTTGTATTTCTAGTTTTTTTTTAAACAATATTATCAAAACACATACTATACTGCAGCTTTACAAAATAAAATTATGGGAATCAGAAGACAAAATTATGGGAACAGAAAATACGATTATGGGAACCAGAAGACGTTGCAGTGACAAGCTTTCATAAGCCAACAGAAATAAGAATAAACCATAGCTTGCTGATGAAGGCTTGTCACCACATTGTCCTCTGTTTCCATAATTGTATTTTGTAAAGCTGCCCTACACTTTGTGATTTGATACTGTTTACATTTCCACAGTTTTACTGCCCTTTTAACCCATCTCTCTCTCTCTATCTCTGTGTTTTTTTTTCCCAGCAGCATCTCAGTATAAAAATGTGCTTCCAAATCATCTGCAGCTGTGTTTCAAACACGTTTCCTTCACCACAGTGCGAGCTAGTATATCATAGGGTGTCGGAAAATGAAGCCCTTGAGATCTTGCACATTTCACATAAAAAGATATGCATAATTTATTATTAACCCCTTTACCGTGTGTCACGAGTTAACTCGTCATAAAAATTGTTGGCTTTAACCGTGCATCACGAGTTAACTCGTCATCAGATGTAAAAGTCTTCTGTGTGCCGTGCGTCCCGAGTAAACTTGTGTTAATACAAAAATAGCATAGGAAATGCATAGGGCGGCTAATCCAACAGCCAGTTCTACTACCGGTAATCCTCTACGTCTAACTGCTCGACATTTCCCTATGTTCATTCCAGCCAATGCTGTAAAACAAGCACCAACAAAAAGATGTAAAGTGTGTTGCAACAGACCCGGTCCCGATGGGAGAAAATTTCGTAAAGAGACACGATACTACTGTCCGGAGTGTGACACAGCACTATGTGCAGCTCCATGTTTTGGTGTTTACCACACCAAGTATAATTACTAAAAACAATTGACATCTAATATACGTATCAGTTTAGTTCGTTATTGAACAGTACCATTTAGTACAGAACATTTCTTATTTTCCTCACAATTTCTAAAAGACAACTCATTTTCACTTAAAAAAACATTTTATTTTGCCAGGACAACATAACATATCAAATTATGAAAGAAAAAAAATACACAGTTTGCATAACAAAAAAATATTGTTTTTTCCACGGTAAAGGGGTTAATGCTGGGAAAAGACTCAAATTTTTCAGTTGCTATGTACACATACTTTCAAATCTTCAGTAAATAACATTAAAGGGAGCTGTGTAGTGCAGTGGCTAACATACTTTGCCTTGCTGGCCGGGTGAACAGGGGTTCAAACTTGCATTGAGGTAGATTTTTATGATTTAGGCGACCCAGTATAAAATGGATTCCAGAAAATATCCTGGGTAGTAACGGTGGCCAGCATGATATTGATCACATGACCTGTCTCCAATGCTCATTGGTCGATAAAAATATCAGCCTAGCACCATATGCCTAATATGCCTCTGAGCATTGGTAAAGTTTCTTCTACCTTGTTTTAATACTGATCTCAGACCGTGACCTGGTATGCGTGAAGTCCTAGCATTTCACAACACTATAGTATTAATTGCCACTGAATTACCATTTATTATATCCTTTATGGACCTATTTGTTTGTTTCTCTATTACAACCATAGAGAACCCAATGAAAAAATGATTCAACTTTCATGTTTGCAGATACATAAAACTACTTCAAGAAATGTACTTACTGTGTGAAAGACACCAGGAAGTCGGAAGCCATCTCCTGTTGCCCCTTGGTCAGAGTTCGACACTTGGACAGCCTGTAGCAGGTCTGGAGCATGGTTTCCAGCAACACTGAGGCATGTTCGGACTCACGGAAGTAGTGGCTGTGTTTCATCAGCAGGGGAAGAACAGATGTACACAGGTATCTGTTCAAAGCCAGTGCCATATCACTTTCAGACGCTGCAGCCTGGAAGTTACAATATTCTGGTATGAATAACTCAATAAATGTCATGGATTTATTAACTGTCTTAAGCAACTTCTTGTATCTGCCATGGGCTGATATATTGCCGAAATGTCTGCTACCACATTAACAACTTTAAAGTTATAACTGTGACACACCCCTACTTCTTATTTTTGGCCATTGATTTTTGTTTGGTCCAAACCCACTTTTTGTTTGACACTGAATCTGTTGGTCGTACAACTCTGGTGATCAAGTGAGTTGGCAAATACAATACTGCCTACACTTATCAGCATGGCACATGATGATGATAATAAATAAGTAACAAATGAGCAAGAAGAAGTCTAGGGAGACCACAAAGCACATGAAGAAGAAGAGAATTAGAGACAAGTGAATAATATGGCAAACACATGGAAGGAAGTGAAAGAGATAGCAAAGAAAAGGAGTGAAGTACAAGAAATAGCAAAGAAAAGGAGTGAAGTATAAGAGATAGCACAGCAAAGGAGTGAAGTATCAGAAATAGCACAGAAAAGGAGTGAAGTATATGAGATAGCAAAGAAAAGGAGTGAAGTGTGTGAGATAGCACAGCAAAGGAGTGAAGTATAAGAAATAGCACAGCAAAGGAGTGAAGTATAAGAAATAGCACATAAAAGAGTGAAGTATAAGAAATAGCACAGAAAATGAGTGAAGTATGAGAGATAGCACAGCAAAGGAGTGAAGTATAAGAAATAGCACAGAAAAGGAGTGAAGTATAAGAAATAGCAAATAAAAGGAGTGAAGTATAAAAAATAGCAAAGAAAAGAAGTGAAGTATAAGAGATAGCACAGAAAAGAAGTGCTTTGCCTGAGATGATTGGGAGAATCTGCACCACTGGGGATAACCAGCAGAAGGAGAAGATTACAACTGTATCAAGAGGATGGTGAAGAGAATCCAGCAGACGTACCATATCTAAAGTAGTGGCTGCTCGCAGATCTGGCAAAAAGGCATCATCAAGCAGCCTGTAGAATGTGGCCTGATCATCAATGTCGTAGACTCTGTCCAGGAACATCACGATTGATGCTTTGTGACTGGGCAATAAACCTGGGGGCATTCCATCACCTCCAGGTCCCCCATTTCCTGTAATGATTTGTAATACTGTATAAACAACAATTATCAACACAGACAAGGTACAATAATTATCAACACTTCTTCTTCTTCTTCAGCGTTCCGAGCCATTGAGGTTCTTTGCTGCAAATACAATCCGTCTCCATTCGTCTCTCTGGTGGACCTTCTCTTGCCAGTCGTTGATTCCAAGTTCCTGTAGGTCTGTATATGTATTATCTCTCCACCGTCTTCTTGGTCTTCCTCTGGGTCTATGGTCATTTATTTCCTGAGTGTAAGCGAGTTTTGTTTCCCTATTATCTTCCATTCTTCCTATATGCCCCAGCCATTGTAGTCTATTAGCCTTCATGATACCAGTGATTAGCGGGGACTTAGATCATAAATGTCTTTGTTACTTCTTCTTTTCCACTCTCCACTTTGTGTATCCCTAATGGGTCCAAAGATGCGTCTTAAAATTTTGTTCTCAAAGGTTTGTAACAAGGCTTCGTCTCCTTTCGTTGTACTCCAGGTTTCAGAGCCATACAGCACAACTGGTCTGATCAGTGTTTTGTATATTGTGATTTTGGTGTTACGAGATAGCGCCTTTGATTTTAGTAGATGTTGTAGTGCATAGTATATCTTATTTCCAGAGTTGATTCTAGTTTGTATTTCTTCCCTTATGATGTTGGAGCAGTTGAAGATTGTACCCAGGTATTATGTTTCCGTTCTTTTAATGGTCATATTATCTATTTGTATGTGGCCAGAGTTTCTAGCCATTCCGTCTCTTGAAATTACCATATATTCTGTCTTATCTTGGTTGATAACCAGCCCCATCTGTTGGGCTTTTTCCTTTAAGTGAGTCAATATTTCCAATGTCTTTTGTTCACTTTGCCCTATAATATCTATATCATCTGCATAACCAAGCAGCTTGGATGTTCCTCCAATATCACATTCCTCCTTTACCTTCCTTACAACTTTCTCTAGAGCCAGATTGAAGAGTAGCGGCGATAGTGCATCACCCTGTTTCAAGCCAGATGTTATTTGGAAGGGGTCTGATTTCCTGCCTTTATATGTTACTATATTATAAGTATCTTCCATGCATAGTCTGGTCATGTTGATTAACTTCCTTGGTATTCCAAATTCCTGCATAGCATTCCATAGACTATTCCTATGGACACTATCATAAGCCTTTTTAAAATCCACAAAAATGTTATGGAGATCTCTTTTATATTCCCAATGTTTCTCGGCTATTTGTCGTAAGATAAATATCTGATCTATTGTTGATCTGTTTTGTCTAAAACCCGCCTGGTAGTCACCTAATATGTCTTCTGAATATGGTTTTAGTCTATTTAGTAATACTGCGGATAGTATCTTATAGCTTGTGGACAGTAGTGATATTCCTCTATAATTTTCACATTGGAACTTGTCTCCTTTCTTAAAGATAGGTATCAATAATGACTCTTTCCAGTCATGGGGTAATTCTTCTGTCCTCCAGATTTTTATTATTAGTTCGTATAGCTTTAGATGTAATGCATGGCCACCTGCCTTTATAAATTCAGCAGCAATTCCATCAGTCCCAGTTGCCTTATTGTTTTTAAGTCGTGTGATTACATATAGGATTTCTTCAAATGTAGGTTCTTCAATTTGTGGTTCACATGTTAGAACCTCTTCCTGTGGGAAAATGTTACTTGGAGCTTCACAATTTAGTAATTCAATAAAATATTCTTTCCATGTGTTGCACATTTCCTCATTGGTATTTATCATATTCCCATTTTTGTCTTTTAAACCATATGTGTTTTGTTGGTGCCCTCGTTTCATTGACTTCAGTTCTTTAAAAAATTTTCTGGATTCATTTTTCTGGTGATTAGTTTCCATATCTTTGATTATATTACTCATATATTCTCGCTTCTGCTGTCTGACTATTTTTGTAGCCTCTTTACATTCATTTCTATAATGCTCTTCCTTTTGGATGTTATTGATGTCATTTAACCATACATGTCCTGGCATTCTTCTTCCTAATGACTGCTTCTTCACATTTTTGATTGAACCATCTGTTCTTTCTATGCGTGGTTAACACACCGAGACATTCTTCTGCGGTAGACTGAATTGTATTCTTGATGTTCAACCAAGTTTGGTCAACGCTTTCCTCCAAAGGGTTTTGCAGAGTTTCAAGTTTACATTTTATTTCATCTGTAAATTTCTCTTTGACTGTAATGTCTTGCAGTTTTTCTCTGTTATATGTTGGGTGTAATCTTTGTAATTTAGTATAGAAAGCTCTCTTAAGTTTTATTTTAAATTTTGCTCCAACGAGGAAGTGGTCACTGTGGCACTCAGCTCCTCTATAACTTCTGACTTGCTGTATGTTTGATGCATTTCTGTTGTTAATTAAAATGTGATCTATTTTATTATAGGTTCTCTTGTCACATGATTTCCAAGTTTGTTTGTGTATATCCTTTCTTTGTAGTCTGGTACTGCTAATCTGCAGTCCTTTGGCTTCTGCCAGGTTGATGACTCTCCATCCATTATCATTTGAAGTTGTATGTAGGCTTTCCATACCGGCCACTTTTTTATTAGTTTGCTCTCTACCTATTTTTGCATTGAAGTCTCCCAGCACAATCAGGATGTCCTGTTTGGGGGTTTCTTCTATGACATCTTCCAGATCATTATAAAAGTCTTCTTTAATGTCATCTTCTTTCTCTTCAGTAGGTGCATGTACATTAATCATCACATATTATCACATAATTATCAACACAGACAAGGTAAATCATTATCAACACAAACAAGGTACAATCATTATCAACACAGACAAGGTACAGTCATTATCAACACAGACAAGGTACAATCATTATCAACACAGACAAGGTACAACATTTTGCTGTGCAAGATCAGGTTCACATAACTCCCTTTTCTTCTGAAAATAATATTGTTGTTTTCCACTTATGCCATTAGGTGTCGTGGGGAAGGGATATTGAAGTTCCAGCACTTGTGACTAGTGCTTTCCTCCAACTTCCTCCATGATTCATGAACATAATTTGTGTAGGATCAAGTAAATTTCTCACCAGTTTGCTCGACCTGTCATAGCTTCCTTACCTACTTAACCATTTCGTATTTGCTACTACCAACATGTCACAAATGTGTTCTGAAATTCACATTAATTCACGTCATGAGCATAATTTTCCTTAGGATCAAGTAAATTCCTTATATGTGTGTTAGACCTGTCACTTATTTACTTAACCCTTTTTTCGCACCGACTGGGACCACACGAGTGTACTCATTACATCCTCATTAAAAGATTTAAAGTGTAATCATTCCAATTACCGGACCTCCATAGAGTCCCATATTGTTATTTTTTGGCACTATCTCCACATGTGGGGACACATGTGTTTTAAGTCATCAATGACATGGTCTTCCTCCTCTCCACTTTGCCAGTACACCTCTCTCCATAGTTATCTTTTCCACAAATTCATGTCTCTTTACACACTTAAAATATTTAATTTTACTCAGTTTTATTTGTGTTAATAACAAATTTTCTTTAATACCGAGCTTATATTGGAAAGATTTGTTTGTTCTCTTTTCAGTGCAATGAATTGTTTGTACTCTTTTATAATATTTACATTCAAAGGCATATACATGCTATTCAGTTACCAGATCGTGTTACATATACAGTGGTTTTTAGCAGATACCATATATTTTAACTGATTAAGAGCCATGGTATAATTCATCATACCACATTCGAAACACAGCTGCGGGCGATTTGGAAGAAAACTGCCAAACAAACAGCAAAAAAAAGCTGGGGTTGAATGCTTCGTCCTATAAAGAATATGCAACAAACTTTTTAAAAAAATTATTAATCGTCTTAAGCGACTTTCTATATCTGCCATGGGCTTATGTACAGTTGTTTTCCCTACGCAAAACCTTTTAATGTGAGATATAATACAACATGTCTGCTGCCATATTAACGACTTGTAAGTCATAACTGTGACACATACCTACTTTCCATTTCCCCCATCCATTTCTGTTTCGTCCAGGCCTACTTTTTTGTCTGGCACCGAATCAGTAAAATAATAATGTGTACACCTTAGAGATAAAGAAGAGAATAGGACACGCAAAAACTTGCATTCTATCAAATGATGAACATTTTATGCAATAAGTCCTAGGAAGTTAGAAAAAGAATTCTTGCATGTTACACAGATCCAGTTTTAACATACGGCTGCAAATCCGAGACAATTAGTAAACATGTGAACAAATCTCTAGAAACCTTGGAGATGTGGTTTTATAGAAGAATGCTGAACGTTAATTGAAGCCAAAATGAGCAATCTGGACATTTTGAGGGAAAGACTAAGTCACAAAGACAAATTATTACAAACATCAGAAAGAAGCAGTCATAATATTTTTGGCCACATTATGAGAAGACAAAAACTGGAAAATTTTGTGGCAACCGGAAAGATTTATGGTAACAGAGATAGAGGAAGACAGCGTGAGAAAATTCTTGACAGTCATGTGTCATGGCATGAAAGGGAAGGGAGTCAACACATGTACTGATCCGTGACATCGGAGATCGCAATTTGTGGAGAAGCATGGATGCCTACACCAGCCGGCAAGGCACTGAAAGATGAAGACACCTTAGCATGCATCAGATCAATATTAAAACAACAACAACAACAACGTAATACCTTCTTCATCATCTTCTGGTGGACGGCTAATTGGCAAGATGAATGATAACCCCAGGACACCCTCGAGATCCTCCATGGACACCAAACTTCTGAGAATAGCCCTGGCCCTCAGTGATTCACTTCGACCAGCCTTGATAGCTTCTGAATCTGGAGCACATTTGCCTAGAAGGTCAACCAGGCTGGAGTAGAACTCTATGATTGCGCCACCAATGTCGATGTAGTCTTCATCATCAGGAGGCGGCAGTGTATGAAATTTGTATTTACTGTGTAAAATAACAATGTTACAGATGAAAAAATAGACATCTTTCTTTTAGTTAAGGGAATGTCAAATATCTTGTCATACTATGTGTAATAGGTTATTCAGATTGAAGAACACTGAAACAAAAAGGTATGTGAAGAGAAAGAACCAGCACAGACACATGTACATACCATACAATGATCTCAGAACAGGTGAAAATATACCACAATGGGAAAATGAATAAGAAGAACAAACAATAAAAATAATAATAAATAATGCTATTTTATTAATATTATTTATTCTTCTCCCGTTCTTCTCTCCTTATTCATTCTCCCACTGTAATTGTTATTTGCCAGGCCTGAGATCGATGTAAGATGTGAGATCGATGTACACATGTCTATGCTTGTTATTTCTCCACAGAATGTTTGCATACTTTTTGTTTTGTTATTTTACTGTCACATCCTGTCTCATTCGTGATTGCTGATCTGTTATTCAGCCTGAATAGACAGTTGTTTGCACAAGTGAATGCATCATAAATCTAGATTAGTGACTTGACAGTTCATGAACTTATTCTTGGAAAATTAGCAAAGTAGTTTTCCCCTAACCAATTATGGATCTCTTATAATGTAAATTTAATTGCATGTCCTTCACGCAGCAGTCAACCCCAGCATTTTGGCTGTTCGTGATTCCTGGGCAAGTTTTACTTTCAGTAGTTTGCCATACAATAATATACATATACAATAATGTAAATAGGAGATCAACATGGCTGATTGGATAAGAGCACTCATTCTAACACTTCCTGTGTGCTGATGCTGAGGTAGTGGGTTCACCCCTACACCGGTCAGAAGGACTTAAAATGTTGACTTCTCGTCCTTGACTTGGGGACGTAAATTACAAGTACATCTGAAGTTGGAGTCGTTTCGCTTGATGGAAGGTACACAGGTAATAGAGAAAGCTAATCCACATGCAAAAATCAGTACCGTGCACTAACAGTAGTAGCACATCTAAGGACTATGCTTGAGTTCAACAAAGAGAGTGAATGCAAAAAAAAAAAAAAAAAAGTACCAGTCATGAAGATACACAGAGGGTAAGAATGGATTGACAACAGCAGACACAAAAAGATTCCAACAAATCATCACACTGGACATAGAGTGTGGGATCACGCTGCATATCCTTTACAGAATGTCGCAGTCAACCCCAGCATTTTCTGGCTGTTTATGATTTCTTGGCAAGTTTCTGTTCAGTAGTTGGCCATTGCTTTCTCAATGACAGCATCCATACCTTTGTATGAAAACCAACATAAAGAGGTCTGCTTCCAAACTGCCCACTAGTGTTTCTAATGTGGTATGTGGCATTGCTTATTGCATTCGTAACCCCTTTGCCACCACGCTGGAACAGGGTGGCTTAATGGATTAGCTGAATTTGAGGTTAAACAATTGATAGATGAAAATTCCAGCAGAGATGATAATAGTAAACAAGGATTTTCTGTGCTTCTGGAAGAGAAATATCAATGGGGTTTCTCAGCTACAGTCATGGGGAAGGTCATTGATCAGCAAACTTAAGCCTGTAGGTCTACAAGATCACAATCAAAATGGAGGTGGCAGCAACTGCTACAGCTTTGAGATGGATGTATAAATGGTACTCAAGAGGAGAGCGTGGCAATGAGTATGTGCATCTGTTGGCTTCAAGAATGCCAATAATTAGAACATTCATGAGGACACGGGAGATATTGCTGATGTCAAATTTTGTTTAACAAATGAATGTGAGAGAGAGAGAGAGAGAGAGAGAGAGAGAGAGAGAGAGAGAGAGAGAGAGAGAGAGAGAGAGAGAGAGAGAGAGAGAGAGAGAGAGAGAGAGAGAGAGAGAGAGAGAGAGAGAGAGAGAGAGAGAGACAGAGAGGATGAGAAAAGAGAGAGATAAGAAAGAGGGACAGACAGAAGAGAGAGAGAGACAGAGAGACAGTGTGAGACAGAGAGAGAAGGAAGGGAGGAAGAGAGATTGTTTGGGGGTGAGGTGAGACATAGGGAGGAGGGAGAGGAGGAGAGAGGCTTAGAGACACACCTACCTGTTGATCAGATAATTTCCTCCTGTATCATCATCATCATTCATGGCCAGGAGGAAACTGCTGGAGCTGCTGTCCCTGGCTGCGGCAATCTGCTCCGACATGCGAATACCATCCTTCATGGCCTTCAGCAGACCTCCACCCTCCCCACGCAGAGCAGGGCCAAGGCACTCGGGTCGACGGATGAGCAGTCTCACCACAAGATTGGCATTCTCTTCCACATGTTCTCCTGTGTTTTGTAAGACATAATCAGGGTTGTTTTACATGTGGCCAATGACTTCATCGCTGGTTGTAAAATGTCTACAACTGGTCCATTACATGGTTGGGGGGTTGTGAATCCTCTAAATAACTGAGAGTTTTAACTCTTCAACTGATTAAGTTACATGGGATGATTAATCGTCTTAAGCGACTTCCTGTATCTGCCATGGACTTATATACTGCTAATATGTTGTCATTGCATTATAATACATCTCTGCTACTATATTAACAACTTTTAAGCCATAATTGTGACACACCCCTACTTCCCATTTTCCATCATTCCTTTTTGTTTGGCTCAAACCTACTGTTTGTTTCGCACAGAATCTGTTAAGTCCATTGCTTTGATGTTCAGGTAGTCAAAGCCCTGAAAAGGGCTTGCATCTATTGAAGTGAGGATGGTGTATAGACTTTTCTCTCAACCCGGTACCATCATGTATCATCATGCTGCAGAGCCCTCCTTCCCCTCTCTGAACTGAAAAGCCAGTGGGATATGCAAGACTAGGGCTGGAACTTCCCATCTGCAGAGAGGACATTAGGATGTCACCAGGTGATAGTGTTGACATCCCATGCGGACTGGCTGGGTTTAGGCCTATACAGGTGATACTTCCTCCATGGGCCTTAGGTGTTTTATTGCCAACAGACTCAAACCCAAGAGGGTTGGCCAAGGTGAGGCAGTTGTTTTGAAGACTCAAACCCAAGAGGGTTGGCCAAGGAGAGGCAGTTGTTGTGCAGACTCAAACCCAATAGGGTTGGCCAAAGAGAGGCAGTTGTTGTGCAGACTCAAACCCAAGAGGGTTGGCCAAGGAGAGGCAGCTGGTTTTCAGACATGATTAAAAGATTTTATCTTGGGGGGGGGGAGAGAGAGAGAGAGAGAGAGAGAGAGAGAGAGAGAGAGAGAGAGAGAGAGAGAGAGAGAGAGAGAGAGAGAGAGAGAGAGAGAGAGAGAGAGAGAGAGAGAGAGAGAGAGAGAGAGAGAGAGAGAGAGAGAGAGAGAGAGAGAGAAGACTGGATAATTTAAAAACTAAACTAAAACTAAAAACTAAATATGCATGCAGAACTTCCCGGTCTGCAGCTCTGTCCCTGTCCCATCACTCTATCACTATCATCTTACCATTGTTCCACACACAGAACCTAAAGAAGTCCAGAAATCTTTCCCCCTCCACAGGATCCCAGCCAATGTCTGGATACCCTTTTTCTAGCAGCTCTGCATTCACCTGTGATGGGAGTATAAATTATTAGAATAAACAGAAATGCTAAACAAAGGTTTAATACAACAAGCACTCCTCTGATGTGTCTCTGCCTTGAACTGGTAGAGGGGCTTGTGGGTTACAAGGTCCCCAAGAGCTAGCCGACAATACCGTAGCTACTGGTAGGGTCTCCCATCTCGGACAGGTCAAGGGATAGGAACCAGGTGAAGAGAGACACAGACCAGCTGCCTTGTAAACTGAGGTAGTCAAAGGCTAGGGAAAACTTAACTGATCTGAAGAAATGCTTGTCGAAGTCAGATGTACTTAGCGACAGGCTTAATGAAACATTGCAATGCAATTAATTTTATGATGTTACATACAACAAACACTGAATGTCTACAACAGTAGACTGAAACCTTAAGCTTTGTTTAGTAATGCCACACTGAGCAGAGAGAATTAAAATTGGAATGTGTCTATTGTTTATCTATGTTACATTACCAGGATGATGAAACCATCCATGTTCTGACTATCTTCATTTAATCATACCATTAAGTAACACAAAAATTATATTTCTGTTCATATTTCAGATGTATTGTTTTGATGATATTTTCTCAATATTTGATTAGATGTCTCTATCTATTTTTCGTTGGTATTTCAGGTTCTTGCAATGAAATTTGCGTTTCTTTCTTTTCTTTTTTTTTGCACCAATGCTTGTTACAAAAAATGGCTTGGTCGAAACTTCGCACAAAGCACAAACTCCGTAGCTCCAGCAACAACCCCAGGAGTCTCTGAGAAAAAAGCACTCATGAACCGAACGACGTAGCCCGGAATCACACCCCACATTCTTCAGAGCACGATGCAGATGGCTTGACCACTTCGCCACGGAGACTCCCGTATAGTGCAGAGGTATATAACTCATATAGTGCAGAGTTAAATATGACATAAAGAAGTAAATGATACTTTAAGCCTCTTTTCCACCCATACTGATATATGTTTGGTCACTCAAAATTTTCAAATTCAAAATAGATCTGGATAACACTGCAAAGAAAAATAAAAACTTGCCTGGACACCACATCTGGATAAGTAAACAGCAATCTTCTCAAGGTGTGATTCTCTCAATGCCAGAGCCAATTCATTGTTATCCATCAGAGACGAGTAAGCCACATCAAGTGGACAGGAGCCTCGCAATGATGGTCTTGCTGTGAATGAATATATAAATGTGTACGATTGACAACTTCTAAGTACAGGCTGAAACATCACCATACACACACATCAAATGTATACCCTGACTGGTACCTTGCCGTCTTGACAGACGATAGTTTGTTACATTGTGCTTCAAAACAGGCATAATAACTACAACACGTGGAGGTAGCAAATGCGACTGATCAAACCAATTTATGCAGTAAATGTTCATCGGCAATGGATGCGTGTGAACACATGGTAATTTCCACCATTACGCATCATCTGACATCTCACATGCTAATTGTGTGTGACCTATTTGCAATAATTTTCTTCTTTGCCTTTATTCCATTCCTGATCTTTTCCCTCCATGCAACGCAATCAGGGGTGACCTGCTCCCATGATGGAATATCAATGCCAGTATCATTCATGTCCCGCTTACACACATATTTCTACCATAGTAGAGGCTGACCCCAAGATCTTTTACCCATTTGTAATTTATGCATACACTAAAGACACATATATGCTGATTGTAAGCTGTGTTTTAATGCACATATACAGTGTGTGAATGTACATATACAAACAGTAAGGACTATGTTTTTTTAAACATACATGTAATATATACTATAAGGCTTCAAATTCAAACCTTACTATTTTGTGTATGGTGAATATATTCTGAAAAAGTAAAGAACAAATGTATAATTTGTTAATGTAGTCACCACTGTGTTCAAGGCAAGTCCTCCAGCCCCAATTAAGTGCTTGGATTCCTGTAGATAAATCAACTCTGGGGTCATTACTCAGTGTGCCTCACCTGGTCGTGAACTGTTTGTCACAGAAATTACGCCGTTTTGAAACTTCCTACTCCACTCATACATGTGCTGGATTGATGGCATGCATCGCCATACTGGACCTTCATTCGCTGATGAATTTCTATAAGTTTCACCCATTCACTGATTTTAAAAAAAACGGATAACAGAACACTGCTCCTCTTTAGTGCATGTCAAAAGTTGGGTGGCCATCTTTAAACTGTCCTTATGATGTGACCATGTTCATCTGCACTGTGAGGTCACATGCTTAACACTCTTGACATCCTTAACAATAATATTGACAGGTTACAAAACAATGGCATGGTTACTGTAGTTTCTATCACACTTTTAAGGTTTTCATTTGAAGCCCCCCTTGTAGTTTTCGTCAGTTTTAGGCACTGGGTAGGAGTCTCTTGACAATAAAATACCTAAAAGTGAAGGAAACATTACTAACCTAGGCCTGATCTCAGTGCATCTTAGGATATGAATGAAGAAATTAAAAAGCAGTTGGAGGCAGTAGATGTGTGGTTTCTGAGACAAATATTGTGAAAACCTTGAACTTTTAACATAAATTCATTACCTCACGCAAGTTCAGATTATAAGTCAGCACACATGTACACTTACCCAACAACATGCTACTGTTGTCAAGCAGGTAGCTGAGATGTTCAAACATTGCTGCCTGGTTCTGACGACTTGTGCGACAAAAATAACAAAGGAAACGACAGCACATGACAACCATTTCTGCTGCAGCATCCTAGAAAAATAATAGTAATGCATGAACCACTTTATTGACAAACATAACAATTGTGCTTATAATTTATGAAATGAATATAACATTATGAACAATGAATAAACAATGCCAAGGAAACACTGAAGCTTTGAAAACGTGGATTTATGGGCCTGTTTGAAATATATCATGGCTGGAGAAGCAAACAAGCAAAGAAGTATTACAAAAACTGGGACTAAATAAACCAATACTAAATGAGATCAGTCCTTCAAGATAATGTACCCCCTCACAAAGTATGGTTTGTGCAGCCAGCATTTAAGGATATGATTACTAAGATTCTTCCATACCCAAACCTAATCTCTGGATTTGGATCCTTCAGATGTTTTTCTTATTTCTACATCTAAAAAAAGCAACTGAAAATAAATAATTTTGACAGTGGCGAAGAAGTTATACTGGCAAGTGATAACTGATTCATTTTAAAAATAGTTTTATATTTTCAAGGTCGTTTCAAGGTGAAGCTGAGGTTGCATGAGTGTGTCAATTCAAGTGATGGTTTTGTTTCCTTCGTGGTCAGAGTCAAGACATTTGCTCAGCCGCTAGTATTTCTGTTTTTCATGAAGCTGCGCATTCCTATTGTTTAAAAACATCTTTGAATAAGACAAATATTTTCTTTATCTCTGTGTCATATCTTCCGTCATATGTCACTGAGCAGTCTAGATATTGAAACCAGTTTATTTTTATACATACATTGTCCCTTTATTTCTCAACATAATTTCCTCCAACATTGATGCACGTATCCCATCGTCTTATCAATCCTCCCAATCCGGCTGCATAGAACTGCATGCTTTGTTTTCATTGACCTACAATCCCACAGAACTGTGTGACTTACTTATTGACTCACCCTCGTAATGTTTTCTACCCAGCTATGCACCGCTTTACGGGACAAACATTTGTCAGCATAAACAGGAAACCCACCTTGGTGGGAGACATTTCAGCGAATGAAACCTGAAGTTGAATGTGAAGTGAAAACGTGGTTTAGAAAATAGAGCACACAGTTCTATGCAGCCGGTTTGGGAGGACTGATAAAACGATGGGATAAGTGCATCAATGTAGGTGGAAATTATGTTGAGAAATAAAGGGACAGTGTATCTATAAAAATAAACTGGTTTCAAGTTGTTATCATCTTTAGTTATTTTTCTACAGCCATTTGTGACTTACTTATTAACTTACCCTCGTATTATGCAATCAGTTTTGCTTACATTTAATGATAATCCATTCAACTCCCTCTCCTACACTATCTGATCTAGAATGGTTTACAGAATACTTTCAGACTTTGCTGATGAGACTGTGTCACATACACACTACGAACCTTATTGTGTTCACTGATGCTGTCCATTGTGCTTGACTGTGGTGGCTGTCTGGGGCCACTTTCACTAGCTGCTACTTGTTGTTGTTGCTGCTGCTGCTGTTGCTGCTGTGCCTTATTCAGTGTGTTGACCATCAACTGCATGACAGTCTCGTGAACACATAAAGCTCTCATTAAGTCAGGGTGTTGGAAGAACACTTTATTGTCCATCAAGTCCCTGTAAAAGTATGTTGTGTAATGTATTGTATTAACATTATGCAACACTTTCTATATAACTATAGAAATGAGATAAACAACATTCTTTTGTCATGTGATGAGAAGAACAGCACAGAAGAATATCATGTCAACTGGAAAGATCAGTAAGAAAAGAGGCAGTAGCAGACCACAAGAAATGATGCTGGATGGACTGAGATAGTGGCATGGATGAATATCATCAGCAGAGTTAATAAAGGACACCTAGATAGGAGATATGTGGTGAGAAATGAATGCAGGGAACATGATGATGCTGATGAACATGTTCTATACCAGGAAATGTGTTACTGTACCTCCTAGTAAGCCATACACGCAGTGAAATATTTTGGACACATTAAAAATCAGTGGTTAGAAAAGATCAGCAAAGGAAGGGATGGTTCCTGGAAGGGATGGTTCCTTGACAGGATAGTTCCTGAAGGGATGGTCCATGGAAGGGATGGTACCTGGAAGGCATGTTTTGTCCATGAGGTCAGACACAGGATACGGCTGACAACTTGGACATGTAAAATACACCAGGCAGGAGAAACGGCAAGAGATCAACACACTTTTATGTGTGCTGTGATGAGAGCATCATTCTGCAAAAAACCTGCTACATGGCTAAAAACGTGCTCCAAATTTAGATTCCACTTGAGTTACTCCACTAGTTAAGATTATAAGTCCACAATAAATAAAATACGTAGTTCCTAATCCATCATGTGGCATGGTTGAGACAAGAATCCGGAGCTGATCCATGACTCTGATTATCGTGCAAGATGGCAAAAACATGTCTGCATGGCACATGATGATGATGATTCTACTACAGTGTTTCTACTAGGTGCTTCTGTTACTCTGTATGTTGACAAACAACTTACTTCAAGCTATTCTTCATCAGCTCCTCCTCTTCTGGCCCTGCCTGGACTTGCAGCAAAGAGCGGATTATGCCCAAGGATTTCAGCAAAAGGTTGATGTCTTCCCTGCTTTTGTTGCTGATGACATAGGACTTGTCAAGTGCTGACATCAGCTGGAGAAGATTGACAACAAATTATTATCTTTAGAAATTTATCCATATGTACTACCTAAACAGTTGGAACTATGGTATGCAGTGGCTATCATGCTTGCTTGCCAGCCTAGTAGTCATGTGTTCAAATCTGCAGTGAGCAGGAATATTTTTAAGTGACCTCAATGTTAGCAATTAAGCAAATCCAGCCAGTTTAATGCAAGCTGAAAGAGTTTATATTAAATTTGAAATTACAGTGGAGATAACAGATGCTCAACATTCAAACAATACTTGTAACTATGAGTTTTGTTTCAGCTGAAGTATTATTCATTTATTCACTTCATATGATATATAAATCTGCAATATGCACCTGATGAGATGCAAGTCAAATGGTTTGGTCATGCAAGTAGGTTACCAGTCAACAGCATACCACAGCAAGCAATGATGTACAGACCAGATGGAAACAGAGGAAGAGGCCGACCACGTAAACGTTGGACGGAGGGAATAGCAGAGTCCATGGGAATATCGATATATGAAGCCCATAATCGGGCACTCTCACGAAGTTTATACTTCACCTCGACACTGCAAGGTACAAGAGGAACATGATGAGATGAGATGAGATGAGATGCAGTGAAATATGCCAGGCAATAAATCATGCAACATACTGTTTGTGGCTTCTGTGCTTACACTCTTCTGTAACATTTATATTCAAAAGCAAGTATGTGCTTCTCAGTTGATTTGTTAAATGACAAAGCTTCACCTCATATCAGAATACCGGCTATGTGAATATCTGTATATATGTAATGAAACTGAAAGGTCTTGTTACCTCTCCAATGCCATCATACTGTCGGTGCAGCAGACTAAACATCTCCCTGACTAGATCCTGATTGGAGATAAAAGACTCCTCAGCCCAGTGCACCATGGTGTTTGTGATCAGCTTCTGCATGCAGTCTAAAAAACATCAGAGGCTAATGTAGTTAAAATATTGACTGAAATATAATAAGCAAAACATAAGAGACAAATGTGGTAAAAATATTGTTTAAAATATAATAAACAAAATATCAGAGGAAAATGAGAAAATATTGTTTGAAATATAATAAACAAAATATCAGAAGTAAATGTGGTGAAAATATTGTTTAAAATATAATAAACAAAATATCAGAGGAAAATGTGAAAATATTGTTTGAAATATAATAAACAAAATATCAGAGGCAAATGTGGTGAAAATATTCTTTGAAATATAATATACAAAATATCAGAGGCAAATGTGGTGAAAATATTGTTTGAAATATAATAAACAAAATATCAGAGGCAAATGTTGTGAAACAATTGAAAGATAAAATAGATTACATATCTTGAAATTTTAAAAAACAAACACACATCATGGTAAAATATAAACAATATAAATGACCAATTGCATACATTTTGATATTTATTGGGCTTACGGTGCTAGCCCCATATTTTTCTAGATTATTTAGCAACCTGAGAGGGGATGGAGTCAAGTCCTGCTTGCCACCTTTACTTTCCAAAATATTTCCTGGTACATATTTTAGGCTGGAACCCAGATCAGTTCAAAAATATCTGCTTGACATGCATTCAAACCCATGACCACAGTGTCAGCAGGTAAGTGAGCTAGCCACCGCACTACCACGGCAACCTCAGGGTATAGTGGTCCTCAAACATAT
Organism: Cepaea nemoralis; assembly: GCA_014155875.1. NCBI lineage: Eukaryota > Metazoa > Mollusca > Gastropoda > Stylommatophora > Helicidae > Cepaea > Cepaea nemoralis. The sequence goes on from JACEFZ010027927.1 coordinate 160,786, forward strand.
CTGTCCCAGGATCCTTTTACTGTTTTAAAAACATGACTGTGGCCTCGTGTGAACTTTCACTTGTATGAGACGTGGGGTGAGTGTTTATACAATATACAGACTAAAGCATATGCTCCAGGACACTGAAGACTGAATGAAAACCTCTGAGTTAAGTTAACCATGTTTTGAGAAACATTGACATAGATGCCAATAGAACAAGACTATTGATCAAAGTATTGCATTAATAAGTTTTGCAATACTGTCAAGTAAAACATTGTTTATAACGAAAAGTTAGTTAGTGGATAGATCATCCTCATTGCACATCGAACCATTCAGTCCATAAGTAGTTGGATCCCCTCCTCAGTAAATCCCACAGAGTGTTGTGGCTAACGACATCAGTTCTGTGTGGTTTATTAATCTTCTTTGGCTTCTGGCATAGTGTTCTTGTTTGGCAATGCCTCTTTTAACTTGCTGTTCTCACAGTCTGACCATGGTTGACCATCACAGTCATCACTTGGTTCTCGCAAATGACTTACTTCTCGTAGAACATTCAGTATATCTGCCAGGTCCATGGCTCATCTGCTCTCCACAGTAGCCTTACCCGCAAGCCTGCTCATTTCCTTGTATGAAATGTATCCCGTTATAAACATATAAAACAGTAAATCCATCAGCATGAAAACCAATACAGGACACTGCAGACACCTTGAGCATGAGGCAGAAGAACTGGCAATGGATGGAGAAACATTTTGATGGGCCAGGATGAAAACAACGTTCGGCAAAGCACCTGGTACATGATAACGACGACACAAACAGCTCATTATCAATCACAAAACACTGTGGCTTACCTGGCAGCTTCTCCGAGGGTAACAGTGGTTTCATCTCCTCTGTCTTGGCTCGCCACACCAGAACCATCAATTTCTGGGTCAATGATGGAGATGGTGGAGCCTTTACTTCAACTGGAGAATCATTTTCCTTTAACTGGGGCATCTTACAGTGCTAGCAATAGAAGCAACACAAACTGTTATTTCTACTTATGAAATAAAAATTTAGCAAGTTACATATCCTTTACAGGATGCTGCAGTCAACCCCCAACATTTTTGGGCTGTTTGTAATTTCTTGGCAAATTTAGGTTCAATAGTTTGCCATTGCTTTCTAAACTACCGCCACTCATATAATTTTTATGAAAACCAACACAAGGCGGTCAGTTGCCAAATTGCCCGCAGCTGTATTTCGAATGAGGTATGAGAGATAATAAATTGAGTCCCCATTTGGCACAGAATTATATATGAAATATAGAATTTAAAAAAAATTAACAACTGCTATAACTGCTAGCATATGTTGCAGTTTCCTGCATTGGGCATCATTCAGTGAAGTACTCTTTTGTGTTGTTTGTTAGTTTTAAATATTTCACTGTTTCAGGTTTCTTCTCCCATTGATAAAGCTTCGGTGAAAACATTCTCCTTTATCTACGAGTGTTTTCCCATCCACTGAGATTCTCAGTCATATTTTGTGTTTTATTTGGACTGGCTTGTGCCAGGAGGGTATTAATAAGGGCTTTGAAAATAAAAGCAGTCACCATGCAGTGTTCAGGTACCATTTTGTAGAATTTCACTCTCTATATGTCTAGGACAAGGTTATGGAGTTCTGTTTCTCTAATAAACACTTGCTGTTAATTTTAGGCTTTGGGAAGCCTAAGCTTGCATCCCAGGGCCAAATGTATTGCCAGTGCTACTCCGTGTCCATATTTGTTTATTGTATTCTTGATGCTGTCATGGCAATATCAAAGAAACAGATCATACCTGAATGTACAATTAAAATAAATGATGTTATTTTGGACAAGTGCAGAATTTCAAATATCTGGGCTGGAAGATACATTACAGAGATAAAGAACAGAATAGGACAATTCTAATTTCTATCATATGAAAAACATTTTATGTAATATGTCTGTGTCATTGGAAGTTAGAAAAATAATTCTTGCATGTTACATAGAAACAGTCCTAACATATGGCTGCAAATCCTGGACAATTAATTAACAAATGGAAAAAATCCATGGAAGCTTTAGAGATGTGGTTTTATAGAATTCCTTGGACAGTCAAAATAAATAATCTGGACATTTTGAGGGAGGCTAAGTCGCAAAGACAACTTTCACAAACATCAGAAAGCGGCAGTCTTCATTTTATGGCCACAGTATGAGAATACAAAATCTGGAACATGTTGTGACAACTGGACAAATGTGTGGAAGGATAGACAGAGAAAGACAGTGATAGAAAACTCTTGACAGATCGTGTGTCATGGCAGCAAAGAGAGTCAGTGCATGCACTGATACATGCCATTGGAGATTGTAAGATGTGGAGAAGCATGATCACCCACATCAGTTACAAGGCACCTGTTAATGATATTGTTTTTTCATTATGTTGTTAGTCTTCCTTTGGCTCAATGTCCAGATCATTTTTTTGTTGTTGTATGATCATGGTTCATTCTCAGAAGATGTCAAAAACCACTATTTTTTGTTGTATCTTGATGAATGTGATGCCATACAAATTCACTGAAGCTTCAGAATAGTGATCTTACAGAAGGATGCTTAACAATTTTTTGGAAATAAACAATGAATAATCTAAATGTTTATAAAGAGGTTAACTGATTCAGTGCCGAGGATAATTTTTCTTCAAATGTGACCTCTCATTTAGACAGAAGGACGATATATCGCTTTACTAGTATCATTGTGTTATTTGTTTTGTTTCATGGTATCTTTCACAATATCAATGCTCAGTATCCTCCGAAGTCGGAAAATGTCCACCTGCATGGCGAGAAACCACCAGTCTGCACACCAATAAGCTAGACATGGGACAACGGATACTCATGCAAACCTCAGGTCCGGTATGACATCACACTGATGTTGGACAACAGGATGTCTTCATCCGACATACAGGACTTCACGCTGGAGTTCACAGCCAGCGAACACAAGCAAGCAAGCAATGCTCAGTACATGGAAATTGACATGATAATACTTGCTAATTTTATTGTGTACCACGTTTAATACACAAATGTCATGGCATAGAAAAATGTCAACACACATGCTGTTGAAGATTGCAAGGTGTGGAAAAGCACGATCGCCAACACCATTTGGCAAGATACTTGGTGATGATGAACCTAATTTCATTAGATGGTTTTTGTGATACAGACCACACCATACAAACAGTGCTGATTAGTTCAGAAAACTATACACCTAGCACCTTATATCCAATACATTGAGATAGCACTGATGCAGGATTCTCCCTCTACTTTGATCTTTACCAAATCTTATGCTAAAATTAAACCACTGTAACTGATTCAGTGCCAAGCAAAAAGTAAGTTTGGACCAAACATGGTGTACATTCACATAAACAAGTATTATAATGTACATTTCTGTTCACTGAGCACTGACATTGCGGAAGATACTGCGAAACAAACAAATAATGTGATGACCCAAGTATGGCGATATATCATCATTCTGTTCAAATGGGAGGTCACATTGGGCGATATATTATCCTTTACGCTGAATCGGTAAATAAACACTCATTGATTATATGGCCCTAAGGTGCAGGCCATGCTGGTGTACATGGACATGAATGGGCTGATTGACTGGCCTCCAGGAAGAAAACTGAGACTGAAGAAAGAAAGACATGACCCTATCTATAAATGATCACTTGCCGCATGAGGAAACCCATAACACTGGGGGTTCTCCATGGCAAAGTGGGTAAACTACACTCCTCATGCTCTGAAGATTGTGGGTTCAATTCAGGACTCTATCATTTGGTTCAAGAGTGAAATTTTCTCCAAGACTCCCAGTGGGTCGTCGCTGGAGCTGCGGGGTTTGTACTTAGTGCAACATTTTTGGCAGGCCACACTGCAGGAAGACATAACCATACAGGATAAAACCCGGTCCAGCAAAGTAATTTTTCTGACCTTTAAAGACCCATATCACATTCTACCCACGGCTAAGAATGATGGAATCAGGAATCCATTTTGACCCTAGCAGGAAGGATTGTGGCAGAGAATGAAGTAGAGACATATGAAAGCAAGTGGCTATTGGAACTAGAAGCAGCCATACTCTTCAGCACTTTTGAAAGCATTTACCCCGCAGAAGTCGGATGTGTCGGCCTAACGGCGCAAGAACGCAGCTTTGCTGTAAACAGGCACAACGCAATCACGTCCGGGAAAAAAAAACTCCGGATGAACGCAGCAGAAGAAGAAGAAGAAGAAGAAGAAGAAGAAGAAGAAGAAGAAGAAGAAGAAGAAGAAGAAGAAGAAGAAGAAGAAGAAGAAGAAGAAGAAGAAGAAGAAGAAGAAGAAGAAGAAGAAGAAGAAATCATTTACTTCACATACCTGAAGAAGCTCTTCTTGGAAGCTGCGTAAACTGCTTTTGATATCATCTCGGCAAGGACACGTTTGTTCTGAGATTTCATCATCGGGGTCTTTGAATGACAGCAAAGCTTTCATCTACGCACAGGAAACATTTAACAGTTGACAGACAAATACATTACAAGTGCCTAAATTTATTTATATAAGAAATCTACTTTTCAAATGCTCTTATAAATAACTTGGACATGCCATTTTTCTTTCCTCATAGCTTTTAACTCCAGAATTTTTATTAGTTGATCGCTATATCTAAGCCAAAACACTATTGTGTTTTATAAGTTTTTACATTTTTGTAGGTTAAATGTTGAATGTTCTTTCAGGATGCTGTGATGAATCCCAGGTTGACTTACTAGGCAATTATATACGTTCAGTCATTTGTCACTGCTTTCTGAATGTGAAATAAACATTTACGTTAAACTTAATGCTGGTGTAGGGTTTGAACCATCTTCCTCATCATCATTACATCGAGAGTTTAAAAGCAAGTGCTCTTGATCACGGTAACCGTATGCAAATATTGTGTCAGTCACGTATTTCAATGGTGCCTATTTTCTTCCAGTGCCTTTAAGAGCATATCCCCATTTGATCTTCTCATGTTCATTTAATGGTTTGCATCCTATGTTATAATTACACATCCAAGGCTGCCAAGTTCTTTTCATCTTTTATGTCCAGAGATCATGTTTCACAGCTGTATAGTGCTACAAACCAAATATGCACATTACTTATTCCTTGTCACAGGTGATTATTGATGTTCTTTATGTTAGAAATACTGGCTTCTCTATGAATGCTTTTTTTATACATTGCAAACCTATAGCTTAGTTCAGGTTCACAGTGAGCTTTCTCTGTAATTATTTGGGCCATATAGCGACATTTCTACAGTTGTTCAATGGCCTCTCCCTCAATGTTAATATTAATTACATACTAATTAATTAATTTGTTAATGCCAGCTCAATTAATGTGAGAATTATCTAACAAGCATGTCTGCCAAAAACAATCTGGTAATTGATTCTTCTATAAACACATTTTCTTGGATGACCCAGCTAATTAAAGTTATCTGCCCTAATTTCAGCCGGGTCTGCTTTCTCGTTGATTCTCATAAAATAGAGCATGCTTAAGACGATCTAGATGGGCTGAGTGAAAAGACCACAGATGGAGCATCTGAGGAGGTCAAAGCTGAGAAAACAGTTTTGTGCCTGGCTGTGCTGGTGTATGATAAAATGAACACACTGATAGTCCCATGGGCAGGGCTACTGTTGACAGTAGACAAGCAAAGGACTGGACTGATATACTTAATGTCTTCAGAGAGGCAGAACAATTAAATGAATCAAGTGATGATTGTGAATCTGCAACTTTTATGAAACTGTAGGAACATCAGGTCAACAGAGGTTGAGTGAGTTGAGTCAAGAACTGATACGACAGCACTTGGGATATTCCATAAATGTTCCATCCTCATCTTCAACAGCCAGTGAAGAGTCCCAATTCTAATGGTACCAGTAGCAGTCTCATTAAGTCAACAGAGGTGAAATCCAACAAGAACACTATGCAAGGGGCCAAATAAAAATAGAAGTGGTGTCATCAGCTGCTACACAATGAGAGATCCTGACGAAGGACCTGAGCACTTATGGACTGAATTGTGTGATGTGCAGTGAGGATATTCTGTCGACTAACTAAGTACCTGCTCTTTAGGTGGGCACCTAAACTCCTTTGTCTTCTTGGCAGCCACAGCAGAAGGCATATCTGTATGTTTGATCTCAATGTATCGTCTGAGCTGGTCCTGTAGAGACAAAAGTCAGGATAATATCATCAGCTTCATATTCAAATTAAGTTAATAATAATATGGTACATTGAACTCAACTGGCACTGTGGCTTTGGAGATAATGAGATATGCAGTTTCATAATTTCCCTTCATACCAAGTCTAGGGTTGAAATCAGCTGTGGTCGATTTGGAAGCAGCCATTTTGCGCTGATTTTGATGGTAAGAGTAGTCAGCTGTCCAAAAATAAATAGCAAACTACTGAACTAGTGCTACCTAGTAAATCCCAAACAGCCAATAAATGCTGGGGTTGACTGCACCGTCCCATAAAGGACATGTAACTAATTTTATCACTGGCTCAGAACATAACACTGTGGCCTCAGAGCACATCTTCAGTGAAAGAGTCTCAGAGACTTCACCACTTGAAGCGTGGAGCACCAAAGAATAGTCCAGAGCACATCTTCAGTGAACGAATCTCAGCGATTCTGCCACTTACAGCTTGGAGTACCAAAGAATAGTCCAGAGCACAATGTACGGCTGCCCATAATTTGCCAGACAGAGAAAGGAGTTTTCAGACATGTTCTTTGTGAACAATTGGATGAACTACAATAATACAGCTATCAGAGATCCAACCGCAATAATGTTATATCATCAAAGGCCTTAGGTTAGAGCTAAATTTTGTTTTCAGATTTCTAAAAATATTTTTTGGCATGCACATATTTATGAAAGAAACACTAAGCATAAAAAATAATCCAAAACAGTGAATATGATCTTCTATTTCCCTTAAATTTGGTATATAATGTGATATTGTACTAATAATAAGGCATAATATTCATCATCATGGTGTGTCATGCCGATAAGCATGGGTGGTCATGTTTTGCCATCTTGCATGATCACTAGAGTCATGAATCAGCTTTGTGTTCTTGTCTCGACCATGTCAAGCTATCCAGATATTTATTCTCTCGCCTCCCCTTGTTCTTTTCCCCTCAGTCTTGCCAACTGTCACTAAGTTCTCTAGTTTATTCTTCATAAATGTGTTCAAAAAATCAAAAAATGGTGACTTCACGTCTAATTTCTATAATTATAAGATTTTCATCTGTTTCTGTGCCTAGCTCTTGTCTGTCTATAATATCTTTGACACTTTCCTCAGAGACCATATTCCACTGCCATTAGATCGTGTTCTGCTAGTTTTAGGATATATATAACAATGTAAGAGTATGCTGATGCCGATTATTTCAGTTTCATTCATAAATAATACGTTCACACCATAAATAATAGGCACATTGGTGTAATGCTTAGTATATTACGCAGACAATGCAAGAGCATGATCATACAAAGATCCGATGCTCCGCTCTATCATTCACTAGAAACGCCTAGCCACCCATTCCTTTGTAAACAGGCCTGCACATTGTGCTGTCCTAGGCCACTCAATTACGCTCACAGTAGGTTCTTTGCTGTGGTTGGACTCTCTTTTACAGCACAAATAATGTCCGCAGTTAACAATTCACTTACATTTTGACATTTGCAACAGTCATCGAAAAGGCAATGATGGATTCAACAGCGATGTCTTCAACTGAATGTCACACAGATGTTTGTAAATTCTGCAAACCTTCATTCAAAGAAAGGTACAATTGTTACTAAATGTTCGATGGACATAAAATATATGAATATACAGCTCAACACATACTCAGGGAATCTCAGCAGCACTTACACACATCTCCAGCAGGCACACAGAGCAGAGAGAGGAACTCAACGGATACCTTAAATTTGCATTAAACAAGTAGAAACCTTCACTTTGTCACTCATCATGTAGTTGGTAGTATTGTTTGTTAAGAATATCATAAATTCCTGCATGCGATGTAGAAGATCGCATTATATTACAGAGAGAGTGTAAAATGGCTGCACCATAATGACAACCAACACCACTGGAAGAGATTAAACCTTAGAAAATCCCATGAATGAATATCCGAAAAGTGAAACCTCAGTGTCACTCAGTAATTGAATGACTGCAGGAAACGATTTTACAACTGCGCAAAATACATGGAGAACAGTGTAAATGAAATCTGAGTGCCAGATCAATCATTATCATAAACTGTTATATAAATGTTGATACCATATACCTTACATAAAAGGGAATATTTTCAAATATGACAAGAAAGTGTATACATATTATTTTTAATATACTGTTTTAATATACTGAATTTACAGAAATGGATTAAGCAGGTATTAAACATATACAGAAACGTAACAGCAACCTTTCAAGGAGTATACTTTAATTTAGAATTTTGTTACCATTCTTTTGTGATAAATACACATTAACCTTACAGATACCTCAGAAGTCGGAGTGGAGTTCACCTGATGGCGAGGACCATGTGTTAGAGGGTGAGCTAATCCACACACACAGAATCGAGTCCAAGTATGCGCTCACTAGTAGTAGGACGTGTATGACTAGTTTGAGTTCTAAGCAAACGAGAGCAAGGACACGTCAGAAGCTTATAGAAAAACTTATTAATCTTGAAGCATGGTAATAGCAAAAAAAAACATACATCATTAGCATAAAAATAGAAATACATACATTCATTATTATGATAAAGAAATACACTTGCATTATTTGAGTAGTTCAACATTGCATACCTCCATTTTGACAGATTCCTCAAGTTTCATCTTCAGGAGCCCCTTTGTAGGAGGTCTGTAATGAACACACATTAATGTTAACAGAATATAATGTCTTTACGTATTCCACAATTTGTTTTCTGTAAATATATATCACATGCATTAATAAATCTCAGATTTATCATTTGAGTGAGTAGAAGAGCAGAGAAGACTACAGGATGTAGGTAAAAGTAAGAAGACAAGAGAGAGCAGGGAGGAAAAGAGACTTGTTTGGCTGGAACTCTAATGGCAAGATAGGCTCCAGAAACCGAGCTGTAGAACATACCCCAATTATTAGTCACTATATAGATCACAGAACTGGCACTCATAATTAATATATCACGATGTCATGATTGTCCATATGGCTGTACTGTTGTGTTGGATCAACAGAGTACTGTTCTTCTACCGAAGTTACTATCACATTATACAGATTTTGCTATGTTATCTCGAGAACAGATTACAACTACAAGAGAAAACCAGTCTAAGTGAAACACTTGGATTTAGGAAAACAAGAATGCGCGGAGTCACGATCCATCTGTTCTCTTAGACATATATATCAATCGTCGATTTCATGAAGTACTTTACTTAGCGCTTTTGTCCCGCGAAGAACCGGCACTTCCTGTTAAAACTATAGCATACAACGTCTACCTAAAAATTGAAGAAGTCTGTGTTCCCTGGATCCGGCCTGCTGCCATCCCTTCCTGGCAGAGCTGGTTGAGACCAATGCTCATGGAAACATGAAAGGCTAGAAGAAGAGCCTAGTTACTTTGCTGGCAACGTTAATTATCGTTATATTTTCATACTTTATCTGTTTCAGAGTTCTTAATAACTAAGGAACCAATGATAATTACCAATGATATTAACTCTATCAATCTCAGAAGTGTTCTCCGCTGCAGATATCACAATGGGAGAGAGGATAAGCACTTGAAACCTCCTAGGAGGAACAAATCTTGAGTGCTATTATACTTTTAACAAGGCTAAACACCTCAAAAACTGGCCGAAAGTGATCTCTGGGAAAGCCAGTTTTCGTTAATATGCTCTACCTAGGAAAATGTAGAATACTAATGCCACCTAAGCTCCTTAAATAAACACCGAAATGTAAAAAATAAAGAACAACACCAAATACACTATGACTAGGATTCAAAAGTAAACACCATGGGTGGACAGAAAAATAAATGACGAGTTCTTACAGGAAACAATTAAAAACTAAAGTAATTAGAGAAATTAAACACATACATTCAAGATGTTTGAAACCTACGAAAAGAAATAAACTAAATACTTAATTACAACTGGCAAAATTGATGACTGGGCAAAAAGCAAGTGAAGATCAAAAGGATAAATACCTGAATCGCTTGGCCGTATGGCATAATAAGGATAAAAACTAGACCTGACCCAACACTCTGGGGATCCCATGAGGTTGGAACCTTAACCCCAACAATTATCAGATGGGTAGCTGATGACAATGAGAGAGACACACACGCATGCACGCACGCACGCACGCACCCACACACACACACACACACAACACACACACACACACACACACCACACAACTATATATATATATATCATATATATATAATATATATATATATATATATATATATATATAGACAGCTTACGTTTGGCTGCCATATCATCAACGACACTCGGCGCTCATCAGACACAGCAATCGCTGCAATGTCATCCTCATCAGGAGCCCCATAACAAGGCCGGTTGTCATCAGACTTTCAGCAGAGCCTGTAATTAACAGACACAACAGCAATTATAGGAATCATGTTACGGATATCATATTACAGAGAGATCATTGTTACAGATAGTCATATTGTAGACAATCATTGTTATGACATAGTGGTGTTATAGATATCATTGTTATAGACGATCATTGTACAGATAATCATTGTTGTCGACAATCAATGCTATACATAACCACTGTTATAGATAATCATTGTTATAGACAATCATTGTAACAGATAATCTTTGCTGCATTTAGGTTCAATAACCACCATGTTATAACTCATCGGTAGTTTTAACCATTCGCGATTATGAACTTTATAGAACACCAAGAATTACATGGTTCAGGCATTTACGTAATAGAAGGGACACAAGTATCCGCAGCGGATAGAGTGTTCCACATAAGAACATTACAAGCTACAATGGGCGAGAAGATGACCCAAGACTTGGCTGAGATTGAGTAAAATATTATCAGAAATCAACTGTTGAGTTGAGAGTTGAGCGTAAGAACTCCTGACCATCACTTGCAATCAGGGCAGTTCCCATACGTAGCTCCGTTCGTTCACAGCAGCTAGTGAAAACCATACTACTAATTGCTCGCCACTGCTCTCTGATTAAAAGTTCTCTCCTGATCGTTCCCATCAATATAATAAGAGTACAAGCAACAAGACAGTAATACAGAAAATTACATGTTCCTCCTCCTCTCTACGACGTGCTTCATGATCAAAACAATAGGACACATGAGACAGAAGAAGTTACCTATTGTCATGGTGTTAAGTCCAAAGATTAGAACAGTATTTGAATACTCCACTCCATCGTAAATCTATCTTTGCGATTGTCCACATTATTGTGATGTTTTGTTTTTTCATTTTAAAAGTACTGATGTTAGATAGACTCTGACGAGTTCTGCTGTATGCAGTAAATCTTGTGCATCCATCCATCGCATCAGTGCATGCCGTAAGCGTGGGCGGTCATGTTCTGCCATCTCACTCAGTCACACAGAGTCGTGGATCAGCCACCACTCAGTGTTCCTGTCTCGACGATGCCACATGGCCAGCCATCCAGGTATTTGCTTCTAGGTCTTCCCCTTGGGCTCTTCCCTTCGCATCTTGTCAGTTGTCACCATATTCTCCAATCATTTCTCGCATACATTCCCAAACAATTTTGACTGTCTACGGCTAATGACTCTATCAGTTTACAATCTCTCATTTGTTTCTTGAGGACTTGTTCGTTGGTTTTTCTATCTGTCCATGGTATTCTTTGCATTTTCCGCAGAACCACATTTCCACAGCCATTAGCTGTTTTTCAGCTTGACTGCTTAGTTATTGGGCACGCTCACATCCCATACAACAGTATAGGTTCTATGTGGCAGCTATCTCAACACTCTTTTTCCCGTTTCAATTGATATCTTTTTGTTGGTCAGTATGTTTTTCATCTTGCAAAAGGCTACCTCGCAATGGCAAGTTTCTTGTCTAATCTCTTCAAGGCATCTCCCATCAGATGTTAGGACTGTGCCAGATCATAGAGTATCGATTCACTTGTTTAAGAATATGTCCTCTACTCGTATATCACCGACTGTGGTATTTCCTTCTTCCTAGTGCGACCATACCTGTGTCTTCTTAATATTCAGTTCTAACCCTAGTTGTTCACTGTGTGCAACAAGCGCATCTACTAAATTTTGCAGGTCCTGTTGCATTGTCCTGCAGTCAAGACTGTATCATCTGCATATCTATTGTTATTGATGTAGTCGTCCCCGCAATGTTTGATTCCTTCCATATCTTCTATATTTCTAAAAATATTTCCTGTACAGGGAAAAGATCTGGTGACATTACACATCCCTGTCGTCACACCTCTTTTATAGGCTGATATTGAGCCACATCGTTATCAGTTCTGATGGCTGATGTTGTTTCAATATATGTTCAATCTTGGCATATGAACAACCAATAAATAAGAGCCCCAATACATGAGCTTTGGTTTCTTCTGAAATAATGTTGCGAATGCCTTTGATTGCCAGATTACTAACAATGATTGTCTGGAAGATCTAATGAAAGTGAACATTATTATAACTATACTAGCTGACCCGGCCCCGGCTTCGCCCAGTCCCTGGTGGGGAGCTATCTCATTAAGTCCTGTAGTAGTCATATAGTTCGCTCGTTCCGTTACCGTCTGTCTGTCTGTCTGTCTGTCTGTCTGTCTGTCTGTCTGTCTGTCTGTCTGTCTGTCTGTCTGTTGTCTGTCTGTCTGTCTGTTGTCTGTCTGTCTGTCTGTCTGTCTGTCTGTCTGTCTGTCTGTCTGTCGTCTGTCTGTCTGTCTGCTTGTCTGTCGTCTGTTCTGTCTGTCTGTCTGTCTGTCTGTCTGTCTGTCTGTCTGTCTGTCTGTCTGTCTGTCTGTCTGTCTGTCTGTCTGTCTGTCTGTCTGTCTGTCTGTCTGTCTGTCTGTCTGTCTGTCTGTCTGTCTGTCTGTCTGTCTCCTGTCTGTCTGTCTGTCTGTCTGTCTGTCTGTCTGTCTGTCTGTCTGTCTGTCTGTCTGTCTGTCTGATGTCTGTCTGTCTGTCTGTCTGTCTGTCTGTCTGTCTGTCTGTCTGTCTGTCTGTCTGTCTGTCTGTCTGTCTGTCTGTCTGTCTGTCTGTCTGTCTGTCTGTCTGTCTGTCTGTCTGTCTGTCTGTCTGTCTGTCTGTCTGTCTGTCGTCTGTCTGTCTGTCTGTCTGTCTGTCTGTCTGTCTGTCTGTCTGTCTGTCTGTCTGTCTGTCTGTCTGTCTGTCCTGGCCTGTCTGTCTGTCTGTCTGTCTGTCTGTCTGTCTGTCTGTCTGTCTGTCTGTCTGTCCTGTCTGTCTGTCTGTCTGTCTGTCTGTCTGTCTGTCTGTCTGTCTGTCGTCTGTTGTCTGTCTGTCTGTCTGTCTGTCTGTTGTCTTTCCCCCCCCCCCTCTTTTTTTCTGTCTTTTTTTCTTCTTCCTGTTTTTCTTTCTCTTTCTGTCTGTATGTCTGTCTGTCTGTCTGTCTGTCTGTTGTCGTCTGTCTGTCTGTCTGTCTGTCTGTCTGTCTGTCTGTTGTCCTCTGTCTGTCTGTCTGTCTGTCCTCTGTCGTCTGTCTGTCCGGTCCCGTCCGTCCGTCGTCCGTCGTCCGTCGTCTATCTATATATCTATCTGTCTGTCTGACCCGGCCCAGCCCATGGTGGGAGCATCTCATTTAAATTAATAAGTAGTCATATAAGATCCCGTTCCGACTATCTGTCGACTGTCTGTCTGTCTTGGTAAATGTAGGAGGGAGGAGGAAGAGGGAGGTGGAGGAGGGAAGAGGAGGGAGGAGGAGGGAGGAGACAGGAGGAGTAGGGAGGAACAAGGAGGGAGGGGGAGGGATTAGGAGGAGGAGGAGGAGTAGGGTGGAGGAGGGAGGCGAGGAGGAGGGAGAAGAAGAGGGGAGGAGGAGGGAGAGGGAGGAGGGAGGGAGAGAGTGAGGAAGGGAGGAGGAGGAGGGGAGGGAGAGGAAGAGGGAGGAAGAAGAGGGAGAAGGAGGAGGGAGAAGGAGAAGGGAGGGGAGGAGGAGGAGGGAAGAGGAGGAGAGAGGAGGAGGGAGGAGGAGGAATGTGAAAGGGAGGAGGAGGGAGGAGGTAGAGAAGGAGGAGAGGAGGGAGGCGGAGAGAGGAGGAGGAAGAGGGAGGAGAGGAATGTGAAGGGAGGAGGGGGGGGGAGGAGGTAGAGGAGAGGAGGGAGGAGGAAGGAGGTAGAGGGAGGAGGGAGGGGAGGAGGAGGAGAGGGAGGAGAGGAGGGAGGAGGCGGAGAGGAGGAGGAGGAAGGAGGAGGGGAGGAGGAGGAAGAAGGAGAGGGGGGAGCCCAGTCCCTGGTGGGGAGCATCTCATTTAATTCATATAAGTAGTCATATAAGTTCTCGTTCCGTTACCGACTGTCTGTCGTCTGTCTGTCTGTCTGTCTGTATGTCTGTCTTTCTGTCTGTCTGTCTGTCTTCTGACCCCGGCCCGGCATCGCCCAACTCCTGGTGTGGAGCATCTAATTTATCATATAAGTAGTCATATAAGCTCCCGTTCCCGTTCCCGACTATCTATCTGTCTGTCTGTCTGTCTGTCTATATGTCTGTCTGTCGTCTGTCTGATCCGGCCCGGCTTCGCCCAGCCCCTGATGGCGAGCATCCGCATTTAATTCATATAAGTAGTCATCTATAGTTCCCGTTCCGACTGTCTGTCTGTTGTCTGTTGTCTGTCTGTCGTATGTCTGTCTGTCTGTCTGTCTGTCTGTCTGTCTGTCTGTCTGTCGTCTGTCCTACCCTCTCTGTCGTCTGCCTGCCTGCCTGTCTGTCTAATCATTATTGGTGCAGTTGTAGAACAACCTAGATAAACGAAGACCAACATTACAACAAAAGCATTAGAACGAGCACTTGACAGATGGTCTTTGACATCTTCCCCAACAATTAACTTGGGTAAATGGACCGGCGCAGCAGCATCAGCAGAGAAGGAAAGGAGGAGTAGACAACTGCAGCGGAAAAGGTGGGTCTGTCTATATCTATCGGAGCCCTGCGTGGCTTCGCCCAGCTCTGGCGGGTAGCGTCGCATAAATGCTTCACAACAAAAATAGTAACTTAAGAATGTATCCTTTCACACACATCCAGTATTTAATGAAAACTCTTTCATATATCACTGCATGACTACAGTAACTTCTTAAGCGATACAAAGATGAGTACATGGTATGCATTGGGCATTATTTTATGAACACTTTGTGAAATGCCTACACGATTGTATCATTATTTATTAGAACTCATATGCCGGTACATAACTATATGGACAACAGAGTTATAGAAATCTTGAACGATCTGCCACATATGACTATAAGGTATACAGAAAAGTTATCCCTTGAAATACTTTTACAGAGTTAGGTCCCCTGAGATATATGAAATTATAATAAAAATGAAAAATGAAATAATATTGGGTAAGCAGCCGATTTCACACTAAAAAATATGATAGTGGGCTGCGCTGGAATGAAAGGAAGACGTGTAGAAAATTCATCTCAATCGGATGGGCCGTTCGCGAGCGCATAAAAGGACATAGGACATACAGACAGGACAGACGGAGATCGCCTTTTATATATAAGACTAGCTGACCCGGCCCGGCTTCGCCCAGTCCTGGTGGGGAGCATCTCATTAATTCATATAAGAGTCATATAAAGTTCCCGTTCCGACTGTCTGTCTGTCTGTCTGTCGCTGCCTGCCTGCCTGCCTGCCAGCCAGCCTGCCTGCCTGCCTGTATTTCTGTCCGTCCATCATCGTCCCTCCCTCTCTGTCTGTCTGTTGTCTGCCGTCTGGCCTATCATTTATTGGTTGCAGTTAGAACAAACCTTAGATAAACGAAGACCAATACAAAAAGCATTAGAAGGAGCACTTGAAAGATCATTACCATCTTCACCCAACAATTAACTTGGGTAAATGGAGCGGCGGCAGCAGCAGCAGCAGAAGAAGAAAAAGGAGGAATGGTTGGAGGAGGGAGGATGAGGGAGGAGGAGGAGGGATGTGGAGGGAGGAGGAGGAAGGAGGAGGTAGAGGGAGGAGGAGGAGAGAGGAGGAGAGGGAGGAGGGAGGAGGAGGCGGGAGAAGGGAGGAGGAGGGAGGAGGAGGAGGGAGGAAGAGGAGAAGGAGGAGGTAGGGAGGAGAGGGATGAGGGAGAGGAGGGAGGAGGGAAGAGGAGGAGGAGGAGGGGAGGAGGGAGGAGGAGGAAGAGAGGAGGAGGAGGGAGGAGGAGGGATGAGGGAGAGGAGGGAGGAGGAAGAGGAGGAGGAGGGAGGGAGGAGGAGCGGAGGAGGAGGAGAGAGGAGGAGAAGGGAGGAGGAAGGAAGAGGGAGGTGGAGGAGGGAGAAGAAGGGAGGAAGAGATAGGCGGAGGAGGAGGAGGCGGAAAGAAAATAATGCAGAAACAAGATTCCTGAGAAGAATACTCAATGTATTAAGAAGAGAGAAAATCAGAAATGAAGAAATCAGGACTAAAGAAGAGAGAAAATCAGGAAAAATAGCAAGTCAAATGGTTTGGCCATATAACTAGATTATCAACTAACAGTATACCACAACAAGCAATGATGTATAGAATAAATGGAATGGAAATAGGAGGCTGACCACATAAACGATGGACAGAGGGAATAACAGAATCCATGGGAATCTCGATTCATGAAGCCCACAAACAGGCACTCTCCTGTTTATGCTTCATCGACACCGCAAGTACAAGAGGAACATGATAAGAAGAAGAAGAAGAAGAGAAGAAAGAGAAGAAGAAGAAGAAGACGAAGAGAAGAAGAAGAAGAAGAAAGAAGAGAAGAAGAAGAAGAAGAAGAGAAGAAGAAGAAGAAGAAGGAGAAGAAGAAGAAGAAGAAGAAGAAGAAGAAGAAGAAGAAAGAAGAGAAGAAGAAGAAGAAGAAGAAGAAGAAGAAGAAGAGTTGACACAGAACACCAAGGCTGAATTATGTAGACACACGAATGCTGATGTCATTCACAGACATCTGATGACGAAAACCAAAATATTTATGTTTCTGAGACAAGATGCAGTTTACGAGCTGGCTTCTTCAATGCTCCAGTCTTGCAGAACATGACTATGATCCTTCTTCTTGGTCAATGATATTCTAAGAACTACAGCAACATTTCAGTTCAAAAGCTCAGGAACATCGCAAAGAGTAAAATTCTTGGCAAAAGCACACTAAAGAGCACCCTGGTTGCTTCAAAATGAAGAGACATTTCAATAGAGACATTGGTGATAATATGGTAGAAAATTTCAAAATATGCCCCAGGGAAGATCAACTGAGTCACGAAAAGAACACCAGCAGGTATTATCAACTCATAGAGACCTCAAGTCAAGAAATGAACATCTGCAGGTATTATCACTCATTAGAGTCTTCAAAGGCAAGAAAAGAACACCAGCAGTATTATCACTCATTAGAGTCTTCAAGTCAAGAAAAGAACACCAGCAGGTATTATCACTCATTAGAGACCGCAGTCAACAAAAGAACACCAGCAGGTATTATATCACTCATAAGAGACCTCAAAGTCAAGAAAAGAACACCAGCAGGTATTATCACTCATAAGAGACCTCAAAGTCAAGAAAAGAACACCAGCAGGTATTATCACTCATTAGAGACCTCAGTCAACAAAAGAACACCAGCAGGTATTATCACTCATAAGAGACCTCAAAGTCAAGAAAAGAACACCTGCAGGTATTATAACTCATTAGAGACCTCAAAGTCAAGAAAAGAACACCTGCAGGTATTATCACTCATAAGAGACCTCAAAGTTCAAGAAAAGATCACCTGCAGGTATTATCACTCATAAGAGACCTCAAGTCAAGAAAAGAACACCAGCAGGTATTATCACTCATTAGAGTCTTCAAAGTCAAGAAAAGAACACCAGCAGATATTATCACTCATTAGAGACCTCAAAGTCAAGAAAAGAACATCTGCAGTTGTTATCACTCATTAGAGACCTCAAAGTCAAGAAAAGAACACCAGCAGGTATTATCACTCATAAGAGACCTCAACTGTCAAGAGAAAAACATCTACAGGTGTTGTCACTCATAAGAGACCTCAAAGTCAAGAAAAGAACATCTGCAGGTATTATCACTCATTAGAGTCTTCAAAGGCAAGAAAGAACACCAGCAGTATATCACTCATGAGAGACCTCAAAGTCAAGAAAAGAACCTGCAGGTATTATCACTCATAAGAGACCTCAAAGTCAAGAAAAGACACCTGCAGGTAGTTATCACTCATAGAGACCTCAAAGTCAAGAAAAGAACACTGCAGGTATTATCACTCAGTAGAGACTAAAGTCAAGAAAAGAACACCAGCAGGTATTATCACTCATTAGAGTCTTCAAAGTCAAGAAAAGAACACCAGCAGGTATTATCACTCATTAGAGACCTCAAGTCAAGAAAAGAACATCTGCAGGTGTTATCACTCATTAGAGACCTCAAAGTCAAGAAAAGAACACCATGCAGGTATTATCACTCATTAAGAGACCTCAACTGTCAAGAAAAAAACATCTACAGGTGTTGTCACTCATAAGAGACCTCAAAGTCAAGAAAAGAACATCTGCAGGTATTATCACTCACTTAGAGTCTTTAAAGGCAAGAAAAGAACACCAGCAGTATTATCACCATTAGAGTCTTCAAAGTCAAGAAAAGAACACCAGCAGGTATTATCACTCATAAGAGACCTCAAAGTCAAGAAAAGAACACCAGCAGGTATTTATCACTCATTAGAGTCTTCAAAGTCAAGAAAAGAAACACCAGCAGGTATTATCACTCATTAGAGACCTCACGTCAACAAAAGAACACCAGCAGGTATATCACTCATAAGAGACCTCAAAGTCAAGAAAAGAACACCTGCAGGTATTATACACTCATAAGAGACCTCAAAGTCAAGAAAAGAACACCTGCAGGTATTATCACTCATTAGAGACCTCAAAGTCAAAGAAAAGAACACCAGCAGTATTATCACTCATTAGAGACCTCAAAGTCAAGAAAGAACACCTGCAGATTACACTCATTAGAGACCTCAAATCAAGAAAGAACACCGCGGTATTATCACTCATAAGAGACCTCAAGTCAAGAAAAGAACACCTGCAGGTATTATCACTCATTAGAGACCTCAAAGTCAAGAAAGAACACCAGCAGGTCTATCACTCATTAGAGACCTTCAAGTCAGAAAAGAACACCAGCAGATATATATCACTCATTAGAGACCTCAAAGTCAAGAAAAGAACATCTGCAGTTGTATCACTCATAGAGACCTCAAAGTCAAGAAAAGAACACCTGCAGGTATTATCACTCATAAGAGACCTCAACTGTCAAGAGAAAGAACACCTGCATGTATTATCACTCATAAGAGACTCTCAAAGTCAAGAAAAGAACATCTGCAGGTATTATCACTCATTAGAGTCTTCAAAGGCAAGAAAGAACACCAGCAGGTATTATCACTCCTTAGAGTCTTCAAAGTCAAGAAAAGAACACAGCAGGTTGATTATCACTCATAAGAGACCTCAAAGTCAGAAAAGAACACCAGCAGGTATTATCACTCATTAGAGACTCAATGTCAACAAAAGAACACACTAGCAGGTATTATCACTCATAAGAGACCTCAAAGTCAAGAAAAGAACATCTGCAGGTATTATCACTCATTAGAGTCTCAAGTCAAGAAAGAACACCGCAGGTATTATCACTCATTAGAGTCTTCAAAGTCAAGAAAAGAACACCAGCAGGTATTATCACTCATTAGAGACTTCAAAATCAAGGAAAAGAACACCAGCAGGTATATATCACCATTAGAGTCTGCAAAGTCAAGAAACAGACACAGCAGGTATTATCACTACATTAGAGGTCTATATCACTCATAAGAGACCTCAAAAATCAAGAAAAGAACACAGCCGGTATTATCACTGCATAGAGTCTTCAAAGTCAAGGAAAAAGAACTATCTGCAGGTGTTACATCATTATGAGACCTCAAAGTCAAGAGAGAAAACATCTACAGGTGTGTCACTCACACAACAGATGGTATACGCCACCAATGGGATCCCGACATGGGATGCGCCTTTCTCACAGCCAAGCTAGCGCACTGCATGGTGATGACTTCAGCTTTTCCATGGAGAAGAAAGGAGCTGTGCAGTCTTTACCATTCTTGAATCCTGTTGATGAAAATAAAACATGAAGTCAATTAGTGAAGAATAAGTCAGTTACTGAAAAAAAAGTCAATTACTGAAGAATTAGTCAGTTATGATTAATATGTAAATTACCGAAGAATAAGTCACTTATTGATTATATGCAGTTACTGAAGAAAAAGTAAGTTATGATTAATACATCTGATACTGAAGAACATGTCAGTACTGAAGAATAAGTCAGCTGATTAATAGTTCAGTTACTGAATAATAAGTTAATGAATCATAAGTCAGTAGTGAAGACTAAGTAAAGACTAAAGCTACAGAAGAAAAGGTCAGTACGAAAGAATCAGCATATGTGAGGAAGAATAAATTAGTTGCTTATTTTATATTTAACATAGGGGAAAAAGTCAAATTAAACAAAAGTTAGTTTATATCCTTTACAAGACGTCTCAGTCAAATAGCATTGTATGGTTGCTTGTGATTTCATGGAAAGTTTACGTACGTAGTAGTTTGCTATGCTTTCTGAATGACTGGCACACATATTATTGTATGAAAACCAACATGAGGCAGTCTGCTGCCAAATCACCCACAGCTATTACTCCAAAATCTCCAAACTGACTTTTTCAGATAAACTACTAAAGGCCAGCTGGTTCAAAGTTAAAAAAAAGATTCAAAGTTATAAGAACATAACTTTATTGTACAAGTTTTTCAATTCACTGATGCTTTTCACTTCAAGAAGCTACCTCAGCTTCTGCTTTCTTACCCAGAGTGCAACAGAAAGTGGTTAAGGGTCGCTCCTTTTTATTGGACAGACCAGGAATGACTTCTGCTACAGTTTAACAAGAGGTCAGCCTGGCTGAAGGTCAAGTGCGCTCGCTCTTAAACATCCTGTGTGCTGATGGCTGGTTAGTGGGTTCATTCCATACAATACTTGGGTTGGACTTAATAATTGACTTCTTGTTCAGAAAACAATGGCAAATGCAATCATTCATCAGTAGCATGTCATTTGCAGAATCTTGCTCCCATAACAACCTTTCGGAAAACCTCTCGATCATAAGCAAGATGTCCTGCGTCCGACTACAACCCATCTGGAGATCATCTGCACATCCTGCACCCATCTTCACATGGCCTTCCTCTTCCTCTCTTCCGAAGCATATACCCCTCCATCATTGTTCTCTCCAAACTTTCGTGACGTTTCAAGTGACAAATATATTTCAATTTTCTTTGTTTTATCATCACTAATAGCCAACCTTCTTCAATATTCAGTTCTTGAAGTATGGATGCATTTGTAATGGCCAAACTATTGAATGTAAAATTACCTATAAAATCAGCCTGAGGTTTACGGAAATTCCTGCAAAGGACATGCAACATTACTTATAGTATAACAACAGCAGATGCAGAAATACTGATGATTTGATTTTAAGACCATTTTCATCAACTGGAAATTATGAATTTGTTCAAATTTCCTTTTCAGGTCACAAGGAATATCTCTACTCAGAGCTCAAACTCTGCAGTACTGGCAAGGATCCAAACTCGCATTTACCAAAATCACATGATATAAGTATGTAGTGTCACATCACAGCTAGAGGGGTGAGAGCAAAGGCAGCGACCACTGCCCTTGTGCCCTAAGTTAGAAAAGTCAAATTTCCTTTTTAGGTCACAAGGAATATCTCTACTCAGAGCTCAAACTTCTGCAGTAACTGGCAAGGATCCAAACTCGCATTTACCAAAAATCACATGATATAAGTATTTAGTGTCACATCACAGCTAGAGGGGGAGAGCAAAGGCAGCGACCACTGCCCTTGTGCCCTAAGTTAGAAAAGTGGTGTCCTCGTTTACTTGCGAAATAATATTCATCCTGTTCATTCACCTTAAGTTGTCAAATGCATGTGTTGATATTCTTACCCATCTATCATGTGCCATGCCGGTAAGCATGGGCGATCATGACTCACCATTTCACTCGATCACCAGAGTCATGGATCAGCTCAGTGTTCCTGTCTCGACCATGCCATGCTGTCAAGCCATCCAGGTATTTACTTCTCTGTCTTCCCCTTGTTCTCCTCCCCTTGATCTTGCCAGTTGTCACCAAGTCCTCCAATTCATTTCTTCTCATAACATGTCCCCTCCCCCAACTTTTTTTTCTTGTAGTACCTTGGGTCATGGTTTTTCTGTCTGTCCATGGTATTCTCTGCATTCTCCTCAGAAACCACATTTCCACAGCCATCAGATGTTTTTCAGCTTGACTGCTCCTTATCCAAACTTCACATCCATACAAAAGTACTTTCTTATACCTCTGACTTAAAGACCTGGCTAAGCCTATGCTTCAGTCTTGAGTAGATGGACCCCTGCCAAAAATATGTATGTTGACATGTTTATTAAATGGATGATTGTCATCACCTGTCTTGAATCTGTTTTTCAGTTATGGCCAACTGTGGTCTGATGGACACACTGCCATCCATACTGGGGATCTGCTGCTTGATCCCGATGGTTTCTGTTTCAGAGGCAACATGGCGGTACAGGCTTAGGGACTTGATGCGAGGTGTCAGTGGAATGATGTACTCATTCTGTGTCATTATCCTGGTCACACATGAAAATAAGCCAAGAAACATGATATCAATCACAAATATATAAAATATCCTTCAAGACTGCCATATGTTTTAATAATTGTTAACTGAACTAACTAACTAACTAACTAACTAACTAACTAACTAACTAACTAACTAACTAACTAACTAACTAACTAACTAACTAACTAACTAACTAACTAACTAACTCTCTCTCTCTCACGCACGCACGCACGCATGCATGCACGCACGCACACACACACACACATATATATATCCACATAAACGTATTTGGCAGTCTAAAGAAACTCTCAGGAGGCCAGCTTGGCTGAATGATAAGCACGCACACTGTTAAACTTTCAGTGTGCTGATGCTGAGGGAGCGGGATACACAGGGCAATCTTGAACAGCTGGGCAACAAACAATAATTTAACTAATTAAGTGCCATAGCACGATTAATTGTCATAAGTCACTTCCTGTATCTGCCATGGGATTAAATACCACCAAAATGTTGCCACTGCATTATAATACAACACATCTGCTATCATATTAACAACTTTAAAGTCATAACTGTGACACATTCATACTTCCCATTTTCTGTAATTCATTTTTGTTTGGTCCAAGTCTACTTTTTGTTAGGTTCAAGCCTACTTTTTGTTTGGTCCAAGTCTACTTTTTGTGTGGTCCAAGTCTACTTTTTGTTTGGTCCAAGCCTACTTTTTGTGTGGTCCAAGTCTACTTTTTGTTTGGTCCAAGCCTATTTTTTGTTTGGTCCAAGTCTACTTTTTGTTTGGTCCAAGCCTACTTTTTGTTTGGTCCGTATACTTTTTGTGTGGTCCAAGTCTACTTTTTGTTAGGTCCGTATACTTTTTGTGTGGTCCAAGCCTACTTTTTGTTTGGTCCAAGCCTACTTTTTGTGTGGTCCAAGCCTACTTTTTGTTTGGTCCAAGCCTACTTTTTGTTTGGTCCAAGTCTACTTTTTGTTTGGTCCAAGTCTACTTTTTGTTAGGTCCGTATACTTTTTGTGTGGTCCAAGTCTACTTTTTGTTAGGTCCGTATACTTTTTGTGTGGTCCAAGTCTACTTTTTGTTAGGTCCGTATACTTTGTGTGTGGTCCAAGCCTACTTTTTGTTTGGTCCGTATACTTTTTGTGTGGTCCAAGCCTACTTTTTGTTTGGTCCAAGTCTACTTTTTGTTTGGTCCAAGCCTACTTTTTGTTTGGTCCAAGCCTACTTTTTGTTTGGTCCAAGTCTACTTTTTGTTTGGTCCAAGTCTACTTTTGTTTGGTCCAAGCCTACTTTTTGTTTGGTCCAAGCCTACTTTTTGTTTGGTCCACAGCCTACTTTTTGTTTGGTCCAAGCCTACTTTTTGTTTGGTCCAAGTCTACTTTTTGTGTGGTCCAAGTCTACTTTTTTTGTTTTGAGTCCAAGTCTACTTTTTTGTTTGGTCCAAGCCTACTTTTTTGTTTGGTCCAAGCCTACTTTTTGTTTGGTCCAAGCCTACTTTTTGTTTAGTCCAAGTCTACTTTTTGTTTGGTCCAAACCTACTTTTTGTTTGGTCCAAGTCTACTTTTTGTTTGGTCCAAGTCTACACTTGTCAGTTGGACTAAAATGTTGACTTCTAGTCCTTGATTTGGGGATGTCAATAACAAGTACCTCTGAAGTCAGAGTAGGCTCACCTGATGGCGAGGGACACTGGTACAAAGGAAAGCTAATCCACACACAAACATTAACCCAGTGCATTAGAAGTAGCAGCACATATATATACCACACTTGAATTCAAAGTGAACGAGAACCACAAAAAAAAAAACATACTCGCACGCACACAAAATACATAAACAACTCTCAGTTACAGCAACATACATCTACACAATGGGAATTCTTGTATAGACACCACTAGAACCACAGTGAGTAAGAAGAAGAAAATACAGGTAAAACAATGAGATTTCTAGAGATTCCACTCACATACATCCGTAACTTGTTAACATTACATGTTTGCTCAGAGGAACATATACAAAAGTGAAGACTGGCTTCACGCTGAATGGTATGCAACAATTCAGGTGTCACAGGTTGTGAGCATTCACTGGATCTTTTCTCCAGGACACAATGGTGTGGTTGTAAATGAACAGGTGGACAGTTCGGCAGATGCTGCATCATTGAGGGGTGATTTGATGCATAAATCAGATGTGGTGAAGGCCCTCCGGGGGTGCGTGAACAATGCAGAAGATGAGATAGAATATCATGGTCTAGAGAGAATGTGGCAGCAGGGGTGGTCAGAGGATCTGGTCGACAGTCTTCACTCAGAGGTAAAGAAAGACGGACATATAGTCATATTGTAATGAGCACCATTAGTATTGTAACTCTACACTGGTTGTTGAAGATGAGGACTGAGGGCTTATGGAAATGCCCTGAGAGCAATGATGTTGGTTCTTGACTCAACTCAACTCAAAGAGTCTTTTACTTAATTACTTACATACTGCTAATAAATACACACTGTCCTTGTTACTTGTTTTATGCATTAAAATTAAATAAAAAATAAGAAATACATTTCTACTTTCTGCAGAAATTAGTTGTTGCAAACTTACTTGGATCGCGTGTGTGAATCCAAATGCATGGCAATGAGCAGATTATGAAAGCCATGTCTCATAGGACCTGATAAGTCTGTTGAATGAAATATTATGACTTAAAAAGCATGTAGATTGATTATGTTTACGTGAGTAGGTTTCCAAGATACATGGGCAAAACTTGAAGAACTGGGCAGCCAATAATGATGCAAGTAACACCAACTTCATTAAAATATATAAATTGGCAAAAAAGATTAGAGAGTCATGATTGTCAAAATCTGTTCCTGAAGAATGTTTAGAAGGCTCAGTTTAATTGCACAAATATATGTTAAAAGATATTATAAATATTCGTCTTCTTCCTCCTCTTCTGTAATTGTTTGCAATGCATCTATTCCAGCTTAGGCCACAAATATGGTGGCTCACTTGAGGTCTTCCCACAGAGTTTTTCTTGAAGAGGTGCTCTTTTAGGCCAGATTTCCTCCCTTTGTTCAGTGAAATCAGGGCTGTCTTGTAGGACATGCAGATCAACGTTTGCTATACGTCACATATTCAATATCATCAAGTGACTTGTTGACTGACATGGATGATCATCATCATAGCAGCTGCTGTACACTACCAGAGTGTATTAATTCACGTGCTTACACTTTTTCCTTCTCATGATGCAAGGCTAATCTCTCGCTAATTCTTTCTCTCTTTTCCATTAATGTTAAGACAATTTAAAATGGGGTTTAAATGCATGAGGTTTGAATTCTTTGCACCGAAGTTTACCCCATATGGCATTCTTCTGTAAAACCACATTTCTGTGGCCTCAAGGAATTTTTTATTTCTTTATTAATGTAAATCTTAGTGTATTGTGCACCAGAGCCCAAGAAAAGAATGATAATATTGTATCCTACTATGCATGTGTCATAAAAGGAAACTAAGGAGGGTTGCACCCCTGTATTATCGGACCCATAAGGCAAGCAAAGAATAGTAACACTGTAACTTATCATGGAGGTCGTAAGAGCAAACTAAGGAGGATTGGTTACGGGGCTGGCTACCCCTTCCCATAGAAAACTTTACCTGCACAATGCAGGTCTAAGAGGCAATTAACGACGGTGGCACACATGTATTACAAGGACTTACAAGGGAAGCAGCGAATGGTAACACTGTAAGCTATCAGGCATGTCATTAAGAAGTGAGTAAGGAATGTTCCGCCAGGTGTTACAGGCTTAAGTGAAGCAAAGAACAGTAACGCTGTAAACCACAATGTATGCCATAATAGGTGTATCCTTGGGACGATTGCACACATGTATTACAAGGACTGACAAGGGAAGCAATACATCGTAACAATGCAAGCTATCAGACATGTCATTAAGAGGTGACTAAGGATTGTTCAGCCAGGTGTTACAGGTACCCATAAGTTAAGCAATGAACTGTAACACTGCAAGCTACAATGCAGGTCGTAGGTGGCAACTAAGGACAGTTGCATCCATGTATTACAAGGACTCATAAGGGAAGCAGAGAATAGTAACACTGTAACTTATCATGCAGGCCATAAAAGCAAACTAAGGAGGATTGGTCACTGGGCTGGCTACCCTTTCCCATAGAAAACTTTACCTGCACAGTCAAACTAACTAGACAGATTCCGTGAATCAAGCAGTGAGAGATAGGCACTGGTCATGGATAGAACCCACATTGAGAACTTCTAAGAACAGTGTAACTAGAAAGTCCTTTCACTGGAACCTTTGGGGCACATGAAAAAGGGAGACATAAAAACACATGGAGAAGAGAGTTATAGACAGAGATAGATAATGTGGGGAAGACATGGTGCGAGCTGCAGGAAAAAACAACAGATACACAAGCTTTGCATGAGTTGGTTAAGAACTTTACACAGGGGAAAAAAAGATGGAAGAGGAAGAAAATGTGCATTAGTTTGTAATAGCTCAAACACCACACCAAATTTATCAAAGTCCACTTAGTGTGGCTGCAATAGTTAAAACTCCACAAGTCAAGATTAAGTAAACTACAATCATGTGTAATCCATGTCAGTATTTCTGCAAGTCACTCCTGTTGATCTGAGTGTTGAATTGACATTTATGGGATTTTCATTTATGAGCTGATGTGAAGAAGTGCCTTTTAAATTACTGCTATGAATCATGACTCCAAATATCATCATCATCATGTGCCATGCTAATCGGCATAGTCATGCCTGTGTCTCCACAGATCTCACTCCTTGGTGCTTGGATCAACTCTACTGATGATATTCCTCCATGCCACCATCTCAGCCCATCCAGCATCATTTTTATCAGTCTGTCTGTGCCTCTTCTCCTACTGTTCTATCCAGTTATCACATTTTTCAATCCCTCTCTTCTCATTATATAACCAAAAAAATGCTGTTTGACTCTTTCTTATAGGTGTTTATAACGTTTCCTTAGCCTCTTCCAGGTTGTTAGTTACTCTGGCAGTCCAAAATATTTGCAACATTCTCTCAAGAACCACATCCTGTTGCTTCCAAGCTCATCATATTTGTTCAATAG